>CM071645.1:20966087-21566087 GCA_036419045.1 Scirpophaga incertulas | reverse complement strand
GATGATAGCTCTGGATAAGAATCTCTTAGCCAGCGCCCATTTTCATGTTAGTTTTCAGTTTTTAATACTGAATTTCATTTAAATCATTTATATTTTATATAAACATAAATACACTAAACCAAAAGTTACATTAGCTATAATCATAAACAATTTAAACCTCATATTTTACAGCAAACATTCATGATTTTAATATTGCAAAAAATAATTATTTAGTCTGGCAACCTTGTACAAAAACATTGTCGTGCCGGAAAAGTAATTTACATAATAGCTATTTTCAATTAATTACTTTTTAACCTGGCCTTACCTAAATGTGCCAAAATCGTCAAAAATAGTTTATGAATATTTTATAATAATTGGATGCTTTGAGTTTCAAAAATAGTGAATAAAAATCTGCCATAGCTCTTTAGCTATTTGCATTTATTTGACCAATACTATTCAATACTACTAATTGGAATACAGCATGAGTCTCTCCAAGAAGAAAATAAAAATTTGGATACGAATAATACCACATAATGTATAATTGTGATAATAAAAATATCTACGTATGTTAAGTATCATAGTATATCAAAGATGGCCGTCACTACAAAATGGCGGAAGACATTTTTACGTAATCCTCTTATTATCGGTATTAAATGAAAGGGATAGACTACTAGAATATAGTTTTATAAAAACAACCTTTATTTTTCCTTTTATCTACAAAATAAATATATCTAAACATAAACTTATTTACAGACGATTGAATTGCATATTTCTAACATTAATTGTGTATAGAATTTAACATGGCTTGACTATATTAACTTGTTTCAATTTTTATAAATATTTGATACCACGCCACAAGCAAAATCTGTTCTGAATTTTCTATCCCGCATATGGCAGGAAATCACTTGATATCATAAACGCGAGGGCGCGAGCGCTTGTGTATGCCAACTCCCCATTCTAGTCACGTAGAGTTGCCAAGGGAGACATAAATTTTCCCCGAAATCGCAGCTTCTTCTATATGGTAATTTTTATATTTCCAAAACACAATAGGTGTGGTTGTCGTTGTTTTTATTGTTTATCTTAATGGGGTAAGCAGGTGTGCGTGCTGTGAGAGACGGTGGCTCAAATCGTCTCTTGTCAAAATATGTCTTTTTATGGGAACGTTTAAGACTGGCAAATAATTTTATGAGAATACTAGCGGACCCGACAGACTTCGTCCTGTCAAAAAGATTTGTACAGTGGCAGTTTTTTGTTCCTAATTATTTTATAGATAATGTCACATAGCCAACCAAATCGCAAAAAAGTCTAAATGACCTATTACATTTTGTGGCTATTCAATTTTGGAACGTGACATTAAATCCTCCAACGATGTATTCTGTGCTCCAACGCACGCACGCACACTGTTTTGATAGATATGATTGAATTTCAACTATATGTAGCGTTAAAAAAGCGCAAATTGACTCTTTGATGTTAGGAACACACCTTCATTGCTTAGACAACAGTGAGTGCTTGCAATATGAACTTTATACAATAACAATAAAGCTCGATTCGACTGTACGTTTTAGTTAGAAAACGTTTGCATGGGAAAATAAAAGGGCTGTTTTTAGGGTATTTCCGATAATTATTCGAATTTTCCTCATTGTAAAAACCCTCCTTGAACTTCAACGAACATTAACAAACAAGAATTGGCCAAATTGGTCCAGGCGTTGTTGAGTTATGAGCTTACCAACACATTTCGCGATTCATTTTTATATATAAGAAGAAGATAAGTGTTCATTGATATATTTTTGAGTTTCCTTAGGTGTAATACAGTGTATAGAATTATAATTGTAAAAAAAAAAAACCAAATTAACAGATAATTAAAGCGTTGATCAAGTATGTCATCAAGTTGATGCTAGTAGGCAATTCCAAGGAAACTTTTGCAACTATTTCATCATTTAAGTTCCTGCGTTTTCATATAAACATTAATCTTCAAATGATTGATGAGAAAATTAATGGCACATGCAATTCCGTTTTCTTCCGTAACGACAGTTTGTAAAGTAGACACAATTAGCCGCATGAGACATGGCATTTGGCGTGTGGTGTGGTTATTTATAATTCTGTACAGATACACAGACAATCACAACAATAAACAAGGATTAACAGAAATTAAAAACAGAAAACAATTATGTAATTCAAACTTGTTTTTCGTAGTTGTATATAATATTTATTATTATAATTATTTATTTCAATTATAAAATACAATTTAATATCAATTTACACAATAGATTTCACTATATTAAATATCAATGCCTATCGATTAGTCGATACATTAACAAAGATGCATATCGACTTGTCGATACATTTATCGATCAATCTTATATATAAAAATGAATCGCAAAATGTGTTGGTAAGTGCATAATTCAACAACGCCTGGACCAATTTGGCCAATTCTTTTTTCACAATGTTCGTTGAAGTTCAAGGATGGTTTGAGAATTATCGGAAGAACCCTAAAAACAGCCCATTTTTTTCCATACAAACGTTTTCTAACTAAAACGTACAGGCAATTTGAGCTTTATTGTTATTGTATAAAGTTCATATTGCAAGCACTCACTATTGTCTAAGCATTGTAGGGGTGTGCGCTTTATTAACGCTATATAAAAAAATAAAATCATATCTATCAAAACAGTATGCATGTGTGCGTTAGGGCACAGAATACATCGTTGGAGGTTTTAATGTCACGTTCCAAAATTGAATAATCACAAAATGTAAATAGTTGATTTGGACCTTTTTTGCAATTAATTTTTTTTTATCACAATGCCCTACCACCGGGGTGACGGTTCTGTACATGAGATTTTTTTGCCCTGACTATAAAATAAGTAGACACAAAAACTGTCACTTTACAAACCTTTTTGACAGGACGAAGTCTGACGGGTCTGCTAGTACTTCAATAAAAATAAACGTGTTTCTACAAGTATACATTGTCATTTATATGATTCCAAGAGTATGGGCCAGTAACAGATTTTCCTAGTTTGACTGCAAATAAATAAGAAGGTACAAGCATTGTCAATTATTCACTAGATAATATTTATCCAGTTAATGAAACAAATTAATGTAATTTAACTTAATTTCTACAGCAGAATAGATATCCACGCCAATATTAAAAACGGGGAAGTTTGTAAGTATGGAGTTTGTTACTCTGTCACTTTAAAACTACTGAGTAAAGTTTAATCTCTACAACGCCTGAGGACGGCCATCGTTGAGGTTTTTGGTGGGTAGGCCTCCCTCTTCTGGGGAGGAGAGCCCCACATAACCACCGGCTCTCCGCAGCCGGGGTATGCAATTCAATGCATTTTCCTCAGCGGAACAAAAAAAAAATGTATAAAGATACTAGCGGTTGTCCGCGTCTTCGTCTGCGCAGGATTAGTATTTATATGATATATATAATTACACACATATCAAGATAATAATAGTTATTTATGCAACTGTTGTATAATCAGGGGTATTTGGGTTTGATTGATAATAATATCACATGAGTGTTTTAATACCTAATTATAACAGTTGCATACAAGACTTTATCTACAATCATGATGTGAATCCTCTATAAAAGAATTCCCATATTCAAGTGAAAAAATGGCGGGAAATAACACGATAAGACGAGTATCCGAATTACGAATTAGTCTACAATTTATTGTTCTTTTTTCAAATTTTTTGCGATCTGGTGGTGAAAATGTCATTGCATGAGAATGTTCTTATTATGAATTTCATAATATCACGCGATTGGATGATATAATGATCATAATATCATTGTGTGTTTTAATATTGGCAATAAGCTAACTGTTATAGGTTCTTTTATAGAGGATACATATCAAACAAAATAAATTTGTCTAAAAATAAAGTTAAGACCACGTGGAATATAATAAATCAGGAAGCTGGAAAAGTTCAAACTTCTAGCAACTCTTTTACTTTGGAAATAAATAATAAGGAAATTAAATCTGATGATGCAGTTGCTAATGCATTTGTCGATTATTTTGCTCAAATACCTGTGATAACTACAAGTGGTCTTAGTTCATCTCCTGATATAGCAGTCACCCTACTTGAGTCACGTGTGGATAAGTGCAGTAAACTCTTCCAATTTAGCCATATTGATGCTATCACAGTTGTAAAATCATTCCGTTCTCTTAACAAGAAGAAAACGGAGGATCTCTGGGGTATCTCAATTCACATTATTCAGTCTGTCATAGATGAATTAGCCCCACTATTAGCCCAAATTTTTAACAATTGTGTTGATGAGGGTATCTTCCCTGATTTAATGAAAAACAGTAAACTAATACCCCTTTTCAAATCAGGCGACAAAAAAGACCCCTCAAATTTTAGACCTATTTCTATATTACCAGCTTTTAGTAAAATTTTTGAGAAAATTGTTTATAATCAGCTATTAGGTCACATAAGAACTAACAGGCTATTGCATGAAAAACAGTTTGGTTTCACCAAAGGTAGATCCACTACTGATGCAGGAACTGCACTTCTCAAACATATTTTTGATGCTTGGGAAGCCAAGCAGGATGTGATTGGAGTGTTTTGCGATCTTTCAAAAGCTTTTGACTGTGTGAGTCATGAAACGCTTTTAGCTAAACTTAGACATTATGGTGTCTCAGATGGAGCTGGCTGCCTTATTAAATCGTATTTATCGGACAGACTACAAAAAGTGGTCATAAATAGGTCAGAGTCTGCTAGCGCACCTATTATGATGGGTGTGCCCCAGGGATCAATATTGGGTCCTTTACTGTTTTTAGTATATATAAATGACCTTCCTTATTACGTTACAGACTCATGTGAGACAGTCTTATTTGCAGATGATACTTCTTTGTTATTCAAAGTCGACAGACAAAAGTCATGTTTTGACGATGTGAATAGTGCACTCTCCAGAGTCATGTATTGGTTTGAAATCAATAATTTATCATTAAACTCAAGAAAAACCAAATGTATAAAATTTTCGTTGCCGAATGTTCGGCAGGTTGATACTCATTTAAATATAAATGGTGATGTCATTGACTTAGTAAACAATACAAAATTCTTAGGTATTACATTAGATTCACGTTTACAATGGGACCCACATATTGAAGTCTTGGCAAACAAACTTAGTTCTGCAGCGTACGCAGTAAAAAAGATTAGGCTATTAACTAACGTTGAAACGGCAAGATTAATCTACTTTAGCTATTTTCATAGTGTTATGTCCTATGGACTATTGCTATGGGGATCAGCGGCCAATATTGAAAGCATCTTCGTGCTACAAAAAAGAGCGATTCGTAACATTTACAAATTACGGGCTAGAGATTCGCTTAGAGAATTGTTCAAAGAAATTAATATTTTAACTTTAGCCAGTCAATATATTTTTGACAACTTAATTTATGTATATAGAAACTACCACTCATACAATAAAAATAGTGATTTACATAATGTAAATACAAGAAATAAAAATAAACTTGCCGTTCCAATGTACAGGCTCCATAAGACTAGCTGTTCCTTTTTGGGGAAATGTATAAAAATGTTTTCACTTCAGTAGCTCAAACATGAAGGTTTTGCTGCTTAAAATCAATGAGTAAAATCGATTTTTACTCACTAGTGAGACAAAGCTAACCACAGATTATAGTAACCTATGTATAGTAACTATACAGACTATGTTGTTTCGCCCAAGATAATATGCCCATGGACATTGGATCTGCCTGACACTTCTCGTTGTTCCGTGTCACGTATAGGTACCACTTTAAACTAATGTAAAATAAATTGGCAAGAAATCAGAAAAATAATTGTTAAAAAAATGTCTCTTCGGAACGGAACATAATAAGTACTTATTAAAATCCTAATAAGTACTTATAAAAGAATGATGCGCGGAACGGAACTATTGACAGAAGTTCCTTTCCACGCATCATACATTCTTGAGATTTTAATTTTTTTTTTTTTATTTAATTCGCTTAATTTACTAACAGGGAATAATAATAACAATAATTTACTTACTTATTATTTTTAAGACATATTTTAACAATTATTTTTCTGTTCTTTTGACAATTTATTTTACATTTGTTTAAAGTGGTATGCGTAACACGGAAAAACGAGAAGTGTCAGGCATAATTGACGTGATATTTCCAAAGTAGGTATGATATTTGTTCTCGCTGCTGAAGTGAAAAGTTATGTGTGTCACACGAGAGCAAAGTTGTTTGCATCTCGTGCCTTTGAATCCCTCGACACGCTCAGGATTCTACTCTAGAATCACTCGCTTCGCTCGTGATTCAAACAGAATCCTTCGCTTGCTCGGGACTCAAATCAGCACGCGCAGCAAACATCAACTTTGCTCACTTGTTGCACAAATAACTATTAATAAGCTTCCACAAAGCATTATTGAGTTGCCTTTGCACAACTTTAAAAATCACATCAAAAAGACACTTCTTAGTAAAGCATATTATAAAGTAAGTGATTATTTAAACGATAACACTGTATGGAGCTAGGTGCGGTATCCCAAAAGCCATGCTTGGTAACAACATAATTATTTATTTATTATTTTTTGTCTTTTCCTTTTGACATTTAATGTGTATGTAAATGTACATACGAAAATATTATATTATGTATGTTAGCTTTATTGTAGCTTTAAGTTTATTATTTTTTTTTTTTTTTATAAATGACTAATTGTAAATAACGATTAAAAAAGAGGAATAAAAAATAAACCCTGAGAGTTTCTTGCCAGTTCTTCTCTAGGGCCTCCCAATTTCCGAACTGGTGGTAGAGTTTGACGTCAATAAGTGCCTGCAAAGGTCTATGTTGAATAAAGAATTTTTGAATTTTGAATTTTTTTTGAAGAGGATTAATAGCATGGTTCAAATTCAAATTCAAATTCAAAATCATTTATTCAGTCTGGGCTGTTACAAGCACTTGTGAATGTCGAAAAGCTACGCCATCGGTTCGCAATTTGGAAAATGACTTCAATATTGATAAATCATGAAGTCACTTTCCATTACATTATTATGTATTAATTAATAAAAATATAATTTGAAAACATGCCTATATTAGGAATGCCGTGTCATACAGTTTAAAAGAATATAAAGTTAAATTAAAATTATAATAAATACGAGTAGTACCCAGTATAGCAAAGTAGCATGGTAGTAGATAAAACTCTATATGTATTTGCGAAATGCAGATAGTTTGTCGAAAAATCTTTATAAACCTAAAAGCAATTTATTTTATAATGTTGGAGACAAGCTACACAACTTCGCACGCTATAGATTTATCTATAGATTATATCCTGCGAAGTACGTAGCACAGAGTATACATTTTTCAATGGCACATTTGTCAGCGGCAGGTCTACGGGCCAATGGTCCGTAGGATGAGAGTCGCGGGTTGAATTCCGAACGCTGGGAGCACCTGGGACATTAGTCACCCTTGGCTCGCTCGGGGCGGCACACCCATGGTGACTTGCGAATCCGTCCCTTAAGAAAATTAAGTGCAGATTAGTGACTGTGCTGTTCTCGAGATTTTCCCGGCAAATTAGATTTTCATATAGCAGTTGTTCTTAATCCTTATCTCTAAGTAACTCTGTCTGTCTGTTGCGCTTTTACACAAAAATTATTGAACGGATTTAAATAACATTTGGTACGCAGATAGTTTAAAGCATGAGAAAGCATATCGCACTAATAATACAATAGTGTATCAACTCAGAACGTCGTACTTGACATAATACTATAAACACACGCAAAGTTTGATTCCTCACGCGTGATCAAGACCGATCGATTAGTGCAAAAACAGAATAAGGATAAATTAAAAAAACTTATGTGACAGTTATTCAATTTGCAACTATTACAAGAAGTGAGTAATAAGTTTTTTGTTGATTCTGAAAAATGTTCGATTTTGAGTTGATATACTATTGTATTATTAGTGCGATATATGCTACTTTTTTATGCGAAATATGGGCTGTAGGGGATAGAAATAGGGTATGAACGTTAGTATGAATAGTTGTGATTTTCAAAGTTTGTAAAAATTTTACCCTTAGGTGGTAAAAAAAGAAAATGAAGGTTTTTGTTCGAATAAGCTCAGAAGCTACTGAACAGGTTTTGATGAAACTTTATATAGGAATAGTTTGAGATCTGAAGAAAAAAAAATAGAGAAAATCCGATGAAAATAGTTGGTTGAGTTATGATGCAATTTTGGTACAGGGATGGTTTAAGACCCGAAGAAGAACGTAAGATAATTATAGCGCGAGAAAATAACTTTGCCTTATTAAAATCCGATATAACGCGGACGAAGTCGCAGGCGGAGAACTAAGTAGTTCTTTTATATTTATAATCTGTATTATATTCAAATGACTATCTTTAATGCTCTCGAATCAATAGATATTGAACTAAACTCCTAATATCAAACTAACCTCCATAGCCGAGCGTTTAGTACACCGCTTTCAAGGTGTGGCCGTCTCTGAGGCCTCGGGTTCGAGTCCTGGTGGTGGCATATGTTTGTGTGATGAATACAAGCATCTGTATCTTAGTCATGGTTGTTAATACATAATTCTATCAAATATATTTATATGTATATGTTTAATATACGTATGTCTATCCGTGACGCTAAATCCCATAACACAAAACTTACAGAGCTTACTTTGGGCTAGGATAATTGATGTAAGTGTAAGGAATATTTATTTTATT
The DNA here is from genome assembly GCA_036419045.1 of Scirpophaga incertulas. Lineage (NCBI taxonomy): Eukaryota > Metazoa > Arthropoda > Insecta > Lepidoptera > Crambidae > Scirpophaga > Scirpophaga incertulas. The sequence goes on along the minus strand of CM071645.1, from coordinate 21,557,442 downwards.
TATTTATATTTATTGATATTAAAGCAACGAGTATTCAATTTAAATAAAATGACGACCGTATTAAACAATAATATAATAGAAAACATTTTTATTATAAGAAATTAAATGAATGTAAAATTTAATACTATACTAGTTCATTTGTATGTTATGATGTTGTATGTATGTTCAATTTGGATTAAGTTATACTCTTTTTGTACAATTTACAGTGTCCACAGCCGGAGTCCACAGATATTGTTTTTCTCATTTTGAATTTAACTTTAGAATCAATAAAGATTTACATTTGCAACTGTAAATATAAATAAATGAATAAATAATAAATAAATATTTGTTACACTTACACCAATTAGCCTAGCCCAAACTAAGCTCTATAAGGCTTGTGCAATGGGATCTAGGGTAACGGATAGACATACATATATTATACATATATAAATAATTTTTATTGAAATATATATCAACAACCATGACTAAGGTACAAATGCTCGCATTTATCACACAAACATCTGCCCCCACCGGGATTCGAACCCGGGACCTCAGAGATGGCGACACCTTGAAACCGGTGTATTATCCACTCGACTATGGAGGTCGTCGAAAAAGGGCTTAATAAGTTTCACATTGCACGGATGGAATCAGTCAACGAACAAAAAGTGAACTTGCCGTTATCGCGTTTATATAGCTTGATGCATATGACCAGTCTCGCGCAATTGAACAATTATTTAAATTACCTAAGCAGGGACCAGGTGACCCAGCGACCATAATGCATCTGTCACGCCCCCCAACGGTACAGACAATTATCAGATCCTTCAATCGAGACTAATAGCATAAATGAATGACAAGAACACCTAACTACATGACTTGCCATTCCAGACTATACTATTACTTGTAACAGATTTATTGTCGACAGCCTCTTGCTGTGCAGATCTGTTGACGAGCAATTTGGAACTCTAACGCCAATAGCAAAGACGCTAGGTAACTGAAAAATCTAAGTTTGTATTCTAATGACATAGAATATTGAGGTTAAAAAAATATATGCATAATATAATAGGGTGATGAAAATAGAAACGCCAGTTTTGAGTAGACGAGGTGATGAGTACGATGTCGCCGCTTTGTCGCTTGGTGTTGTTGGTGATGGCCGCTGCTGCAGCTGTGGACGCCACCGCAGAAGTCATGAGCCATGTCACTGCTCATTTTGGGAAGGCCTTAGAGGAGTGTAGAGAAGAGGTAAATTCATCACTACATATAAAACAAAAGTCGCTAACCGCCGTCTGTCTGTCCCTATGTAGGCTTAGATCTTTAAAACCAAGCAGCGGATTTTAATGCGGCTTTTTTAATAGATAGAGTGCTTCTTAAGGAAGGTTTATATGTATAATACATGCATAATATAGTAGAGAAACACTGATAAATTTGGAGGTTTCTAATGTGATGTCGTAAATAAGCATGTATTTTTGCGCTTATATTGCAAAAACGCTGGTTGAACCCTACGAGATAGACCAGATACAATTTCCGGTAAAGATATGTTTTGCAATGACTGTTAATAAATCGCAGGCACAAACTTTCAACGTTATAGGATTAGATTTGAGCGTTGAGTGTTTTTCACATGGCTAATTATATGTCGCGCTGTCAAGAGTAACCTCTAAGCAAAACATATAAGGACATTTTGCAGTAGGTATATTTACATAAGCATTGCACCCATGCGAAGCCGGGGCGGGTCGCTAGTATATTCATATTATCAAGAAATATTGGCTGAAATGTTTGCAATAAAAATAAAACATTAACAATTAATAAGTCTAAAAACTATTTCTGACTGGCACAATTAATATTAAATTAATCGTAATTTAGTCGTTATATCATTCATATCATCATTATTATAGAATACATATATACATATTCACGCCTCTGTCCTATGGGGTAGGTAGAGTTCACAGTTTTCCATTTACTAAGATCCAACTTTCCTAGATTCTTCAAAATCAATATCAAATAGGTTTTTTCAATCACTTTTGAATTTTCATGCACGCTCATCAGTTACGCGTACCTTGGCCTGTTATTCTTGAGATATCTTGTTCTGGTCTAAGTATGATCGTCTAGCTCTAGACCGCTCCTACCAACTGACCCTTCATATTTACCCTATGATATTCTTTTGTATTATTATATAGTATTCTTTCACCTATCTTTTCTACGTATTTAAACCAATATCTATTTCTGTCTACTGTTCTTTCACACTTATCATACTATTTAGAAAGAGATAAACTAAGTCGTAACAGAGAAGGTCATGTCAAGATTATCCGGAAACCACGAGTTCGCATGAAAGTATTAATGACAGCCGAAGAAGCTAAGGAAGTATGTTTGGATGGTAGTAAGTGGAGAACTGTGATCTCTGTCTACCCCCATGGGAAACAGGCATGAATAGATGTATGTATGTATAAACTAAGTTTAATGAAGATCAAACAAATAAATGTGATATGTGACTACTGCATTGAGTGCTATAACCGTTTAATTTATCATAAACTAGCGGACCCGACAGACTTCGTCCTGTCAAAAAGATTTGTACAGTGGCAGTTTTTTTTTTCCTAATTATTTTATAGATGATGTCGCATAGCCACCCAAATCGCAAAAAAAAGTCTAAATGACCTATTACATTTTGTGGCTATTCAATTTTGGAACGTGACATTAAATCCTCCAACGATGTATTCTGTGCTCCAACGCACGCACGCACACTGTTTTGATAGATATGATTGAATTTCAACTATATGTAGCGTTAATAAAGCGCAAATTGATTCTTTGATGTTAGGAACACACCTTCATTGCTTAGACAACAGTGAGTGCTTGCAATATGAACTTTATACAATAACAATAAAGCTCAATTCGACTGTACGTTTTAGTTAGAAAACGTTTGCATGGGAAAATAAAAGGGCTGTTTTTAGGGTATTTCCGATAATTATTCGAATTTTCCTCATTGTAAAAACCCTCCTTGAACTTCAACGAACATTAACAAAAAAGAATTGGCCAAATTGGTCCAGGCGTTGTTGAGTTATGAGCTTACCAACACATTTTGCGATTCATTTTTATATATAAGATATATATTAGTTTCTTTTATGGTATTCGCTGCATTTGTTCTTATTTGTTTCGTCAGTCCGGCCTTTCTACGGAAGTCCTGGAGGAATTCAAGCACTTCTGGAGCGAGGACTTCGAGGTGGTAGACCGCGAGCTGGGCTGCGCTATCATCTGCATGTCCAACAAGTTCTCTCTTCTGCACGATGACACACGCATCCACCAGCTCAATATGCATGACTACGTCAAGAGCTTCCCTAACGGTTCGAATGTTTACAGCATATCTTTTGTCTATATGCCACAGTACAGCTGTGATATCATCTGCCAATTCGCAGTAACCATTATTATGAGAGACAGTTCAAAACCCCCTTAAGCTGGGTACTTTAAGAAAGACTTAAAGTACCCAGCAGCACCGGTGCTCAGACACGAGTAGAGTGCCGGCAGCAACCCCCATAACTTCACCGAACAGCGGTGCTAGATTAGAGATGATAGATGTTAGATAAAATATTGAGCTGGATTCGCTGGGGTATTCTGGGACTATCAGAAATCTGAGGAGATGGTACGATAGTCCTGAAATCCGACAACTTAAGGATAGCGGAATCTGTCACCCCGTAGTGTCAGGTTTAATGTCCACAAATCTGTACTGATCACAAATATGTCGAGTAGGGTGGCGTACTTAGTAGAGCCCAGATTATGCTAACAAGAAACCACAGTGTAAATAGATTAGACTTAGATAGATGCCTCTCCATTATTATTAGTCTATTCATTATCTATTTGAATAAAGGTTAAAATACACAACTGTTGTATTTTCTAAGGCCAGTAGTAGGTACACGGACTGCTTCAAGCAGTTGAGACCGACTGCTTAAAGCCGCCACCGCGCGGTGAACTATAGTCATTCATTAGCTGCCGCACACACGACTGCTCGAGCAGTCGCGACCGCTTCAAGCCGTCAACTGCATGATGTTGTGAGGCATACACCGACTGCTCGAGCCGTTGACTGCGCTAGAGCAGATCACTTCTAAGTTCTATAAACAAATGATGGAATTGTCCATGTTGTTTTCTTAATTGCAAAATTGGATGAACCCAAAATTTTCGCTTTTGACGTCGCCGCCGTCGTCTCCGCCTGAGCAGAAGCAGCAAAAGCAGTGCTTCCTCGTCAGAATCCATGACTCTACTGTGGTAGAAAGTTGGGTAGCGTAGCTCAAGCAGTCAACAACCGACAGCTCAAGCTGTCGACGCCGACCGCCCGAGCGGTCCGTGTATTTCGCTCAGCCGCTAACTGCTCGAGCAGTCCGTGTACGGCCGCCCTAAGACCATGTGTGATTCTGTTTATTAACACATGACAGATTCAACTTTTTAATATCATCACTACATTACTAAAACAAAGTCGCTATCCGCTATTTGTCTGTCCCTATGTATGCTTAGATCTTTAAACCTACGCAACAGATTTTGATGCGGTTTTTTAATAGATAAAGTGATTCTTAAGGAAGGCTTATATGTATAATACATGCATAATATAGTAGAGAAACACTGATAAATTTAGAGGTTTCTAATGTGATGTCGTAAATAAGCACGTTTTTTTGCGCTTATATTGCATAAACGCTGGCTGAACCATACGAGATAGACCAAAATAATGTACTACAGTATTGTACACCTTAAAAAGTTCAACAAAAAAGTCCGCGATGGTATATGTCTATCTCTTAGGGATAACCCACCATAACCATTTTTTTATTGCACCTGTACGAAGCCGGGGCGGGTCGCTAGTAGAAGATAAATTTACCTCAACTAACAGATTTGCTTACGAAAAAAATTGTTAATTAAAAAGAAAATAGTTCCTGATAAACTAATCTGGAAGTAGTGTTATTTTCCCTATTTAAGGGAAGGATCAGCAAATGTGCCTAGAATGTATTTTATTACTACCTATTGACAAACAAGCAGATCAGCCACCTAACAGTGCAGTTACAGTCGCCTATAGTACATGTGGATCCCGTGACATTCGCGCCATTCCACCCTACAAGATCCACAGTGTCAGTTGCCAAAATGTGACTTAAGATGTCACGGAACTAAAGAGTTCCGTGACATCTAAAGTCACATCTATACTAATATTATAAAGAGGAATGATTTGTTTGTTTGTTTGTTTGTAATGAATAGGCTCCGAAACTACTGGATCTATTTCAAAAATTATTTCACCTTTGGAAAGCTACATTATCCCCGAGTAACACAGGCTACTTTTTATCCCGGATAAATCGACAGATCCCACGAGATGCGCAATAAAGGTTTCGCTCAAAAACTACTGCACAGATTTTCATGCGGTTTTCATCAATACTCGTAGATAGAGTGATTCTTGAGCAAGGTTTTGCGGTATTTTTTATCTCGGAAAAACGGATAGTCCCACGGGAAGCGCGATAAAACCTTCGCGCTATAAACCGACTTCCTCGCATATGTAGCCGTGGGCAAAAGCTATGACCCTTAACCCTCTATAGACCCAATCCCGAAATCCACGCAGGCGAAGCCGCGGGTAGAAAGCTAGTTTTTAATATAGATATTTTAATGATATAGGTATATTTATGAGGCAGAAATAGGCAAGACGGAGGTATACAAGTAATCCTGGTAGGTATAATCTCCGGTACATGACGTTTAAATAATGTATTCATTATGGAAGTTTTCAGCTGTCTCTAGCCGATAATTTCTATTAAGATACCATGCGAACTCATGTAGGTGTGAACCATAGTAGCGCCATTTCAGGTGAACTGCTGTCAGCTAAGATGGTGGAACTGCTGCACAACTGCGAGAAGCAATACGATGACATCTCGGATGACTGCAGCCGTACCGTGAAGGTGGCGGCCTGCTTCAAAAGGGACGCCAAGAACGAGGGCATCGCCCCCGAGGTGGCTATGATTGAGGCCGTCATAGAACGATACTGATTTTTCGCTGACTAATTCTTCTATGTTTATTACTAGACATGCTATGCTAAAATAAATGTTGCAACCTTTTGCCTTTATATTATTGTCCACATAAAAAATATAATTTGGAGTGTTCGTCTTTACATCTGTATAAGAGTACTGTTAAAGATTACTTAAATGATAACAAAGCTCGGACTTCATTTTAATGATCTTCTGAATAAAATAACACAATGAGACTGGTAGCTCAACTACAACCCCTAGCTCATCGGCGGAAGGTTGCCAGTCTGGCGGTATTCTACAGATTGCACTTCGGTGAGTGTGCTCATGAGCTGCATGAGCTCATTCCCCCATCTCCCTTTTACCATCGGACATCCAGACGTACGGCAGGATACCACCCTTACTTGGTGGATATTCCACATATCCGTACGCAGCGCTTCTCCAAATCCTTTATTATGCGCACCGCAAGAGTGGAATTCCCTGCCGGCGTCTGTATTTCCGAGCTCATACAACCCGAAACTATTTAAGAATCGAGTGCACAGGCATTATCTGGGCAAACTCGCTCCATCGTAGGCCTCGTCTATGCCCTCGGGCTAGCCTGAGACCAAGAGTAAGCCCATAAAATGTTAAAAAAAAAGACTATAGTTTTTATAGATGTTTTATTGTAGAACTTGCTGATTCTACCCAGTAGAAGGTATCCCGCGAAGGTATTTATTTGTGAACCAATGGCTTAGTATCTTTGGCCTGCAAAAGTTATTGTGAAAATCCTATTTGAAGAATAAATTATAGATTTTGTTTTTATACACTGTTATTTAAGGCAGTTGCTTATCAAAACCTTATTTCTAGCATTTTATTAATTCAGCTATCGTGTTTAATCTGATTTACGTTTCGCTTTTGTTGATTTATTAATAAAAATCGATCAAGTTTTTCTCAAATATATATACTTATTTCCATGTCAATAACGTAAGGGATATTTTTATTTTTATGATTTGAGTTAACATATATAATAACATTAACTAATATATTTCTATAAGCTATAAAAATTGAACTTAGACTGTTTATTTGTATTATTTAAGCTCCATCATCGATTTGTTATTAATATAATATCTAAGTAAATACTTAACACAATTTATACGTCCCCGCAATATTTAAGTTTCCATGGCTTGTCTAGTTGTAAATCTTTGGTGGCCGAACTGATGAAATTGATTGATTATTGTAGTGTTCTTGTTTTATTGTTGTCATGATCTATATGTAATATGCATCGCTTAATTAAAGCAGCCTTCGTGGCATAAGTACATTAAATATGTTAGTTTGGAATAATTACATGTATGTACTACTAGTTAACGATTTGAAACGATTTCGTTATTTTTCTTTTTTAACGTTTTTTCCAACGTTTCTTGAGACAATATAGACGTAAGTAGCTACAGAACAATCAAAATGATTCGCTTTAAATAGACTTAGTATATTTTAGAATAAATAGAAATAAACATAACAGTGTTATTTTTTTTGTTAGCTTTTGCAAAATAAAGTATTAGTTTATTTAGCAAAAGCTATTTCAAAAAATCATATTCTTATCAATGCCAAGCTTCTTCTTTATTGCCCTGTTCCTTATTTTATTTGGGCAGTATGTCTTCCTCTTCCATCCTCTATCACCCGCTCCCTTTTTCAGCATATCAACATTCATACAGTCCACCAATCTTTTATTTTTCTTTTTTTTATTGCCGTACGTGGTAGACGAGCAAGCGGCACACCAGGAAGCTGATTCTCATGCAATCCATATTAAAATTTTTTCCATATTAAAATTCGGAAAAAGGCGTGAGTGTATGTATGTATGTAAAATTCGCATACGAATTCCTCCGCTCTACTGAAAAGTTCGAATGTTTCGTTTATCTCGTATTCTGAGCACCAATAGAACAATTACTATTCGAAATAGTACGTCGGGTATAGATTAAATAATAAATTACGTAATTATTAAGCGTTTATAAAAACGCTGTTACTGCTTCTAATAGATTTTATACGTAAATATTACTTTTAAAAATATATTATTTTATTAATATGGCACTTGAATTTTAAAACTCTTTAAGTTTTTTAGTAAACAACTTTCAAACGAGAAATTATACTGCATCTACATATATATACACACACACACATATATATATATATATATATATATATATATATAATATATATATATATATATATATATATATATATGTGTAGAAAATATCGGAAATAAATAATTTTTAATTTTTTTTGCCTACCTTGTTTTTAATAAGTCAATGCGTGATCGCTGTTGAATCACTGGCTGAAACATTTGGATGAGTTCTAATATAAGGTTCTTATTTAAGCGAAAATGTTTAATAACTCTGCATTGCTCAAATCAAATGGACCTACCTACATTTGCTGAAACACTTCGTCGCGGCGGTTCTGCATTCGCTGCCTCTAACTCTTGAACTAAATTATAAATAAAATCTACAATAAATTCGTCCATTTCCTATGTAAAGTCAAATCAACATAAACAAAAAGTATATCCAAGCAAACTTTGATTTAAATTCGTATTCGAATGTCCACTTCTACTGGTCCGTACCATCGTTTTGTTCGAATGACGTTCATGCGAACTAGTTCGATTGTGAACTTCTGAGAATAGACTAACTGTGTTACATTCGAAAAAAATTCGAACTTCGAACTTTTTTACGAATGTGAACTTTTTTCTATTGCATGAGAATCGTGCCCCTGATGTTAAGCGTTAACCGCAGCTCATGGACTTAAGCAATTCCAGGGATGGACACAGCTAAGCCGCTACCTACCGTGATAAGATTACCTCGTTTGTAGAGAACCATGTCACAGCGCAGGGGAAACACTGCAACAGGAAGATCAGTGAAAGAAATGATAGCTGGCTATTGCGGCATCGAGTGGTACGGTGATAGAATGGTATTTAATCTTAGTCTCTTCACACTTTGATGTCTGTAACACCTGAAAGTTAAGCTATAAGTAAAAATGCTAGATTTTTCTATACACTACAGTTTTGTCTAAGTTATCGAATGGCAATCGTTTCAGTGTAGCTACCATGAGTTTATATTCGATAAATATCGAGTGTAAATTGTATAAAAACTTTTTAAAGCGCTTCTAGCGGAACGTAATTGTACTATTTTTTCATATTAAGATATGACTTGTGTAGTTTACTATACGTCAAATACCTCCAAATCGAATGGAAATCGGTGGCTAACTCGTGTTAGAGCTCAATTGATTGATATTAACACCTGAATTTGCGTTTCGTTTAATAGCCACACTGATTTTGTGTGCTGAATTTGAAACATCTATTTAGTCCAGTAACATTAAATCACCATTACTACAAATCAGAATATATTAAAACTATTCAAATGTATTTTTATATGCTCTGAAAACATTTTTCATTAATGAACTTTCATTTGTGAATCCGGTACCAGCATAAAAAAATCGTTTTGAATATAGGAAATAAATTGTTCCATTTCGTTAATAAGTATCCATAAATATTTCTCTACAACAAACGAAAGAAATATTTAATAATTCTTAATAGTGTTAAATTGCAATTAGTACATTACTATGCTATATAAACTGCACGCAAAGTATGTTATGATTTGTATTATTTTTGAGTTCCCTATATATATAGCATAGTATATTTTAACCAATAACCTAAGATGATCAAGGTCATGAACAAGGTCAGCTTAATCAACTGTCTTTTGATCCGAAATAGAATACTCAGCCTTAAGAAAAGGCTATGCATATTTTATTTAAAAACTTTAAGCGTCATCATGTTAAATTTAACAATTTAAATTTAGATACCAATTTTATTTGGTCTACAGACACACTCACACAACAATTATTACTCAATCACAAAATAAAAAAAATGAAATACAATAATTGTGGGTGCGATCAGGGAAACAGACCTGTCCTTGATACAGAATAATTGAGCTCCATGAAATCAAAATCAAAATCAAAATAATATTTATTCAACATAGACCTTTACAGGCACTTATTGACGTCAACAAACAAAACAAAAAAAAGCTTAAATAAAAAAAAAAACAAAAACCTTGTCCGTACGTACGAATAAGGAAAAAAAATAAAAAAATTGACTCGACACCTGTTCGGAAATTGGGAGAGCCTTCTCGAGAAGAACAGGCAAGAAACTCTGAAGGTCTATTTTTTATCTCCTCTTTTCAATGTTAATAATTATAATAATATATAAAAATACAATATAGTATAAGATACAATCATACCTAATACGATTACAGTCGTATGTATGTTTACATACACATATAAAATAATACAATATAATAAATAATGTTGTTACCAAACATGGCTCTATGAATAGTGTACATGTGTGCTGCAGCGGCACAAAAAGGTCCAAAGCGCAGCGCCAATATTCCTCCTCCGATGCTACACTCGATCCTGAGCCGATTCCTTAGCCGAACAAAAAAGAAAAAAAGGGCGATGATTACAAGAATAAGACTTATGAGTACCAACATATGTCGCGCCTGTAAAGGAACAGGAAAGCATGGAAAACTTACTGCTTTACTGCGCTGTATTAGCCTGCAGGAGACTAAATGAAACTAAAAATCTAATGGGAATGGAATACTCAAAACCGGAAGACTACGGGACCATGCCACCGAAGGACATTAATCTCATGGACATGGTTGACTGGACCGAAGGGGGAGTGAGAGGGGAAGCACAAAATCTCAATAGGTCGAAGTGCGTAGACCTCTCCTTCTGAGAGCTACCCTAAACCCTAAGATAAGAATCATCTCATGTTATTATTATTAATTTTTATACAGGTTTTTAAGCTATTGGTGGCAGATAACCACATCTGATGGTAAGTGGTAAACATAGTTTCTGGATATTGCAACACGAATATAATACATAGTAAATAGGTCAAACTATTTAATTGAATTAAACTGCCATTTTGTTACCACTTTATGAAACGATTACAGTCACGTCAATAGACATTAAACTAAAACAGAAGTCATTAACAACAAAAGCTTTCTTGCGTACAAAACTATGTTATTACTTATTACTCATAGTTTTGTTGGCAAAAAAGTTAGTCATCACAAAGTTGTGGTAATCTTAATATATATAAATCTCATGTCACAATGTTTGTGCTCAATGAACTCCTAAACTACTTAACCGATTATAATAAAATTCGCACACCATGTGCAGTTCGATCCAACTTGAGAGATAGGATAGTTGTCATCATCATCATCATCATCATCATCATCATCATCATCAGCGGACGGCGCGCGATGGCTTCGGGTTTAATTCAGTTCGCTTTCGTGCTCGCTTCGGGGATTATTAATATTATGCCCAACGAAGTGGGCGCGGGTCAGCTAGTATTATATAAAACTTTGACGAAAAATACTGCAGGTACTTACCTTGAGATTTTTTAATTTAGTGGTTTGTGGTCTCGGCACTAGTCTAGGGTCCAAGGGATTCGCGGGAGCCGGGATCGATCCTGTCATCCTACCAATGTGTCTTTCGAATTTCATGTGTACTTTTATTATACACAAAATATCTAGTTAGTATGGAGAATTGAGAACATAAATCTATTTTTGTATTTAGTTATATATTTATATATATATACTCTATATTTATTCTTCAAATAGGTTTTTACTATGACGTTTGACACGTCAAACGCGCTCATATAGCAAAGAGCGATGTCTCCCAGAGTTTGTATGAAATTTTAAAGCAAATGAAAGAGTACTACCCACTGAATAAATCACTAAACATATCACAATTTTTTTGTATTATTAAATATAAATTTATATATACATTAAGAACGAAACAATTAGACTACAAATTAAGAAACGAACTGTTTCAAGAAATGGTTGGTCAATCTACATTTAAAAGTTGATACGGATTTCGAGTGCTTTTGAGTAGGCTATTCCATAACTACCGATTGACTTGAGTGTCGAATAGGGCGGGAGGGATCGACACATTGCCACCACTGCGCATCCGACCTCGACTCGGCCCAGCACACGCTGGCGGAGTGCCCCGCGTGCACCTCCGAGCGCCGAGTCTTGGTCGCAGAGATCGGGCGAGATCTGACTCCGCCGGCATTGATTGCGGCAATGCTGGCGGACGAGGGAGGTTGGAGGGCTGCGGCCTCCTTCTGTGAAGCAGTGATGCTCCAGAAGGAGGCCGCCGAGCGGGGTCGGGAGATGGCCGATTCCGCTCGAAAGAGGCGGCGCCGGGCTCGGTAGCACAGCTGCGGCGCCGCTGCGGGTCGCCGGCGGGCGCGATGAAGTCGCGACCGCTACGGCGACCCAGGATGGACCTCTTCCGTGGCCGGGGGGCGTCGTCGGTGGAGGAGACCGGGGGAGGTAGTGTAGCCACCCCCGAGGAGGGCTTCCCTGTATCGACGGGGGAGCGGAGGGTGGGGGTTCCCGGAAGTAGCTTGGTAGTTCCCGGGGGCTCCCTACATGCCTGAGGAAGGCCATCCCTGAGGTTTTTAGTGGGTAGGCCTCCCCCTTCTGGGGAGGAGAGCCCATAACCGCCGGCTCGCCACAGCCGGGGTATGCAATTTAATGCATTTTCCTCAGGGGAACAAAAAAAAAAAGGCTATTCCATAACTGCACAGATTTCACGATGATTGTTTTTAATAATTAGAAACGTATGGATGCAAAATACCTATAATATCAGACTTGGACCGCACTTTACAATTATGTTCTGTCCAAATATATCAAAAATATCAGATTTGAACCGCACTTTACAATTATGTTCTGTCCAAAGATATCAAAAAGGTTCCATCAAATTTATGAGGTACGAGGACCATACAGAATTTTGGAAAGTAAGATTCGTGTTGTCGTTACGTAACGGAACTTAAGTCTTTTCCTGAATCCAGACACATGGTCAAACTTAAGCAAACCACACATAATCCTGACACAGATATTCTGCGAACGTTGAATTTGGTGAGTGAATTTTCATTTAATTCTGTGAGACAGCTCGTTTCTTGTCTTTATTAGCAGGAAATTATTCCACCTTCCTGAGCGGCAAACTTTCTACTACCCTCAGCTACATTCGGAGCTGAGAATGGAAAAAACAAAAAAAAATAATATTTTTTTTACAACCTGTTCATAGGATAGTCTGATTCCGTTATATACGACTTGGGGAATGGGCTCTCTATTAAGATTAGTTAATTTTTTTAGACCCACCTATATAACTACTTATTTTTATCTTCATTGCACAATATACATATGAATAAAATACAAAAGGTGGACTTAATGCAACAAGGCATCCTTTACCAGACAACCGTGTAGCTAGTTACAAAGAACTGTATTTGTCGCAGACAAAGATGAAAAGTATTACAAACTTATTATGTAATATATAGGTACTATAATCAAGAGATGTATAAGTCCAGTAACCACTCATATATGTTCATTACCTTTTAGACGCCTGGATGTGGTAGGGTAAATTATTCCATAGATGAATCGCAGTGACACTAAATGGTGACGAAAAGAAGTTGGTGCAGTGGACTGGAATTTTCAACGTATGGTAATCTAATGAACGTAAGTCACGATATAATATATAAAATCGATAATAGGATTGTGTTTGGCATTTTCAAAATCCAATTTAAATCAAAAGTGTTACTAAATTTAATTACCAACTATGATTCTTGCGAATTGGAATAAGTCAATTTTTCACCTACTCATCATGAACTAGCACAAATGGATAATTGTATTTTAATTACTCCGTGGCGTTGACAATTTAACTGGTACCTGTCTATATAAACAATAAGGGAGCTCGTTGACAGTTTTAATTACACAGCAAGAAGCGTTATTGAGAACAGTATATAAACATTCGTAGGATCTGTCGCCCTGAAACTGGATTTGACTGAGAAACTGTTCAAGATGCGTGAAGCAATGAAACTGGTGACGTTCGCGACGGTGTTGTTGGTGAACGGTGTGATGGTGAAATCGTCACAAGACGTGATGAAATCGATGACGAAAAATTTCCTAAAAGCGTACGAAGCATGCGCCAAAGAGGTACCGAAGATTGGGCTCCAAATTCTGATTCAAATGTACATTCTCGTCTTTCAAAAAGCGTCTATCGAGTCGTAGAAAAATCTATTTAGTAAGTTCTGATAAAAAAATTAAAGTCAACAATAAGTTTGAATATAATTCATAATAATTTCAGTACACTCTTCCCGAAAGCACAGCAAACGAGCTAATAAACTTCTGGAAGGAAGATTTTAGTACTACCAACCGAAATGTTGGTTGCGCCATCTTGTGCTTGACAAGCAAACTGAGTCTACTTGACCCTGAGGGGAAATTGCACCACGGGAAGGCGGAAGACTTTGCCAAGCAACATGGCGCTGGTAAGATTAAATAGTTGAACCACGAACCACACCCCCTACGTCCTTCCAAATCCCTACTAATATTATAAAGCCGAAAGTTTGTTAACTATGGATGCATGTTGGGACCCTTATAATATATGTACATCAAAATAACACATAGACTACTATTTATAAAGATTTTGTGCGAATTAACTAAAATATAACAATAATTGTCTTGCAGCTTACTAGCTGCAGGACAATTATTGTGAATAATAAATGAAACTATTTTCTAGTTTGGTGTTTCCTTGCATTATAAATAATCAAATAATGTCTCTATCTCATTATCAAATGGTAATTGAGGATCACATTCAAGATTTCTCTCACTAGCTAGTATTATATGATTTTTTTTTTAGTCAGATGAAATAAATTCTGCGGACTCTTTGGTTCGCACTCTTTTTTTGTGATAGTATTTTTTACGTTCTTATTTATTATCTATTCAATATTATATGAATATTTTGAATGGTTCATGTACATGAAATATTAACTTCCGTTTAATAATTTCCAGCGCTTACTAAGTTTTACTATTACATTTAAAATTCAATTCTCAATCCAAATACTTTTAAACAGTTTTAGTAAAGTTACCACATACACACGTTAATTTAACTTTAACTGTTACTTAGATGGTGATACGGCAAAGAAATTAGTAGAAATTCTTCATACGTGTGAAAAGAATGAACCTGTAATCGAGGATCACTGCACAATGGCTTTGGGCATAGCCATGTGCTTCAAAAAGGAGATGCACAACCTAAAATGGGCACCAGACAGCGAATTGCTGTTTGATGAACTCGTGGCTGATATGCAGGGCTAACTAAATGCAATGGATATTGAACAGACTGGATCTACAATTTGATGAACTCGTGGCTGATATGCAAGGCTAACTAAATGCAATGGATACTGAACAGACTGGATCTACAATTTAATCTATTAATAGAAAAGGATATCTATGTTGTTTATTTGGAGAATGCGAGATTTTTTGCTTCACAAATATAAATTTGTATTGAAATGACTTTGTAAAAGTCACTTACGTGTACTTTATAAATCTTAAAGTTATTTAAGTTGTAATCTGGTTGATACTGACGTGGCGTGAATAGGAAATGAATCAATTTAAATCAATGAATATATTATATCATTAAATTAAATACTTTGCATATATTAAGTGGTATATAGTAGATTATCTTTTAATATTATGGTGACGGTATAAAACGTCGTTTAAGTGCATTATAAAAATGATAAAAAAAAATACTTTGTGCTATAAATATAAATATATTGTACAACACTTCATAAAAAGGTTTTATTTTTCTTAGTCTTGAATTAAAATGATAAATATACTATCACTTTTACAACATTTTTAAGCAACTAGAAAAAAATTATAAATATCTAATATTCTAGCTTTATCTCCATTTGTATGATCATATATTTCATTTTAATTTACTTGTCCAGATGTTTCATTCATATTTTTACACCATTTAATTGGGTAAGACATACAATGAATATGTGAATTCACAGATGTATGTCCCTTACCCATGTGTATTTGATATAAATTGAAATCTGAATTCTAAATCCAAATATTTTAATCCAGATATGATAAAGTTACTAGTTAAAAAAAGTGTACGTTAACTATCTGTACTGAACTAGATGGTGATACAGCAATGAAACTAATCAAAACAACTGAAAACCACTGCTCAACAGTTTTGGATGGTGCGTTAATTGCCAGTCTCAGAATTCTCGAGAATTCTGATGTATTGTTAAAAAGTCTACCTAAAGAGCCATTTAAACAAATTGAAACTAAATGTCAATTTTTGCCTGAAGAATTGCCCTTAAAAATGTACCAGAGATTTTGATATGTATGTGAGCTACGTGGGCAGACACTGACTCATTTTTCTCTGTTTTCGCCGACCGTACCTGATCAATGGGTACGGTGGTACTGAACTTTGCTATTTTGGATTAAGGGGTCAAAGTTCAGTTTAATAAAATATTATTATGCAGTGGCAGAAGTATCATATTGCTGTACAATAGTACATCAATATGATACTTCTGCCACTGCAATAAGGTCTAACTAGAAGTATAGATACTATGACAGACTATTAATAATCTTATACCAATTTGAGATACTTCTTTAAAGTAACTTCAGGGTAATTTATATCAAGTGCGTTTTGAATATCGAAGCGGAATGGTAACAAGAGATTTATATTAAAGACTTCACAATCTATGATGCTCATTTTGTCATATTGTATCTGTCAATACTATGATATGGAGATGACATCTGTCATAGTGGACGTCATACACTCGTATTACAGAGAGAAACTCAAATCTGTTCGATTGCAATTAGAAAGGGGTGGCTATATGTGGGTTCAATAGCACTATCCCTTTCTAACTGTGCAAAAACTAAATTTAATTTTAGAATCTCAAATTAAAATGAAAGATCTGCAAACTGTTCTTTAGCCTATAAAGAGATTCTGTAGATTTGCGAGAGCGTGATTTTACAGTTTGCTTGCTCTAGAATGGGCGCTAAAGACTGCTGTGATTTCGCTTCTTTTCATTTCATTCTTCTTTCATTCATTTCAAGTTTTGTTTAAATTTTATGGAATTTGCGCTTTGTAGGCAGTTTCTGTGAAATGAATTGTCGCCTGCGATATTTTCAAACCGATGTAATATCGGAACCATGAAGAATAGAAAAAAAGGATTGTATTCCCATTTAAAAGGCCTGCAACGCAATTGCGACTACTGTGGTATTACGAGTATAATGAGCAGCAATAATCCCTTAACATCGAGTGATCGGTCTGTTTGATTACCTAACTTTTTTACCAGGTAAAACTTCCGTTTATGGACATCGCTGAACGGATCTAATCCCGGGCGCCCGCACCGCGTACGCCCAAGAGACACAATTTGGATGGCCTTCCCCAGGCATGTAGGGAGCCCCCGGCAACGCGAAGCGACTTCCGCAACCCCCAGCCTCCGCTCCCCTGCCTACAGGGGAACCCTCCTCGGGGAGGTTACACTACCTCCCCCGATCTCCTCCACCGACGACGCCCCCCGGCCACGGAAGGGGCGTGGCCCAACCCAGGTCGCCGTATCCGCGGGCGCGTCTTCCTCGCGCCCGCCGGCGACCCGCGGCGGCGCCGCGCCTGTGCTACCGAGCCCGGCGCCGCATTCTTCGAGCGGAATCGGCCATCTCCCGACCCCGCTCGGCGACCTCGTTCTGGAGCATCACTGCTTCACAGAAGGAGGCCACAGCCCTCCAACCTCCCTCGTCCGCCAGCATTGCCGCAATCAATGCCGGCGGAGACAGATCTCGCCCGATCTCTTCGACCAACACTCGGCGCTCGAAGGCCCACGCGGGGCACTCCGCCAGCGTGTGCTGGGCCGAGTCGAGGTCGGTTTATACAAACACCTAGGGATGGATCTTATAATATTCACCCAAAATATTTAACTTACATCCTACTTAAATATTATATCACTGGTCCTATATAGTAGTTATTATAGTTTTGTTTCCAACTCAATTCATTAGTTGTACATATTAACTCGACATGTATGGCATTAAACGACTGCACCTCCCATTACATAGAAATATTAATTACAGAACACTAAACTTGGACTTCATTGTTTCTAATTGACACGAACTGTCAGGTGTAGAACTGAAAACCTAGAATTAAAATGGCGATAAGTGCAAATTTGACGCTAGTAATTTAAAACTGGCAGATTATAAAACAGACAGGCAAAGAATTTTATAAGGATATTGAACAAAAGACACCATGAGGTTGATTCTCGTATTTGTGGCGATAACATACCTAGCTAATAATAGAGTTAAATGTTCCCAAGATGTTATGAAGCAGATGACGTTAAACTTCGCTAAAGTACTGGATTCGTGTAAGAAAGAAGTGAGTTATTGAATTTCTACATTTCTTTGTAGTAAGCGTAAATTAAAATAAAAAATTCTATATTAACCAAATTTCGCACGAACCAGCTAGATCTTCCTAGTACAATAAACAAGGACTTCACAAATTTCTGGAAGGAAGACTATGAGCTCACCGATCGTAATACGGGCTGCGCCATTATGTGTATGTCAAGCAAATTGGAATTATTAGATCCCAATGGGAAATTGCATCACGGAAATACGAGAGACTTCGCCAAGACACATGGCGCTGGTAATATATTGTAAAACTTCTAGTTCTTTCTTATATGTTATCATTTAACCTCATTTGTGAATATCCCTATCAATATTATAGACGTGAAAGATGGATGAATGTTTGTTACTCCATCTCTGCGTTCGAGTCCCGGTGGGGGCTGATGATTGCGTGATGAATGCGAGCATTTGTACCTTAATCATGGTTGTTATTATATATTTCTACCAAATTTATTTGTATATATAATATATATA
The DNA here is from genome assembly GCA_036419045.1 of Scirpophaga incertulas. Lineage (NCBI taxonomy): Eukaryota > Metazoa > Arthropoda > Insecta > Lepidoptera > Crambidae > Scirpophaga > Scirpophaga incertulas. The sequence goes on along the minus strand of CM071645.1, from coordinate 21,538,754 downwards.
TATATATATATATATATATATATTATATATATATATATATATATATATATATATATATATATGTATGTCTATCCGTTACCCTAGCTCCCATATCACAATCCTTACAGAGCTTACTTTGGGTTAAGCTTACACTTACGTAAGAAATATTTTTAATTACATATATTTTACAATTTATAAAGATATACAAAATCAAAATAATCTTTATTCAACATAGACTTTTACAGGCTCTTATTGACGTCAAAACAAACAAAACATAAAAAAAGAAAAGCTTAAAAAAATAAAAACCTTGTGCGTACGGACGAACAAGGAAAATAAAATTGACTCCACACCTGGAGACCTATTTTTGAATTACGAATGCGATTTCGAAATCACCGCTGACTAAATAGTCAGCGGTGACTTTGAGGTCACGGATTCCTAAACATCCAATTTTTGAAAGTCGATCGCAGAGCTGCCAACATAGATAAAGTACACACATAAATGTAAGAGTTCGGTTCCACGCAGAATGTAGCCGCTGCCGGTTGTTGCCGGCTTAACCATTATGGTTTTTATATATATATATATATATAATTATATATATATATATATATTATATATATATATATATTATATATATATATATATATATACATACATATAATATAATATATGTATATATATATATTAATATATGTACTACATTCATATATATCTATTGTATATATAGACTGAAAAATCAAACAAAACACAGATAACATTTCCACAAGTATGACTTGATTACGAGTGGGTGAGGGCACTCGTAATGAAATCACACCTGTGACTAAGGTAGTCACATCAGAGATATTCAAAAATAAGAATGATTGAAAATCGGTGATTATTAGTCACATCCGTGATTTTGAAGTCGCATTCGTAATTCAAAAATAGGTCTCCCATTCGGAAATTGAGAGAGCCTTGTCGAGAAGAACAGGTAAGAAACTCTGAAGGTCTATTTTTTATCTCCTCTTTTCAATTATAATAATATAATATAATAATACAAAATTAAGATACAATCATACCTAATACAGTCGTATGTATGTTTACATACACACATAAAAATAATACAATATTATAAATAATGGTGTTACCAAACATGGCTCTATGGTGTCTCTATTCCCACGTCACGCTAATATAAATTACTCATAATGCAAAACCGGCGCAGACGAAGTCGCTGGCACCAATTACCTAGTTGAAAATAAATGGAACGTGTGTTTAATATGAGAAACATTAAAGTTCTTTATTTTTATTTGAATTCTGTAAAACAATTTGCTTAATTTATTTTAAGTTGGTAACTAATTTTATAAAAATTCAATTTATTACTAACTAGCGACCCGCCCTGGCTTCGCACGGGTGCATGCTGACACTAAATACACTACAGAAGAACGTTTTATAATAACAGATAGACATACACCATAGCGGAGTTTTCTGTGGACCTTTTCAATGTGTACAATACATAGTACGTTGTTTTGATAAATCTCATAGGGTTCAGCCTGCGTTTACAATGTAAGCGGAAAAAATGTAATTATTTACGACATCACATTAGAAACCTCTAAAGGAGTATGCCCATTCGTAGTATCACCTTTACTCGTCCTTGTGCCTTAACCAAACTAATACCAAAAAATAAGTAACAATTTTTAACAAAACTCTGCAATATACCAAGCCGAAACTTCGCCGGAGATAAATCCACATAATAATTAGTAATTATTTCACTTTCCGTTTCATTCGCCGTGTATTTTTATTGATGATATTCTAATTTCATTGATAAATAGTCTCTTCGGTATTGCCATATATTAACGATCGGATCGATTGGTCAAAAATATATTCGATACATTCCACTGTCCTCTTGTGAAAGGGTAAAAGGAATACCAAAACAATTAATTTTCTTTAGTCTTTTTTCTGCTTTCTCTAATATTTTAGTCATTATTCTGCTTTAAGAGTTTCTTTATACAGATAGCTAATATCAATGTTGCTAAAACAATTATTTTTAAATTAATTAATTATTTTATATGAATTATTGGATAGTTGTAATATTTATTGGATAAGATAGACTTAATCATTTATAGTATTAATCTTCTACAATTAAATAGGTATTATCAAGAATGATGATAGGAGAAATTCGTAACTTGAAAGTCTTTGGTGTTTAATTTCTATTTTACCCATCGAAATAGTCAAATAGTTTTTAATAATTGAATATATAGTTAAAAATCTACAATATATCATAAAAATCATTATGGTACAAAATCATTTTTGGCGATACTAAAGTCCATACTACAATGGGCATTCTCCTTTATCAGTGTTTCTCTATTATATTATGCATGTATTATACATATAAACCTTACTTAAAAATCACTGTCTATTAAAAAACCGCTCCAAAATTCGTTGCGTAGTTTTAAAGACCTAAGCATACACAGGGACAGACAGACGGCAGAGAGCGACTTTGCTTTATACTATGTAGTGATTTTTGTAATATAAATTAAACTTGATTGTCATTATAAGTTACTTAATGTACATAATTAAACATCTATTTTCGTTGTAGGTTAACACCCTTTTAAATACCGTTCTGTACTAACAGTAAAGTGTTTCAGTAGGTTTTATTACCTTGGTTATGAATAAATGAAAATGTATGAATGAACATGACATGTGTTTATTCATACGTATTCGCAGAATAGTTATTGTGTTATTCGTATTCGCATCATACTTAGTTCGTGATTCGAATTCGATAAACTGATGTTCTTTTACCGTGGGAGAGCCATGCTTCGGCACGAATTGGGCCGGCTCGACCGGAGTGATACCACGGCCTCACAGAAAACCGGCGTAAAATAGCGCTTGCGCTGTGTTTCGCCGAATGAGTGAGAGCACCAGAGGCCCAACCCCCCCTTATTTCCTTTTAAAAGGCCGCCAACGCAACGGTTATCGCTTAGCATCAGGTGATTCTTTTGCTCGTTTGCTGCTCTATGCTATATAAAAAAAAGTAATATGTAAGTAATATATTTAAACAATCACTCAAACTAACGTTAAATCTATACTAATATATAAAGTTTGTGTGTTTGTATATTTGTATATTTGTTAAATTGTAAGGGGTAATCTCGGATTCTACTGAACCGATTTTAAAAATTCTTTCACCAATAGAAAGCCACATTATTGCTGAATGTCATAGATTATATAAAATACCGAAAAATTAAAAAGGTTTTTACGTGGTAGTCCGTTTTGCAAAGTGAATCGGAGAAAAAACGGCGGACGGCGCGCGGTGGCTTCGGGTTTAATTCGGTTCGCGTTCGTGCTCGCTTCGGAAATTATTAATATTATGCCCAACGAAGTGGGCACGGGTCAGCTAGTATACTATATTGAGAACTTCATACAGTAACTACTTCTTATCAAATATTACATATTTTATTCTTTTTTTTATGAGGGGAAATGCACCTTATGCACCGTGACACCGCGCTGACTAGGCGCGGCCGTGTGTGGGACTCTCCGGTCTAAGAGGACCGCCCTACCCACTAAAACCCCCCAGAGTTCTTGCTTGCGCTGTATTTCCCCCTTACTCCCTTTTAAAAGCCCGGCAACGCATCTGTGACTCCTCTGGTGTTGCGGATGTCCATGGGCAGCGGTTATCGCTTACCATCAGGTGATCCGTTTGCTCGTTTGCTGCCCTATCCTATAAAAAATGTTCGTCACTATTCGTTTACAGAGACTGATTTCATCAAAAGAGTCTTAAGCGTATATGTTGTACTGTTTCGATTGAACTTTTTTTATGCTTGATCAATTCTTCTGTTAATCTTGAACTATTTACTTCGTAGATGACAGCATGATCGACGAACTGATTTCGCTATTTCACAAATGCGACGATGCTATACCGGAGCACAGCGACTCGTGTATGCAAGTATTAATGATCTCCAAGTGCTTCAAGGCTGGCATCCACGATCTAAAGTGGGCGCCTAGCATGGAGTTGATACTAGCTGAGGTACTTGCAGAAGTTTGACACTACCAATGGACAATTGATCAGATCAGACCAGACCTTTACGACGTTTCTCCGCTAAAATGATTTAGAATTGCCTTTTCTCAATGTAGTTTTTGTTAGATTAGAATGCTTGTTAGTAATTTGTATCTTAACTCTTTTACCTGAACGAACATTTATTTATAATATTCTTAAATGTTGATAATTTAATTAACTTTAAGATGACTGTGTTGGTATTTTTATGTGTAATATAATCTGTGAATAAATATTAACTCTTTCGTTACATGACCCTAAGTTTTTTGTCCATAATACCTTTACTTACCCTTCCCGTAACCACGTGGGTAAAGGTTGCGTAGTGCACTATGTGGGTAGGTACCCCACGTTAATTATAATTATATTGGGGTATAGGATACCACAATATAATTCTATCTATATATAGAAAATAAAATTTGGAAGTTAATTTTATACGTATTTTATTATTTTATTGCTAGCTTTCTGCCCGCAGCTTCGCCCGCGTGGATTCTTTTTGCAGCTTGCGCGTGCACTTCGCGCGGTAGGCATGCAAGCGTGTTTGCCCACGGCTACATATGCGTGAAAGTCGGTTTATGGCGCGAAGGTTTTATCGCGCTTCCCGTGGACTATCCGTTTTTCCGAGATAAAAATACTGCAAAACCTTTCTCAGGAATCATTATCTATTGATGAAAACCGTATGAAAATCTGTGCAGTAGTTCTTGAGCGAAGCCTTTATTGCGCGTCTCCTGGGATCTGTCGATTTTCCGGGATATAAAGCCTATGTTACTCTCTCCATCCCTTCAACTATCTCCACGTAAATCACGTTAATTCGTCGGTCCGTTTTGCCGTGAAAGACGGACAAACAGACAGACACACTTTTCCATTTATAATATTAGTATTAGTGTTGCCCAAATGCAAGAACAAGACGAGACTTAGCCAGTCTTGGTCTTGGTCTTGCGCCAATACACCTGGTCTTGGTCTTGGTCTTGGTCTTGCGCTCCCAGTCTTGGTCTTGGTCTTGGTCTGTGCAGCAAGAGTCTTGCAAGTCTTGCAATTACCTATTAGTCTATTACTATTTATTAAAGTTTACTTTAAATCTTAGGAAAAACGTATTAGAATTGGAACATTGTGAGCTTGAATTAACATAGCCATAGTAAAGATCAAGCAGATTAATAAATAACTGAAGATTTGATAAGAAATTCGAAAAATCAACTGACCTATATGTCGTTTTCCATGGAAGTAACTGTTCTTAATAAACATTTATGATTTATAAGCTAACATTTGCTAAAACATGTAAAAAAAACAAATTAATTACAATAACTTGACTGTATTTTAAAGAACAATACTTATCTGTCTAGAAAGAGATTGAACCCTCAACTTATAAGAAATTTAATAAAAGAGTTTTACGATTTATCATTTATTTGAATAAAAAATAAAATACAACACAAATCAACAGCTTTATCATTAGGTTATGAAACTTTATTATATTTTTTTTTGACCAAGAATTAATACAAAGTAACCATCTGGCTGACTCATCACTTAACCATTTCTATGTTTCTCAATTACTTATGATGCTTTAGAAAATAACCTCTCAGCAGGTACTGAAGTTGCAGGTATTGAGAGAAAATCACGGGCCATTTTCGATAAATCGGATACTCTGTCTCATGTGGTCCTCCACAGTATAAAAATGTCTTCCGAGCTGGCAGTTCTTGGTTTTCTCAGGTACTCCTCCAACTCGTCTATCACTAAGCCTTGAAGACAAGATCCAGATGACGTCGAGGGACATTCATAGAGTTTATCAAAGTCTATTACATCTTCATCTTCATCACATACTTTATTTTCTTTTTCTGGTAATTCCAGAGATTTGTTCAGTGAGTGCAGACTTTTGTATTCTTCATAAAGTTCATTGAACTTGCGCAGACTTTCTGTTTTAAGTTGCTTCCCCCACATTGTCAGGTCAAAAGTCTGAGCCTTATGCCTTGGGTCTAAAATTTTTATCGCTATGTTTATGGTATTAGTCGTAATGCGCATAGGTCCAGTTTTTCATATTCTTTGATACATTTTGCGTCTCATAGAATTCCTAAGCGTACCTACCTATACACCGAACTGTTACACCTAACTACTCAGTGAAATAGCGCTAAGTCCTAGCTGCAAGACGCAAGAGTCTTGCAGGCTATGTCTTGTTCTTGCTCAAGTCTTGCACGGTCAGTCTTGTCTTTGTCTTGCTAAAACTACGCGGGTCTTGTTCTTGTCTTGGTCTTGCAAAAGCGCAAGAACAAGACCAAGACTGCAAGACCAAGACTGAATTGGCAACACTAATTAGTATGGATTGGTAAATGACTCAACATTTTTAGTTACGCAAAATATTTTGACTTTAGTAAATAATATAAATATACTCTCATAGATATAATGTGGACTTTTTAAAACTTGGAAAGGAAGTTGGATTTCGACTATTTGTCTGAGACCAGATTGTAATTGACGAGTCTGTAAAAAAATATATTAGAAACCTCAATATCATTTTTGAAGACTGATCCATAGATACCCACGCGTATGGGTTAGATGAAAAAAAAATTGAGTTTCAGTTCTAAGTACCCTAAAATTTCATTAAGTATTATTTTTTTCTTTTGTTGTATGAAAATCTTAATGCGGTTCATCCAATACGTCTGCTTACCAAGTTTCCACAATATAGCTCTTATAGTTGCGGAAAAAAGTGGCTGTGACATACGGACGGACAGACATGACGAATCCATAAGGTTTCCGTTTTTTGCCATTCGGCTACCCCCCTTTTTTTTTTCCCCTGAGGAAAATGCATTAAATTGCATACTCCGGCTGTGGCGAGCCGGCGGTTATGTGGGGCTCTCCTCCCCAGAAGGGGGAGGCCTACCCACTAAAAACCTCAGGGATGGCCTTCCTCAGGCATGTAGGGAACATCACGCCACTTCCGGGAACCCCCAGCCTCCACTCCCCCGCCGATACAAGGGAGCCCTCCTCGGAGGAGGCTCACTACCTCCCCCGGTCTTCTCCACCGAAGACGCCCCTCGGCCACGGAAAGGGAGTGGTCCATCCCGAGTCGCCGTAGCAGTCGCGACTTCCTCGCGCCCGCCGGCGACCCGCGTCGGCTACTACCCTAAAAGGGAGAAATAATAGCCCTTGCTAGTTTTGATTCTGCCAAGTACAAAGGTTTTCCGCCGTAGACTTGTGAATCAATGGCGTAGCATCTTTGAATAAATAAATAAATAATAATAAATAAATATTTGTTACACTTACATCAATTAGCCTAGCCCAAGGTAAGCTCTGTAAGGCTTGTGCTATGGGAGCTAGGGTAACGGATAGACATACATATATTATACATATATAAATAATTTTTATTGAAATATATATCAACAACCATGACTAAGGTACAAATGCTGGCATTCAACACACAAACATCTGCCCCCACCGGGATTCGAACCCGGGACCTCAGAGATGGCGACACCTTGAAACCGGTGTATTATCCACTCGACTATGGAGGTCGTCAAAAATATATCCCTGAGAAGTACGCAGCGAGTAGCAATTGAAAACATGTATTTAAAAGCTAATGGAACTTCTTATTACATAACGCCTAACGGAATGATTCTTTCTACAACGCTCAATAGTCTTAAGAAACCTACCAAAAGAATACTCGATTAAGGTGAGATGTAATTTACTATGTACTTACGAAATTTGTGTTGGCTCTTAATTCTGAGATAACCTTATCTGGACATTGAAAATTAATTGCCTCTCTATTCACAACGTCGCAAAACTACTTATACTACTTATTAAACTTTATTATGTTAACGCTAATTAAAAGGCGATAAAGATTAATTTAGTTTGATAGAGTAGGTGTAATATTATGTATGTACATGTTTGATTTTGAAGAGGAAATTTATTTGTGCCTATTTTGAATTTGATATGAGAAAATAATTTCAAGATGTTGACATTATGGTTGGTTTTTTTGAGCGTGTGTTCATATACACACAGTAAGTCGCATTTTGCAGTTATGAGAGAAATGAGCAAGCAATTCGGGATCGTAATTTTAAATCCGTGCAAGCAGAAGGTATGGTTTTGCCACCCTTGAAGTAATGTTGACGACTTCCGTAGTTGAGTAGTCGTTACACCGGTTTCTAGGTCTCGGGTTCGGGCCCGGTGGGGCAGATGTTTGTGTGATGAATGCGAGCATTTGTACCTTTGTTATGGCTTTTAATATAAATATTTCTATCAGAAATATTTATATATGTCCGTTACCCTAGATCCCATAACGAAAGATGTGCAGGGCTCAGTTTGGGAAAAGTGTCGAAATATTTGTACAAAAACAAACGTTTTTTTGCCAAACTTTATTATACTATGCATCGCAAGCAAATGGCGTGGTCCATACACCCTATCTCATATCTAAAATTCGCTTGTAAATCCTTACTTTTCTTATTAGTTTCATTCATCCTTCTTTTAATCAGAACCTTTGCAATACAATTTGCTCACAATGCTAAATAGCATAGCTTACAAACAAATTTTCAAAATAATCTATCCTTGGCACGCAATCTTATTTCTTAATTTCGTTTGTATCGTTTTGTTTTTATATTCTATATTTTGTTATCCCGCTGTACCTAAACAATAATTGCGTAAATATTTGGGTTGGCTAGAAGAGATCTCTTCTAGAGATAAATCTGCCCTTGTACATTTGTTTAGTTTAATAATTTGCAGTAATCTGTCTATGTATAATAAAGAATTATATATATCCTTATAATTATATAATCAGTATCACAAACAAGTAATGCGTAAATTGCCCACTTACTTAATGATAGCGTGCGTACAGAAAATATCCGTAAAAAGATATTCCGTCAAAATTAATTTAGTAGCGAACATAGCGAGCCGTACAGTGTTAAAAGTATGTAAATTTGCCAGAACAATGCGAAACATTTTGACAGGGTACTTGATGAGTTTCAATCCCTTATTCAGAAAGGGGACGGTTTGTATCATTTTAATGAATTTACGGTATTCGCAAAATGTACCTTTATTAAATACGCCAGCTAGTAAATAATAAATTAAATTATTCTCTAGTGTTTTTATTTGATTAAATAAACAAATAATGCTTCTATTACAACTTTTTATTGGCAGCTCAATCTAACGGAGAACATCATTCAAGATTTTCGTAATTTTTGGCGGCATGATCAAGTCCTCGACAAAAAAGAGGTGGGCTGTACAGTCAACTGTGTTGAAAAGGAACTGAAATTAATCGATTCTAATGAGCAGCTTAATCTGCCGAATGTTGTGGAATTCATGAGGGCTAATGGCGCTGGTAATTACAACACTTGAACTACTAAAGGCCTTATTATCACACTTGTATAAAAATATGCAGTGCCAAAAATCGAGAAGGAAATGCTTAGACGATTTGAACACCTGAAAAGGACGGACGAAAGACGACTGACAAAAGAAATTTATTTGGCAAATGTAAAAAAAGTGCATGAAAGTCGGAGAAGCTACGGAAGTATTGTAACGTCTCTATATGATTGGAATGTTCTCGAATGTTCCTTATATAATAATGATAATATTATTTCATAAGGCCGACAGCGTCTCGATCGTTATCGCAGACACACCTCTCTACAGCGTTAGCCGCACCAATATTGGTCTGCTTTTTTGGGATGCCCATTTAAGTAGTGAGCTTAAGAGGCTTTGAGAAGGCAGGTGACCGGAGTTTCTTCCATAGGCTGGTTCTCATTAGCAATAAAATCGCAATAATCCACAAACGTTTGACTAGTAATGGCAGTAGTTTCTGTGCATAGTTAGATATAGTCTTTAGTTGCATTTCTCATGGTGCAGATAGAGATTAGACCCAGTTGGTAAACTCCACACACACTTTTATTAAATTAGGAAGTTAGAAGACTGTGGGGGTGCGAGACGAGCATTGCTTAGGGGCCGCGACATGCATAAGCCGGCCTTGGCTCTTAACAGTATTTATATCTTGATTCCTTCACTTGATAATTTCCAAAATAATCTAAGAAATTGATTATAATTAAAACATTATTGCTATACAGATGACGAAATGATTATAAATTTCTTAAATATCCTGCAAGAGTGCCGAAAAGTGAAGTCCGAGAGTGAAATCAGTGAAGATATATGTTCTTCGTCTCTGGAACTCGCCAACTGCTTCCGGAAGGGTTGCTGGGAGCGACATTGGGTGCCGGATATTTAGATGCACTGCTGATGTAATCCATTTCATTATTATTATAAAGGAAATTAGATCGAGCTTCATTAGTTTATTTTTTTTAATTTAGAACCTATTTGTATATTAGTTTTTAACACCCCAATCATGTTATTTAAGTAAATTATTTGCTTTACCAGGATGAGTTACTAAGCATAGGTGTTGCTTAAATTTTCATATATACTTTTGTTTTTCCATTGTAATCAGAACCAATTTATTTTTCACGTTTTTGAACTATTGCAGTACCTATAACATTAATCAAAGTAATGTTTATTTAACATATTCTAAAAATGAAACTCATGCAGATCTCTGCCTGAGTACAGTTAGAAAGAAATAGTGTTATTGAGGCCACATAACGCCATCCTTTTCTAAGTGTACTCGAGCAGAGATTTAAATTGGACTTCTGTGATTGGAGTCTTAAAAGGACACAATGGGCTTAAACTTTATTAAGAAAAAATAACACTACATCTGTTATAATCTTGCGGAATCTGGTCAGCCAGGCAAAAATAAACCTTAAGTTTCCAACATACTCATGCATGCTTAATTTAACCTTAACCAAAACCCTATCGTCATTCACAGCTCCTGGAGCTCTTGCATAAATCTTAAGCGAACAAAGCCTGTCACCATCCATTCACACGGCAAGCTCTATCTACATCGCTCGATTAAGTCAGAGTCCCTGACGAGTGCCCTCCGATTGTGCTGTCCCCTTAATGGCTCAGATACGAGCAAAATTAAGACCTAATAACTGGACTCCTAGAAAGCTCTGGCTTTGTTAAGCCCTCTGTTGGATCTTGAAGACAATCCACCTGTGTATAATGGACTGACTCTCTTCTAATTTGATGCTTGGATATATTTTAAGGAAAGACGTAGATTTTATTATATAATTCACTACTTGTGGGATCTTTTCTTTCTTACTTACTCGCTAAAGTATTTACTCTAAATGTGAAGTGTACTCGATAACTAGTAAGATTCTTATTATTAGAAATGACTAATAATTTGTTAAGGGAAATTTGATAATATTTCCCGTAATTATAATATCAGAAAAATACTATATACTATTATAATTTTTATACTATCGGAACGATCGTTTATTATTATTATTATTTTATTTTTGTACGGTGAATGCAGTCCAGGCGCGACAGATAACCAGCGCTGTCGTAATGATGCAGCATCATAGCTGAGTCGTACCCTTTTTACTGCAGGCGATTATTGTTTATTGGCCATTAAGTACCTAAGCGAAGTAAAAATATGTATTTCTTTATTGAAAAAAAAAATAAAGGGAGATATGTGCTACTATGCCTCCCACCACGATCTCATTTTTTTTTCCTCAGGAGAGGAGGCTGAGAATCCATCATGGATACCAACGCAACAGGCAAGCAGGGATGCGTTGATTATGTCGGACTCCTGGTGCTGTCGAGGCGGCTCGACCACACAGACCTACCGACTAAACTCAGCCTAGCCTTGGCCCTAAGAGCCCTACGGCTTGAATGGAACACGATTTCAGTTTTCGGTGTCCATTTTATATGATGTATTCTACCCCGCATTCATTTCGTCAGTTCCAGAGCTCGTAAGCATTCGTCGGATGTATGTCCAATTTTCTGTTCGCATTCATGTGCTGACGTCATGATTTGTGTCCCCACGTAGTCGTCTGAAAATGTGGAAATTAAGCTTAATCATTTTTCATCACTTTTAAATAGCTAAGTCACTTTTAAAAGTAAGCACTGTAAGACTTGTGTTATGAAATCTAGGGTCACGGATAAATGCCGTGAAGGCAGCGTGCGCGGCCGGCTATAGGTCGAGCTGGTCCGTGGGTACTGCGGTAGTATCGCGAAAGTGCACCCCGCCACATGCGCCCCGATATAGGCACTAGAGAACGCCGGGGGGTTTTAGTGGGTAGGCCGGTACAGACCGGAGAGCCCCACACATGGCCACGCCTTGCCAGCGCGGTGTCACAGAGCATAAAGAGCATTTCCCCTCGAAATAAAAAAGGGACACGGATACGTATATTATACATGTGTCAATATTGTTGATCAGGACCTCAGAGATGGCGACACCTGAAACTGGTGTAGTAAGAACTCGACTACGGAGTTCATCAATAGACTGCCAAGCTTCTGTTATTCTGTTAAATGATAACAGCTACGTATAGTACGTTCGTGTAAAGGACGTGGGTAAAGATTAGATTAATTTTTGCCCATCATAATGATGAAAATTCAAAGTTTTTATTCTCTCCATTTAATTATATTCATATGAAATTTAGGTATCGGCCTTTACATTTATTCTAAAATAATAGGAAAAAAAAAATTGCAGATCACATAAAAAGGCCATCAAACTTATCATATTCGTCGAATTTTCGCCATTTTTAACACTTTTTCCATCTATCATTAAAAAAAAATCTATTATGCGCTTGGTGCACCACTATTTTTTTAGTATCTCAAATACTACAACGAATAGGCTTCTAAACTAACATTCATTTCTTTTGGTGCGTTGAGCGCATCTATGTAATATAAAACAAAATAGATTGTCCGCGAGCCGGACTATACGTCGCGTGCGTGTTTGAACATGTCTCTAACTCACGTGCGCCGTTTAATTGTATTACAAATATTTCATTTGTCTTGTGAGCATTCTACTACGTAGCTTTGTATGTGTTTCGAGTATTTTATAAATAAAAATATGCCTGGAAATCAGTGTGATTCTTGTAAAAAGTGGTTGAAAACTAAAAGTGATTATCGTGTTGTTGCTGATAAAAAAATCATATCAGTTCTTAAACGACATAAAAATTTCGATTTACAAAAAAATGCAAAATTGTGTTCTGCATGTCGAAGATACGCAAGTCGAGAGATTAACATGTTTTCTACGTCTTCTTCAAATATTCTCGATAGTGCAATACCGTCCACGAGTACAGTAGCAGAGAAACGCAAAGTAGTTTTGTCATTACCTCGGTGCCATAATTCAAATACGCGTTGCATAATATGTAATTGTGAAAAAAACCTTGTGACAGTTCCCCGTACTGCTCGAACACAAACATTTATAGAAACGGGAACGTATATAACGACAGGGAGACGATGCTGCAAAGATCATCTTTCTGAAAAAATATTCACCGATTCAGCTCTTGGAAGTTTAAACCCAATAAGTAATAACACTAGTTTGAGTGAAAAAGATATTGAAAATCTTTTACAAGATATTAGAAACGTCGCTAAAAAGAAAGGGCTTGACTTTGATACGCCAGGACAGCTCACAGTTTCCGATTATAATACATTAATGGGGTTAACGATTGAAAACTTTGACGAGATTTTTGAATCAGTGAAATCAAATATTCATTCGTCAAAATACAGATCAACCCGCACTTGTTTAGCTATATTACTTGTGAAGCTTAGAACCGGTCTTTCAAACGGTGTTCTCTCCGTGTTATTTAATTTAAAAAAAAGATTAGTTTCGTTTTCTGTACATTCAGTCCGACAAGCACTGATAAACAATTTCGTTCCGTTACATCTTGGAATGCAGCATATTACTAGAACGAAAATTATTGAAGAACATACACGACCATTAGCGAAAAAATTATTTGTCTCGGATAATCATGATGATACTGTTGTTCTTGTCGCTGATGGCACCTACATCTTCATTCAAAAGAGCAGTAATTATTCTTTTCAAAGGCGATGTTATTCTTTACATAAAGGAAGGCCATTAGTTAAGCCCATGATGTTGGTGACAACAACAGGATACATTTTGGATATTTTTGGGCCCTACTTCGCAGATTCTAAAAACAACGATGCTAATATTTTTACGCATATATTGAAAAAAGATGTCAATAAAATTCGAGAATGGCTCAAATCTAATGATGTTATTATCGTTGATAGAGGTTTTCGCGATTGTTTACAGCTTCTAGAAGAAATGGACTTAGTACCCAAAATGCCTGCATTTCTGGACAAACAAGTACAGTTTTCTACAGAAGATGCAAATGAAACACGTTTGGTGACAAAGATTCGTTGGGTAGTTGAGGCAGTTAACGGCCAGGTTAAAAACTGGAGAGCATTGGGTAATGTAATGCCGAATGTTCAAATACCGTTCATTGGAGATTATGTTAAGATCGTATGTGCTATTCTAAATGCTTTCCACCCAGCGAGAATTCACAATGTTGAGGACGACAATGTGATTGCTCAACGGATGCTAGATTTAGTGAAGAAGCCTAACAACTTACAACGAACGGTTGAAGAAAATGGATGGACAAGAAAAAGAGCGATATGGACTCCGCTTAGTGACTCTAATCTTACAGATTTCCCACGAATAACATGGGAGGAGCTACGACATTTAACTCTTGGGATATATCAGCTTAAGCAGAGCCGATCTTATACCCACGAACACCTTAGCGAAACGGGAATGTACTCTCTTTATGTACATCGAGAAGATAGCTCAGTTGTCAGACTCCAATTGAGATCTCGACACACAAGTACAAAAGTATATAACATATGGATACGAACAAGTATAAGTCATAATGCAAACATCGAATGGTACTGTCAATGCAAAGTCGGTGCGAGAGTTGTCGGATGCTGTGCGCATGTTGCATCTGTGCTGTGGTACTTGGGGTACTGGCGCCATAATCAAACTCAGACAAAAACACCAAGTCTTGGATATGCTGATACACTTCAAGATGCTGCTACTGGATGGTCCAGTGACGATTCAACTAATGAAAATGAGGTAGAAATATAATCAAAAACATTTGGTACAAATGGTTTACTGTAGTTAAGTTTTTTCCTGTTTTCTGTACTTAATAAAGAGATTTTTCGAAGAAACCTAGCATTTTAATTTTTATTAGGTATTAGTATTATGAAATGAAATAAATATTATGAATTGGTCGATAGGCAAAAAAAACTATGAACTTTACCCACCTCCTTTGCAGCAAACGTGTAACTCTCACAATGTCCACAGCACACGTTGTAATTATTAGTTATCTTACGCTGCAAACCAAAAAAAGGAAACCACAGCAACCACAGACTCATAGTAATAGGGTCCCACTTCACACCGGGCACGGCTGCTTCGGTGAGTATCTGTGTCGAATAGGACGGGAGGGATCGACACATTGCCACCACTGCGCATCCGACCTTGACTCGGCCCAGCACACGCTGGCGGAGTGCCCCGCGTGGGCCTCCGAGCGCCGAGTCTTGGTCGCAGAGATCGGGCGCGATCTGTCTCCGCCGGCGAGGGAGGTTGGAGGGCTGTGGCCTCCTTCTGTGAAGCAGTGATGCTCCAGAAGGAGGCCGCCGAGCGGGGTCGGGGGATGGCCGATCCCGCTCGAAGAAGGCGGCGCCGGGCTCGGTAGCACAGCTGCGGCGCCGCCGCGGGTCGCCGGCGGGCGCGAGGAAGTCGCGACTGCTACGGCGACCCGGCATGGACCACGCCCCTTCCGTGGCCAGGGGGCGTCGTCGGTGGAGGAGACCGGGGGAGGTAGTATAGCCTCCCCCGAGGAGGCCCTCTAGGCAGGGGAGCGGAGGCTGGGGGTTCCCGGAAGTAGCTTGATGTTCCCGGGGGCTTCCTACATGCCTGAGGAAGGCCATCCCTGAGGTTTTTAGTGGGTAGGCTTCATCCTTCTGGCGAGGAGAGCCCCACATAACCGCCGGCTCGCCACAGCCGGGGTATGCATTTTCCTCAGGGGAACAAAAAAAAACCCACTTCATCCTTAGGGTTCAGGAAGACACTATGGCGCACCAAAACATACCTTCGCCGTTTTTCATTGCTGCAGCTTGCCGTCCTGGTTTAAGATGTCCAACTTTTTGCTCATGCAGAGGAGAAGGCAGCCCGTGTTCCTGGAAATATCATCAAACTGCTCGTTCCAGAGCTGGTAGAAGTCACAGTCAGCACGCTTTGTGTTATATGCAACTGACACCATTAATGAATCATTCATTTTTTTTAGCAATTACTAACAGACCAACTTTCAGTTAAGTATAAATACAGTGATAATTTCTTGAATAGTAAGGCTTGGCAAATAATATATCTATACCTGATTTTATCAGATTTTTCCGTAAGAATAACATCTTTTACCTTGGTAAAACTTTTCCTATGTGCTTTTTCGAATC
This sequence comes from Scirpophaga incertulas, assembly GCA_036419045.1. Taxonomy (NCBI): domain Eukaryota; kingdom Metazoa; phylum Arthropoda; class Insecta; order Lepidoptera; family Crambidae; genus Scirpophaga; species Scirpophaga incertulas. Next base: position 21,522,493 of record CM071645.1, on the reverse strand, counting down.
GCAAACTATGAATATCCCTTTTTTAGCAAGGCTTTTACACTCTGTGCAAGCCCATTGGGTAGGCAAAGGTGTGTAAGACTCTTAGAAGGCCGTAACTACCCATTAAAGCCCTCGGGAACAGCTCACAGGACAGCAGGAGAAGAATAGTGATAATGTAGCTACCCATTTCAGCAACGTACAAACAGACTTTCGTTAATCTCGTCACTTATATTGTACGTGTATGTATAAAGTGGTAATGAAATATCGTTGGATTTACTATTTGTTTTTGGCACGATTTTATAAACAAATATATTAATATTTGTATTTTAAGCGGAGACCTGTAGCTGTTATCAATTTTGAGCGAAAGCGAACAAAAAACTTAGATTCGTTGAATACAACGAACTTGAGTTTTTGTTTGCTTTTGCTCAACTCTCATAAGAGCTTCTTATTTATTTATTTAAGAATTGTCATATATAGCTTACAGTTATTCTTAAATTAATTATAAATGTTAAAAAGAAAAACTAATCATGAAAAATAGAAAAAAATTTGTATGTTTTTGATTATATTATATTGTTTATGTATTGCCGATACAAAATACTAACAGCATTCTGTTGCTGCATCCGTATGTATCCTAAATTCAATCACGAACAGTAACTATTGCTAGAGACACAGCGGGGAGCGGATCTTAGGACGCAGTCACTCTCACACGGCAAAAAATCATCATATTTAACTACATGATGGTTTTTTGCCGACTTAAAAAAAGGAGGATTTTCAGTTCGACTTTTATTGTTTTTGTTTCTTACCTTAGAACTTTTAACTGGGTCAACTGATTTTGATGATTATTTTTCATTTGAAAACTGGTTTTCTTTCATATGGTACCTACCATTTTAATTTTGTATCCTTCCATATAATCCTTAAATATGCATTAAATATATGTGTGGCAAATGGACGTATAACTAAATATCTCGTCGAATAAATGTTCAAATGTTCTTACTCAGTCAAGGAAACACTATAGCAATTGGCACAGACTAGACGCCAATAACATATGTATACAGTGGTTCCTCGACATACGAGTGCCCCAACATACGAGTTTTTCGAGATACGAGCCGACGAGCAAGTGATTTTTTAAACGGTTTTATTTAGCTCAGCCCGGTTCATTTTTCATTCTTGGGTCAAATTTAGTAAATCAAATTTCACCCTCTCCTGTCAACCGATTAATCTGAAATTTTGTATACACTTTGGATTTTGGTGACAATACAATTATATTTATTCATTATCATTATAAATTCAACATGGCCGCCGCTACAAAATGGCGGACAATTTAGGTTTTATTAATCCCATCAATATGGGTATCAAATGAAAGGGCTCAACCAGTAGAATACAATGTACTATATAAAATTAAAATCCAAGATGGCGGCCTCTACAAAATGGCGGAAAACTTAGGTTTAATCAATCCTATCAATATGGGTATCAAATGAAAGTGCTCAACTAGTAGAATATAATGTACTATATAAAATTAAAATCCAAAATGGCGGTCTCTACAAAATGGCGGATAACTTAGGTTTTAAAAGAGAATAATGCGAAATAAAAACTAAAAACTAGAAAATAAAAATAGGTAAAAAACTTTTTAATTTAAACGGTTTTATGTTAAACATACATTGCAATGTTTAAGATAAATGTACTAAAAATGTACTAAAAACCAAAAAATAATAAAATAGATACAGTCGTGGGAATTATAAACATATGCATAGACTAGACTAAAATAAAACCGTGGGGCACATCAATTGTCTACAATCGTTGTGTTGTTTCAATGTACCCCACGGTTTTATTTTAGTCTAGTCTATGCATATGTTATAATTCCCACGACTGTATCTATTTTATTATTTTTTGGTTTTTAGTACATTTTTAGTACATTTATCTTATTGCTTTTAGTTACGAGCGAAATTTGAAATACGAGTCCGGTTCGGTTCGGTAGTAACACGCAGTCGCGCTATTACGATCGGTTAGCAGCGTGCTTTTGTGAAAACGTGAAAAAAAAATCACCCAGAAAAAGTTACAACAGGTCGTGCATCTAACCTTTTTAATGACACTTGCTAACTCATTTCTGGAACATTCTGAAAGGGAGGAAGAAACAAACCTCCTTGGACATGTTTTTTTTCTAAAGGCCTACAGGTGAAAGCGAGAATAATGTAACGAAAAAGGCAAAGACCAGTGAGGATATCTAATTTATTTCTTTACATTCTCTTTTTTGTTTTTGTCCAATAAATATTTGATTATATTATATTGTTTATGTATTGCCGATACAAAATACTAACAGCATTCTGTTGCTGCATCCGTGTGTATCCTAAATTCAATCACGAACCAGTAACTATTGCTAGAGACACAGCGGGGAGCGGATCTTAGGACGCAGTCACCCTCACACGGCAAAAAACCATCATATTTAACTATATGATGGTTTTTTGCCGACTTAAAAAAAGGAGGTTTTCAGTTCGACTTTTATTGTTTTTGTTTCTTACCTCAGAACTTTTAACTGGGTCAACTGATTTTGATGATTATTTTTCATTTGAAAACTGGTTTTCTTTCATATGGTACCTACCATTTTAATTTTGTATCCTTCCATATAATCCTTAAATATGCATTAAATATATGTGTGGCAAATGGACGTATAACTAAATATCTCGTCGAATAAATGTTCAAATGTTCTTACTCAGTCAAGGAAACACTATAGCAATTGGCACAGACTAGACGCCAATAACATATGTATACAGTGGTTCCTCGACATACGAGTGCCCCAACATACGAGTTTTTCGAGATACGAGCCGACGAGCAAGTGATTTTTTAAACGGTTTTATTTAGCTCAGCCCGGTTCATTTTTCATTCTTGGGTCAAATTTAGTAAATCAAATTTCACCCTCTTCCTGTCAACCGATTAATCTGAAATTTTGTATACACTTTGGATTTTGGTGACAATACAATTATATTTATTCATTATCATTATAAATTCAACATGGCCGCCGCTACAAAATGGCGGACAATTTAGGTTTTATTAATCCCATCAATATGGGTATCAAATGAAAGGGCTCAACCAGTAGAATACAATGTACTATATAAAATTAAAATCCAAGATGGCGGCCTCTACAAAATGGCGGAAAACTTAGGTTTAATCAATCCTATCAATATGGGTATCAAATGAAAGTGCTCAACTAGTAGAATATAATGTACTATATAAAATTAAAATCCAAAATGGCGGTCTCTACAAAATGGCGGATAACTTAGGTTTTAAAAGAGAATAATGCGAAATAAAAACTAAAAACTAGAAAATAAAAATAGGTAAAAAACTTTTTAATTTAAACGGTTTTATGTTAAACATACATTGCAATGTTTAAGATAAATGTACTAAAAATGTACTAAAAACCAAAAAATAATAAAATAGATACAGTCGTGGGAATTATAAACATATGCATAGACTAGACTAAAATAAAACCGTGGGGCACATCAATTGTCTACAATCGTTGTGTTGTTTCAATGTACCCCACGGTTTTATTTTAGTCTAGTCTATGCATATGTTTATAATTCCCACGACTGTATCTATTTTATTATTTTTTGGTTTTTAGTACATTTTTAGTACATTTATCTTATTGCTTTTAGTTACGAGCGAAATTTGAAATACGAGTCCGGTTCGGTTCGGTAGTAACACGCAGTCGCGCTATTACGATCGGTTAGCAGCGTGCTTTTGTGAAAACGTGAAAAAAAATCACCCAGAAAAAGTTACAACAGGTCGTGCATCTAACCTTTTTAATGACACTTGCTAACTCATTTCTGGAACATTCTGAAAGGGAGGAAGAAACAAACCTCCTTGGACATGTTTTTTTTCTAAACGGCCTACAGGTGAAAGCGAGAATAATGTAACGAAAAAGGCAAAGACCAGTGAGGATATCTAATTTATTTCTTTACATTCTCTTTTTTGTTTTTGTCCAATAAATATTTGATATTTATAAATACGTTTTTAATATTCAAAACTCAGGTGACATTTTGGAGGTTCGAACGGATTAATGGTAGTTCAATTGTTTTGTATGGGGAAATTTGCTTCGAGATACGAGTAATTCAAGATACGAGTAAGATTGCGGAACGAATTAAACTCGTATGTCGAGGTACCACTGTACATATATTACTAGCGGCCCGTCGGCTTCGCACGGGTAGACATAAATAGGTACAGATATATAAGTAATAATCATGCTGATTAAAACGACCTTGAATCACTAAATTAGGAAAAAAATGTATGCTTATCTTAAAGCCTCCCTGGTACACTACGTTGGCTGTGGTATTTGTAGGTGGCAACAAAACGTATTGATTTTCAGGAGATCCTACTCCAGAGAGTGAAAGCACTCTCTCCTTAAGTCGTAACCAACTATAGAAAAAGTTTGTCCCTGGGATTTATTTATTGTTAGGGCAAAGTAAATTTTTAAAGAGAACCTTTAAGAAGATACGGGCAAATCAGTTCATCGGGATCCGCGGAACACGTGCTGGCAAATTTTTTTACACCTTCGGTTGGTTTTGATAAGAATTTCTAAAGATTTCTATAGTAATATAGTACTAAATATAGCCTATGTTACTCTAATGTAGCTTTCTAATGAAAAAAGAATTATTAAAATCGATCCAGTACTTTTTGAGTTTTTTCGTTACATACAAAAATACAAATCTTTCCTCTTTATAATAAGGTATACAGATATACAGATATTAGCTGAGACGGCTGAACGGCTTAGACATTGAGTGTAGTTAATAGTTATATAAATAAAAAAAGCGTACTAAAACACAGTCCTTCCCAGAACTCTAGCAGCCTCTGGGTTGCTACATACCTCTGGCAGGAATACTAGCGCGTAGAGATGTTTAGACCATTGCTTCTACCCTCTACCTTCTACGTATCCTCTGCATAATGAGAGGTCCTTCATCCCTACCATGACATGATTTTTGTTTAGGGGCTACGTCTGTTTATGTGAACTTAGCTTTAAAAATAAATTGCGCAATATTTTCTTCGAGGGAAGTCTTAGGTTATAAAATATGATATTGGGCTATTACATATCTAGTAGTGTATTATATATATTTTATATATATAATATGATTTTTTATTAATTCTATATATAGGTATCTTTTATGTGTGGAGTAATATCTGTTCTTTGTATATCTGCATCACCTGTTGACTGTTGGAAAATGCCTAAGGCATTAAATTTGTATTTGTATACCAATGTATGTATGTACATAAACTTAGATTAAATAAACTCTTAAGTATAAGATATAAAAAAAAACTTGCAAATGCATACGAACTAAGAAACAGTCAGAAATGTATTAAGTCCAGAAACAAATGATAATATAAACGTTTATTGTCCACATAATAATATTTGTTACAAACAAACTTAAATGAAGAATAAGCAAAAGTACAAATATAAAATTAAAAATATGTATATGTTTACTGTTAGGGACAAAAGAAAATGGTTTTGGTTTTGTTATCTTGCTCTATCTATAACACTAGTTTTTGTATTAGTAAGTGCTAGTGATTAATTAGTAATTAACTAACTAAAAAAATAATTTAAATTAATATTAAGAACACCTCGTAAATGTTTTATTAATGTTTAGTTTACCTGTAATTGGGTTTGCACTCTAATAATGTATTAATAAAAAAAATCGGGGGGGGTTGTGCCGGGGCACACGGCCGTTGGTTTTAACGTGAAACGTCTATGTTAGGGAATCGCTTTTAAAGTAAAAGATTGAAATAAAAACAAGATTGACGGTGTTTTAAGTATTTTAATAAAAAACTCAATGTCACAACAGCGAGCTGACTATATAAGTGAAATATTCACACCACATTATTGTTTCTAAGACTAATAGTTTTTTAATTATTAAGGTACGATGATATAGACCTTTTCGTTACGGTCCAATTTTTAAACCTGGTACCCGTATGTTTCGGCGCGATTTTAAAGACGTAGACGTTTCACGTCAATAAATAAATAATTCGTAATTTGTATACGATGTAAACGTGCCCTAAGAAACAAACAGTGTAGGCTGTAGAGTTACGTAAATCTCCGTCCGGGATCGCGGGGAGCGCACCTGAGTCCCTGTTTATCGTCAGGGCTCGCAACGCTGTCTGGCAATTCTCACCGCACGTGGTTCAGGTGCTTACATCGCATTAGATCTCTGTAGGAACATTTATTTCAAATAAAGAAACATGTGTTCAAAATCCCAACTAATATTATAGATGCGAAAGTAACTCTGTCTGTCTGTCTGTTACGCTTTCCCGCTTAAACCTCGCAACCGATTTTGGTGAAATTTAGTACAAACAATCTTTAGACCCTGAGACAGAACATACTTTTTATTTCGAAAAAAAGGGATGAAGGGATATGGCGGTTGAAAGTTGAAAGTTTGTATGGAATTTCTTAATTTTAAAAGATAAAACCATGAAACTTTATATTTAAGCACTTGATAAGAAATCAATTTCGACCAGCTAGGGGGTAAAACAGGGGTTGGTTGTATATGTATATATACAGTAATTGTTACTTTTGAAGATACGGCGACGACATAGTCGCTCAAAAACTCAATAAATAAATATTTGTTACACAAATTAGCCTAGCCCAAAGTAAGCTCTGTAAGGCTTGTGTTATGGGATCTAGGGTAACGGATAGACATACATATATTATACATATATAAATATTTTTATTACACTAATGACCAAGGTACAAGTGCTCATATTCATCTGCCCCCACCGGGATTCGATCTGGGACCTCAGAGATGGAGAGAAACCTTATAATTATCAATTTAAAGCGCATATTTCGTAGTATAAAAAAGGTAAATTTTGTTTTTTATATTATACATATCCGCACTATAGTCTATAATCTATTTAGTTTATGAAAATAAGAATTTCCTGTTTCCTTTCTGCTTAAGAAGTTCATCAAATATCACGCCATAAGAAACAAAAAATCGTTTGTTCTAGCATTTTGAAATTTTGACCAGTGTGAGGGTGAAATAGGGGTTGAATTGAAGATAAGACCATGAATCTTGGTACGTAGGTCTCATAGGATGTGCAGAGTTTTTCTACAAACGGATTTCCCGAAATTCGAACGGAACGGATTCGGAACGGGAACTACAAAGCCGTGAGGCTGGTCCCTGTAAGAGTCTATTAGACATAAGGGACCAGGAATGACAAAAACTAATTTCATACGGGCGAAGCCGCGGGCGGAAGCTCGTTTATTATAATGTGAAAAACGTAGTTTTGTATCAACATGCATGACAATCATATAATAAGAATTTACTCGGTGTTGATATACTGAATTTCAATTTAAGTCTAAATTATAAACTCAATTAAAATATATAATAATTTTTATGTTGAGATTTATTTATGTTTATTTTGTATTCGAATGTTGGTCAGCTGTAGTTGATTTTGCTCAGAAACTAATACTTTATTTATGCTTTGCAAATTTTGTTTATTTATATGTAACTGCCGAAAACAGATCTTAGTGGCGTACACTCGAAGAGGCCTATGTCCAGCAGTGGACGAAGAGGGGCTGATGATGATGATGATGATGATATGTAACTGTTTGTGTCCCAAATAAGAAAATAAATGAATTCTTGTGGTCTGCTGCTGCTGTGATATACAAAACTAGCTTTCCGCTTGCAGCCTCGATATTTCAGATTATGGATTTTTCGCGTTAAATAAAATATTTTTTCACCTTTGTAGAAATCAATTTCATACCGCAATTGTCGAAGTATGTAAAAGGTACGCATATTAAAGTAAAATAAAAATAAAATAAATATTAGAATTCAACAATTTATTTTAATCTACCTTAATAAAACCCTTAAAACAATACGCAAGAAACGCAATTGCTAAAAATGTATATATAAAAAAATAGCTCTGAATATATTTAGTTTGCAAAAACGTGCACTCACATTGAGACGATTATGCGTCTGTGTTTAAATGAGTGAAAGCCCAACTAGGCACTTTATTTAAACGAATGACAGCCCAACTAGGCACTTTATTCAAACGAATGAAAGCCCAATTAGACACTATATATAAATGAATAAAAGTACAATTAGACACTTTATTTAAACATATAAAAGCCCAATTAGGCACCTTATTTAAATAAATTAAAGTACCTACAATTAGGCACTTTATTTAAATAAATGATAGCTCAATTAGGCAATTTATTTAAATGAGTGAAAGTCAATTGGGCACTTTATTCGTGATATCGTAAATTCTATATTCAAACCATTATAATTTAAATATTTAAAACCCCATTATTTTGTTCTTTTGATGACAAAGATTCCTTACACATGGATTAATTTATTAAAACACCAGCGGTGTATTAATAAATATATATAAGAAATAGAACTACAATATTAATATGTTCCTGATGCAGGGTGTATGCATCAGACCGCATTACAATAGCATTTTCACTTCAGTAGCTCAAACATGAAGGTTTTGCTGCTTAAAATCAGTGAGTAAAATCGATTTTTACTCACTAGTGAGACAAAGCTAACCACAGATTATAGTAACCTATGTATAGTAACTAATGGGATAACCATACAGACTATATGTTGTTTCGCCCAAAGATAATATGCCCATGGACATTGGATCTGCCTGACACTTCTCGTTGTTCCGTGTCACGCATAGGTACCACTTTAAACTAATGTAAAATAAATTGGCAAGAAATCAGAAAAATAATTGTTAAAAAAATGTCTCTTCGGAACGGAACATAATAAGTACTTATTAAAATCTCAAGAATGATGCGCGGAACGGAACTATTGACAGAAGTTCCTTTCCACGCATCATACATTCTTGAGATTTTAATATTTTTTTTTTTATTTAATTCGCTTAATTTACTAACAGGGAATAATAATAACAATAATTTACTTACTTATTATTTTTGAAGACATATTTTAACAATTATTTTTCTGTTCTTTTGACAATTTATTTTACATTTGTTTAAAGTGGTATGCGTAACACGGAAAAACGAGAAGTGTCAGGCATAATTGACGTGATATTTCCAAAGTAGGTATGATATACTATTGTGTATTATTGTTCTCGCTGCTGATGTGAAAAGTTATGTGTGTCACACGAGAGCAAAGTTGTTTGCATCTCGTGCCTTTGAATCCCTCGACACGCTCAGGATTCTACTCTAGAATCACTCGCTTCGCTCGTGATTCAAACAGAATCCTTCGCTTGCTCGGGACTCAAATCAGCACGCGCAGCAAACATCAACTTTGCTCACTTGTTGCACAAATAACTATTGTCGGTGACACAACATTGTCAAACAACAAATTAAAATTTTAAATAAGTATGGAGTCAATTTTTGTTTTAATGCGTTTTGTTCTGGGACCTTTATGTTGCTATAACAAATGATATGATTATATATATTAGGGATGATACTATGTATTTTCCGTTTTGTATGAAGATTTCAAAGAATTTCGCTTTTCTATATTACTAATGTTATCGTTTTTTACTTAATAACTAAGAGAAAAACGTTACAAAATTTTTACTCGCCATACATTAAACTACCTGCTAGTATTTTTATTGTAACTCTGTTTTATTGTGTGCAATAAAGAGGATATATATATTTGTAATCAAGAAAGTGAGATATCACTAAATTAAAGTCAATAAATAAAATTTTGTCAAAAAATCGCACAGAATTTCAAGATATTTTTTTGTTCAAAATAATCTAATTGTTAGATTCAATTGTAACCAAATCTTACACTTAAGGGGTTAAAAAGTTCGGTGGAGGAGATCGGGGGAGGTATTGTAGTCTCCCCGAGGAGGGCTCCCCTGTATCGGCAGGGGAGCGAAGGCTGTGGGTTCCTGAAAGTCGCTTGACACATTTAAAAACTTACAAGGTTTTAAATAACTACGAAAGAACACTAAATGTACAGATCTATTATTTTGTATCTAAACGACGTATTAACACCAAGTGAATGAAAAATGAATCTACAACAAGTGAAATACAATATCGAGAATACCATAACCTAACAAAAAATTCTCAACAATATCAAAGTTGTGCCTGGTCTGTCTGTGGGTACGCTAGCCATGTCTGATCTATTCCTCCTCAAAATTCAGTCATAATTTCCTGGAGCAGTATATGTGCGGGCGGTGCCCACTTGATGCTGTGCATGTGGTCCCTGAAGCAAACCGCCACGTGCGCCACGCGCTGACACTGGTCGTCTTTATCCGGGAACTTCGAGTCGCAGTCGTCCATTACTTGGACTATCTGCTTCGCAGCTTCATCATCTGGAATGAGGAATGGATTTTTAACTTGCTTGTACTCAAGATTTCGTCTACGCTGGACACTTTTCGTCACATTTTGGACAATTCACTCAATCCTAACTAATATTATAAATCGGAAAGTGAGTTTGTTTGTTTGTTCCGCTTTCACACCGTAACTACTGAACCGATTGCTTTGAAATTTTGCAGACGTAAAGATAAAAGTCCGGATTAAATAATAGGCTACTTTTTATCCCGGAAAAATCGACAGATCCCACGGGATGCGCAATAAAGGCTTCGCTCAAAAACTACTGCACAGTTTTCATGCGGTTTTCATCAATAGATAGAGTGATTCTTGAGCAAGGTTTTGCGGTATTTTTCATCTCGGAAAAACGGATAGTCCCACGAAAAGCGCGATAAAACCTTCGCGCCATAAACGACTTCCGCGCATATGTAGCCGTGTGCAAAAGCTGTGACCCTTAACCCTCTATAGACCCAATTCCGAAGCCGCGGGCGGAAAGCTAGTATCTTTATAAATTGTATAGCCTTTGTGTTATTCTGATGTATTTTTTTTATTTAGTTATCTAGCAAACTGTACAGCATAAACAAATTTGAACATAACATTCAACTAAAACGACATTATAGTCTGTCTGAGATATAAAATATATGTACACTATCGATAATCTCTCTGAGAGATAAGTCCGCCTGTGGACCAATTAAATTTGTACCTCCTAATATTTTTATTGTGATCGTGTTAAATTGTGTTCAATAAAGAATACAGCCAATTACAAAGTTTGTCATATTTACATAAACATATGTAACGCAGTTAATTGTTATAACAAAATACATTATCAAGGAATTACGACAATTTAAACAAAACAGAATTCATAATTCTAAAAAGATCATGATACTAGGAATATTATACGGATGTGAACGCGATTGTGTGTGTGAAAGTGTATGTGCATGCATGTGTAGGTTTGTATATTACTACTCAGACATACTATTTGAAAATCAGGGCAAATATTTTAAAATACTGTTCATGAATTGGTTGCGAGTCATAAAGAAAATACATACATACATACATACACTCACGCCTTTTTCCCATGGGGGTGGGCAGAGATTACGTCTTTCCACTTGCTACGGTCTTTACATATCTCTTTCGCTTCATCTACTTTCATAACATTCCTCATACATGCTCGACGATTGCGGATACTTCTGACCTGGCCTTTTTTGAGGACACTTTCGATTTGTTCGAAATATGTTCGCCTAGGTCTTCCTCGTCCCGTATCTAAAGAAAATATCTACATATAATAGTATAAGCTATATTATTGTGGAGTTTCGTTAAAATCATTTTCAGGCCCCTATTTGAGAACCTCTGGATAAGACCAGAACGCAGAAATTTTCGTCATCCAGTAAGCTATTCTTAAAATCCAAAATTTCAAGTCTACAGGTCATTTAGTTGCGAAGTTAAGCGAAAGCAAAGTTTATCTCTAAAAAGTAATGAAATATAACAAAGTCGTGCCAAGTCTAAGGTTCCTTATTGCGATTTCGTTATTATTATAGTTAATGTTGTGTGAGTTGGCCGTTGAAGAGTAACACCACGTTTTCCAAGTGGCAATTTTCCATCGTCAATGGGTAGCGGTTCTGGCGACAGATTGGACAACGGCTCTCTCTATTCTCTCAAGAGAGAGGCTGAGAATCCTCGCAAGCAGCACGAAACGTGCCCCGGATACCCCCGGCAATGGCGAGTGTCACGGAGGTTTTGTCAGACTCCACGCGGCCAGAGCAGTCTGACCAGCGTGACCTACCGACTGACCTCATCCTTAACCTTGGCTTTAAGGCCCCTACGGCTTGGATGGAGGGGATATAAGGATGTGCCAATCAAGTCAGACACATAGGCAAACTTAGACGGAATTAGTTTCATAAATACAAGTGATTCATACCAGCTCCATGATTAATTGCGAAATGGAAAGCTCTTTCTTGGTGAACTTTGTATTCGGACATCTCAACGAGGTCATGCTTCGATGCCAGGCATAAAATGACACAGCCGAGGTCTCTGGTCAGCTCTTGGTTTTCGTGCCAGAAGTTCAGCAGTTTTTTGATATCATCATCCGACACATCCAGCTATAATAAAAAAAAATAATATGCGTTGTAATATTTATTTATTTACTACTAGCTGACCCGCACCCACTTCGTTGGGCATAATATTAATAATCCCCAAAGCGAGCACGAAAGCGAACTGAATTAAACCCGAAGCCATCGCGCGCCGTCCGCTGATGATGATGATGATGATGATGATGACACTCAACAATAATGTGGCTTTCTATTGGTGAAATAATTTTTAAAATCGATGATGATGATGATGATGATGATGATGATGATGATGATGATGATGATGACACTCCGCAACAATGTGGCTTTCTATTGGTGAAAGAATTTTTAAAATCGGTTCCGTAGATCCCGAGATTACCCCTTACAATTTACAAACACACAAACTTTACTTCTTTATAATATTAGTATAGATTTATTGAATACACAAGCAAAATATATACGATCACAAAAGGTTATGTCTGAAATCCCTTACAGTCAAACTGTAATAGAACTGATGTTATAATATGAATTAACGTTAATTTGGCACCAAATACATTACATAAATTAGCAACCGTGATAATATAGAATACTCTGTAGGAGCGCTGTTCCAACGGCAGGTCTTCACTTGCACACGAGACAACAAACTCTACGCGAATCAATATCTGGCCAAATGAGTAATACCACAGCTGTAAAATAATAATAACAAAAACAAAAAAAAAATGTAAGAATTACAAGTTGTGTTTATAACTCCCGACTTTTACATATATTGACAAACAGTCTGTCCATCTGATGGTAAGTGGTCTTGGCTGTCTATAGTACAAGTGACTCTTGTGCGACTTTAGAAAAATAAGTAAATATTCTTCTACGAAATTTGATGGGAAGCTTGTGTTGTACACAGCTTGTATACAAAACGTGATCTTTGATCAATATACAACATGCCCTTAATATAAACTAATTCTTAAATATGTGGTTGTACACCTATATATTTATTAATCGATATATTATATTATTATAGTAATCGAAAAACGAACACGCGTAGAATCGTATTAACGTACAGTAATGAACGAAATTCATTGTAGGCGCAATTTTTGAATTTCAAACAAAACACCGCGAAATTTCTATCCGTTCCGATGTGCTGTGGATGTATTTGAATTAAGACCTCTTTTATCAATCTAGCTGTAATTGGTCTTCACATGGCTGTATAGCCTTAGTTCCGTTTGCCTTTTGGCATAGATGTCATAATAAAAATATAATTTTGCGGTAAAGAAATTTAAAAATAAAGATGTTATGATGTTTTTTTTGAATCATTTACTATTATTACGGTTACCTCTTTTTGACACTGATAAACGGTTTTAAAAAACGTGACAGACATCTTTGCAAGCAAATCCTGAGATGCAGCGGCTTTCTTCACATTCAAGGATAAGCAAAAAGCGCAGAGTAAAACCATCCGCCATTTTGTGGACGAAACCATGTTGTCAATGTCCGAGTGTACAATGTAGCGAGCTTTCTGCGCAATGTGTTTTTATTTTACCTTAGCTCATTACGTTAAATTAATGATTCTGTAAACAAATAGAGGCTTGCTGATAATCTGTTTAATATGCGCTTGTTAGCTCATCGTAGACGGTAATTTGAGGGTACTGTAATCACGCATAGTTAATGTTCCTTCCTTCCATGACAAGATTTTTTTTTAAACTGTCAATCTCACGTTAATTCAACGTAAAGTCATAGCAAAGCTTCCACATTTTTTATGATGGATATAGAAGAACAGATTTACTTGTATATAGTTGCAGATAAGTAAATTCTGCAGTCAACTAGTAGATTCCACAATCACATTAGAAGAAATTACATAGATTTTTATGTGTAATGTTAAGATAGGAATGTTTGGTTAGGTTATGATAAAGTTACATTTATTAGTGTCATGTTTTTAAAGAATACGCTCACACAAATTATTGACAGGAAAATTTTTAACATTGATGTAATTAATGCTAAAATTGATAAGCTTTTAACTCTAAATAACTCTGTCAAGGTCAATTTTGTGCTGTCACGCAGATGATATGTCACATCAATCTGTCAACCGCGGAGAGTTTTTCAAAACTCATATCAATAAAATAGACAAATATCTCTATTAATAATATGATTTTACTACATTTGAACTGACTTCATAAAAGGTTGGGGCTTTCAATTCGAATGTATTTTTTTATTTGTTACGGCAGCACTTTCGACTAGGTGAACTCATTTTGATGAGTCTTTTTTATTTGAAAACATTTGCTTATCATGTAGTCCCATTTCAACATAGTCAAGTTTTAACAATAGCAGCCATGAGAAAACTATGAAAGTTTCCTATTTGCGTTAAATATGTGTGAAGCAGGAATGGATTTAGGAGCGGAGTGGTCACGGATCTGGTGTACGACCTCGGCTCAATCCTGCACTAAAAATCAAAATCAAAATTAAACTTTATTCAAATATGACTTTATAGAAAGCTCCAAATTTTTTATTCAGGAAGTATTTTTTAGCTGATAAGAACTATCTTACTTAACTATCTTAGAACTATCTTAGAATACTGTCTTCAAACCAAAATAAGAAGAATGGGCGCAAGAAACTTATCAGCTTTATCAAAAGTAATAACAACATTTACTATAAATTATGTCGTTATCATACACTGTAACGATGTGTTCTTCAAATTTCATATGTATAGTTATCTGACGCTCCAACTGTGAAGAACATCGTGAGCTAACCTGGAGACCTATTTTTGAATTACGAATGCGACTTCGAAATCACTAATTCGACGATTTTCAATAATTCTTATTTTTGAATATCACTGATGTGACTACCTTAGTCACAGGTGTGATTTCTTTACGAGTGCCCTCACCCACTCGTAATCAAGTCATACTTGTAGAAATGTTATCTATGTTTTGTTTAATTTTTCAGTCTATATATATATATATATATATATAGACACAGTACATAGTACATTCTGCGTGGAACCGAACTCTTACATTTATGTGTGTACTTTGTCTATGTTGGCAGCTCTGCGATCGACTTTCAAAAATTGGATGTTTAGGAATCCGTGACCTCAAAGTCACCGCTGAGTATTTAGTCAGCGGTGACTTCGAAATCGCATTCGTAATTCAAAAATAGGTCTCCTGCATGTAACTGGAAGGAAATTGTACTTCAGATTCACTAAAAATAAAAAAAAAAACAAAATCTTGACAAACTTCAAAAATCTATTCCAGAACAAAATTAAGTAAAAATACAATCATTATAAAATGTTTGTTACAATAATTGTTATTTTTGAAGTCTGTATTTCAACTCTTTAGAGTTTATTAATTTGTTTTGGAATAGTTTTGCAGGCGGTTTCTTTTCATCGAATCCAATAAAAAGTGACCATTTAAATCTGATGTTTATTTTATGTGGACGTTTATTTTTAAATTATATAAATAACAATTAACCGCTAATCACAGAATATCAGTTTTCTTGTTTTATATGTCTTGTTTTATAGCTATAGTACATGTAACCATTACACTCCACTCGATTATAGTATTATATATGTATATGTACTATATACATATAATATTGTAATTTTAATTATAATATTAATTGTAATTTTGATTGTAATATTAATTGATAGATAATGTCGTGTTTATAATTTTTCATCCCACCACCTCGGAAAGTGTAATTTTACGCTTCGAAATCTGGCTGGAAAATTCTATTTTATTCGCTTGAGCGGCAAAGTAGATTTAAATTTAGAACATCACATATAATGAGTACTCAATATAATTGTAAATTCAAAACGTCATTAAACCTATTTGATGTAACCTCTATGGTGCCAAATTTATGATTAGAACTTTTTAAATTGTGAAAAAATTTAAATTTGGAACCTTCTTGGTTTCTTTGTTTTATTTGCGTGCTTCGCGCCATTCTAGTTTTTCACGTTTTCTTGCTTAATATAATTTGTCATTATAAATTGTTTTCTTTTTCATTTTGTCATTTCCTCGCTGAGGTGGGATGAAAAGTTACGTATTGCACTCGAGTGGAAAGATTTTTCACCTTGTGCTCGTTTGTTTCCCTCGCTGACGCTCAGGATTCTAATTTAGAATCCTTCGCTTGCTCGGTCATCCAAATCGAGCACGCGGTTAAAAAGGAACTTTCCACTCTTGTATAATAAATAACTATTAATTGTACTAACCATATGCGTTAAGATCATTGTTACTAATCAAATATGCGATTGCCCGATATAAATGTATATTATATTATAGTACATGCAGTTACTGAGATTTGGAGTGAATCTGCAACCCTTACAAAAACCACTGTCACTTAATTTATTTATTAACCCTGGGTATGTTTATGAGGGGAATTATAAGGATAAATGATTATCTAGTAGGTAATTAGGTAGCGTCGCACACAACATGACAATGTGTTTAGAGGCGTAACAATCGGCATTGCTCACGTCGGGTGCTTAATGATTGACGGTCTGTATCCACTGTCGCAAACGACTAACGAATTTTTAACGTGATTTTCGTTTCATCTTCAAAAACAGTGACTACAAAGTGGTCTGTTTCGATCCCTACCGGGTCTATGACAACCTGCAAGGTGTCTACGTCAGCAAAAAAAATTGAGGCTACATGCAATGAGAATGGGTGACCATGTATTTCCTTACATTATACTATCCTCAAATCAAAATACATATACATCTTATATATAAAAATGAATCGCAAAATGTGTTGGTAAGCGCATAACTCAGCAACGCCTGGACCAATTAGGCCAATTCTTTTTTAAAATGTTCGTTGAAGTTCAAGGATGGTTTTTACGGCGAGAAAAATCCTAAAAGCCCTTCATTCTCATACAAAAAAGAAAAAAGAGAATAATTGCATGGAATTATCTTATCGGAAAGGAGACAATCTAAGAAGTACAGCAAATAAAAGATTTAGGAGTTGTTTTAGATAATAAACTAACATTTATTCCTCATTTGGATAATATTATTAAGCGATCGTCTAAGATGTTAGGGTTTGTTATTAGAAGCATGAAAATATTACGTAGCAATAAAATTAAAATTTTATTGTATAATAGCTTGGTTCGAAGCATTCTCGAGTATGCAAGTGTAGTGTGGAGGCCGCACTTTGCTACACACTATCTAAGATTAGAGCGGGTGCAAAAAAGATTTTTATGGCATTTGGCTTTCGCTAATGGCAAGTCAAAACTATTTCGTAGGATTTCATATTCGGAAAGATTACGGTATTTTAAAATGTCATCCTTAGTGTGTCGTTATGATATGACTGATAGTTCCTTTGCCTGGAAGATTCTTAATAATAAAATTGACTGCCCGCAGTTACTGGCATTGTTTAAGTTTCGTGCTCCTAACAGATACCCGCGTAATAAAATAACATTGCTGTATCCTCCATTGCGTCGGACTGTTTTTGGTGCTAATTCTCCGATTCCAAGATTCTGTAAGGTGATTAATAAATATAGTAGTGCATTTGATGTGCACTTTAACTCACTCAACAGTATTCGAAATATTGTGATGCTTAATCAGAGTGGTTGTCCAAGACTATAGGTTTAAGTTGTATATTATTCGTTGTTATGTGTCTTAATTGTTGGTGTCGTATTGTTTATTTTTATTGCATGCTGTATTTGCCATTAATTGTCTGATACATTTAGTTTAATAATATAGATTTAAGATTTATAATTGTTGTAAGAAATGTACTCAAACGTTGGCAAATCTTAAATAAATAATAAAAAAAAAATACAAACGTTTTCTAACTAAAATGTACAGTCAATTTGAGCTTCATTTTTATTACATAAACTTCATATTGCAAGCACTCACTGTTGTCTAAGTAATGTAGATGTCTTCCTAACATCAAAGAGTCGATTTGCTTTATGTATAAAGTTTAAATTCAATCATATCTGTCAAAACAGTGTGCGTGTGTGCGTTGGAGCACAGAATACATCGTTGAAGGATTTAATATCACGTTCCAAACTTGAATAGTCACAAAATGTAATAGTTCATTTGGACCTTTTATGCAATTTGATTGGCTATGCGATATTATCTATAAAATAAGTAGGAACAAAAAACTGCCACTACATTTTTTTTTTGACAGGACGAAGTCTGTCGGGACCGCTAGTTATTTATAAAAGTACCTATGAAGTAAAAAAATATTATATATGTTTATTAAATTTTGTAAGTTGTATGTATGTATATGGATGTAGGTATTCAATATTAGGTAAGTAAGGGTCTACACAAAACCGAAAAACTAGGCAAAGAGTCTACGACACAAATAAGTTTGAAAACCTTTGTTCTTAAAAATGCGCACCGGGTTGCGGGTCCAATTCCTGGGACAAATATTTGTATTTGAACCCACGATGCAATAACAAAATGTTATAATTGTAGGGCGACTTTAAAAAAAATAGTTAACTTGTAGCACATTTTACACGTGCAAGTTGTATAAATACTTAACAGATCCCTTAGACGAAGATAATTTTTTTCGATTCGATCTATGTATTTGAAAAGCCTCAATTATATGCGAAGCATTAAAAAGTCCAAGCAATAGAAGGTAAGAACTTGAATTTGGTACATATATGTTACGATGCAGCATCATAGCTGAGTCGTAGCCTTTTTACGACAGGTAATTATTATGTAAATGTTTTTCTTTCTTTCGAACTATAATTGAAGTGCTGCGCAACTCACGTTAATGTTAAGTCACGGAATAGTATTATAAGATAATATGACGCTGTACGTACAGTACGTAGTAGATCCAAACGAGGACAGTTTAAAAAAGGCACGGACTACGAGTCCGTGGAGTAGACAAATATAATAAAAAAAAAAGAACTATAATTGAAAGTCGAGGAAACTGTTATCTCAACTTAACGCCGTGGGAAAAAGGCTTGAGTTAAATATACATTGAAATATACATTCTGTAAAAGATATATTTTTCTTATGTAAGATTTAATATATATTTCTATAAAACTTCCATTACATGCATTACGAGTTAACCAAATATCAGAGCAGTGGAAACAGCGCTGGCTGCTGTAATAGTAGTCCCGCGGCACCGCACGGATTTCTCTTCGTTAATCGTGCGCTGTCGCTAACACCGCGCATTTATCAACGGCCTAGCCTCGGTGCTGTGCTGCGAAGCATCTTAACATTATTAGTTTTCCACTTTCTATTGGATTTTCCTAACGAAAAAATATATTTTCCCACAGGAAATATATATATATATCCATAACAAAAATCGATTTTAAAACTATGTCTATATCAACTTTCATCAAAGTCGGTTTAATAGTTTCTGGGCCTGTGCAAACAAAACCTTACATCCCCTATTTTTACACCCTTTAGGGTACAATTTTTACAAACTTTGAATGTCATATATCGATGTCGTATACCTTGTCATTTCTCAGATTCTAAATTATCTGTGTTACTAATTTCAATTAAATCGGTTTATTAGTTTGGACGTGAAAACGCGACAGACAGACAGAATTACTTTTGCCTTTATGATATTAATTAATAATGCTGTTATCTAATTTAGAAAAAATAACGTATTTTCGCCTCTTTTCAGGCATTACGTTCGATCACAACGAAACTAACAAAATCATTATTTTCAAACTGTTTGCACCGATTTTGCTCACGGATTTGCACAGATACATAATTTTTACAGATTTATCGAGCTTTTGGTGACATAGATTGAAGTTAGCTCCATTGACTAGCAGACGGGGTTTTATATTCTATCCTTCGCTAATTAAATAATAATAATTAATATTGCATATTATTAATTAATATTCAAAAATCAATTTTCACTATATGGATTATGGATAAAATTAAAGAATTATGACTATTGATGCCTATTGATAATAGAAGTCGAAAGCTCACAAAAGATGGCTCCAGAGATACTGATAATTTTGTCTTTAGTTAGTAGAATCGTACAACTTTTCTCGAGACTGCGTTACCCGGACATAATATTACAAAAGATAATTTTCTAAGCGTATAAATTTTTAATTATGTTATTTGTTTCAGGTAAGTTACCATAAGTATAGGCCCGAGGAACTCCCGTAAGTAATTCATGAGTTTAATTTTTGTTAACGCCATCTAACGAGCGACAGACGAATTATCATTATAACAAGTTCTTCAGCTTCACACATAATTAAGTCATGTAATTTCCATACATTTCATAAGTTATTTAAAATGTAACATACAAAAAAACAAATGCTGTCAAAATGTTATATTTTAAGAGTTAGTCGCGCCAAGTATATGAAATTATATTCTTCGATAATCAGTAGGTAATATGAGCAATGGACTTTTTAATTTATAATAAAAATGGTACACACAGCATAGAAGGGAAGTTGTGAAAGATAGCACGTACGTACCGTTCTGGATGGCGGTGGCTCGCCTCTCGCTCCAACCCTCGGGATCTTCGACGGCGGGCCCGCCTCTTTTCCAGACAACAGGGTTTTGGACGGAATCCACACACTCCACAATCTATGACGTGATCGCGAGGCTGACACGACTATTTTTTGAAATTACTGGGACGCAATGTCCAGAGGTTTAATAAAATAAACAGAAAATCAGCGAGGAGCTCAATGTTCGTTCGGGCGGCGGTTATTCAACTAACTAATGTCTATTCTCGCCGCTATCTAGGCAGCGCCACCGGTATTCGATTGTACGTGCATAGGAATTAAATAAATAAATATTTATTACACTTACACCAATTAGCCTAGCCCAAACTAAGCTCTATAAGGCTTGTGCTATGGGATTTAGGGTAACGGATAGACATACATATATTATACATATATAAATAATTTTTATTGAAATATATATCAACAACCATGACTAAGGTACAAATGCTCGCATTCATCATACAAACATCTGCCCCCACCGGGATTCGAACCCGGGACCTCAGAGATGGCGACACCTTGAAACCGGTGTATTATCCACTCGACTATGGAGGTCGTCCTTGGATTGGAATTGGATAGAAAGGTTTGTGATGTACCATAAAAATAAATTATTTTCAACTTTATAAATTGGCGTAACCAAGAGTTAAATCATATATTAACAGGATTTGATCATATCTGAGTCAGCCAAACACTGGAGTAAATGTTTGTTATATAGTAATTTAATTAGTTTCTTCCCTCGACTTTGTCTGCACAGGATTATTATTTCGAGTAACGTATATAACTGTGGCCTATTTTTTCATAAATTGTAGCCCATATGTATTTATTCTGATGTATAATCTATATTATTGTAAAGTTTCATTAAACTCCATGTTTATTAGCTGATATGTGATTAGCTGTAATTTAGTATTCAATTCTCAATTTATTTGACGTCAATAACTGGCTGTAAAGACTATGTTAAATAAAGATTAGATTTTGATTTTAATTTGAGTCATAAGTTTGAGACTTACTTTTCATCATAATAGGGTTCTTCCCTCTATATTAGAAAAGATCTAAAAGCATATAACTATGATAGCTTATGCATTAAATAGTCGGAACCATCACGTTTAAGTACATAAAATAACAAAAATAATATAAAAATTAGTTTCAAAGTATTCACTTTTTTAATCTATACGTAAAACAAGAGCGAAACATAGGCCGCCATGTCGTGACGTCATAAGGTACTGTAAACTTATGCGTGTCAATGTCATTATGAATCATAGTACGTATAAAGCCGCAAAACAATAAAAAAAGAAGTTTGTAGGTTGCTTTTTTAATGTAAGAGAACGTTATAAATACGTAAGTTAAATTGAAATCGCACGTGAATCACACTATGGAAAGCAGTTTTGTAAAAGGAGATAGTACGAATTTACCAAAAATAAATGCATTAATGATCGGAAAATTCTTTGCTGCAAATCCCGACTTTTGTTCTGCCGAGTTACGGAGTATTAAAACATCGATGTCAGTATTACTCTTTTATTATTATTCCTTTATTAGTCGTTTATATATAAAAGATAATAACTCATTTTTAAATTATGAATATAATAATAATACATAGCATCAAACAGAGAGCTTTGTTTATTATTTACATGCCGTATTGACGTCATCGCTACAGAGTAACAACTCGTGCGGCGCCTTTGTCTAATTACGCGCGATATTTGAAAATATTAAATTTTAATGCAATGTTTATAGTACCTACTTAACGAGTGTATAACATTTTTATATTTTTACTATATGGTTTACTGACACGCAAGGATCAAATTAAGATTCTTTTCAAAAAAGAGATTAATTCCCTATTATGTCATATGCAAAATAAATCTATTCTGTATCTCATCACCACACATCCCAAAAACTCTATAGTTTGTCTAAGCCCCTTGGAATTAGCAAGACGTCCTGGACTATCGCAGGATTAGCCGACGCTCCCGGCAGCGGAATTGCGGCGACAGCTCACCCGGTCTTATCTCGCCGTGAGGTATCGCCCCGATTTGTCTGGAACTCTCGGAGGGAGAGCCAGATTGTTGGAGTAAGAATTAATCAGACTTACCTGACATCGAACGGTAAACAAAGTTAAAAAGTAATAAATCAATTTATTCAAACTTATTTCTTCTACAAATCATATCAGTGTATAGCAGAGAAATTACTCGAGAAAGAACAATTTTAGTGCAACGTGTATACAAAGTACAAAAAAAATCTAAAACAAACATTCTCTTTCTCAGAAAATGTGATAGCACCCTCAGAATAGACATGGCAATTTGATCATATTCCAATGGTTGCTTGAAAATTTGCTACCGCGTATCAATAAGTCTATTGTCTAAGTTATTTCTCTAATTATTATGTCCCATTCATTTTTCATGTACTTGAAAATGTTATTAATTCAATCAATATTTAATCTTATTTGTTTCTTGCATAAAAATCTGCAGTTCTAATGTTTGTTCGTCTATGGTCAAACAAAACTATCGTTTCCAAGACGATGCTTATCTTTCGGGGACACGGCAACAGATTACCGGATGGCTGGACCCGGCTGTGACCCGGCTGGAATGGCCGGGTCAACTGTAATAGCATGTAATATAATCTTATGCCGTCTGAATATCCTAATCGTTATGGCGATCCATTAGACTACTGCGCCCCTGTGACGTAAGCCGTTATGCTTCCCCACTTGTAAAATTACAGATTATGTTTCGCATTGTTGATATATTCTGTGTAACATAGTTTCACATCATCAGCACAGTTAGATGCACTACAGAAACTATTGTCATTACTAGTCAAAACGGTTGTGAAGAGACTCTAGTCACCTGCCTTCTCAAAGCCTCCTTATTGATTTAAATATGGCAGGTGACCGGAAGCAGAACGGCTAAGGGTTTGAGAGGTGTGTCTGTGACAGCGATCGAGACGCCGTCGGCGTTATGACATTATTACACTTGCACCCTTCGAGCATCTGCTCTTGCGACTCCACTCTATCCGGGCGGCTAAGGCAAGACAGCGGCGGATGGCGTACCCCCCCCCCCTATACATATATATAAATATGGAAGAATAGCATTGAGGCTTAAATACGAGGGTCAAACTGAAAGTTCTTAGAACTGGCCACTTATAAACAATATAATAAAAAAGTAATTCTAAAATTTGAAAATAGAACTCTTTGCCAATATTACTGAGTATATATTTCATTCATTTGTCATTTGTTTTACGATTTGGAGGCAAATTGAAAATTGCCTGTGTCACGTCAACATGAATTTAACACGAGAAAATTTTCGTGTAATGATTTTTTATGACTTTCGATGTCATTTAAGTCAACAAGAAAGTTATGATAGACTACGATTGGCCTTTCACGATGAAGCCCCATCTCGTGCGACTGTTTACAACTGGTGTAATGAGTTTAAACGTGGTCGCACTAATCTCACTGATGCTTTACGTGAGGGACGGCCTTCTACGGCGACGACTGAAGATAACATCTGTGTTGTGCGGCGTATGATAGAGACTGATAAAAGAGTGACCTATCAGCAGATTCGGACAAGCTTAGGCATCGGTATGGGTCAAGTGCAGAAAATCCTCCACGAACATTTAGCGGTCAGGAAGCTTTGCGCCCGGTGGATACCTCATAATTTGACTGAGGCTCAAAAACTCTATCGTGTGGATTGGTGCCGTAAAATGATTGAAAGATTTAACGGAGGTGACTCAAATGCTGTGTTCGACATACTAACAGGTGACGAAAGCTGGATTTACTGTTATGATCCTGAAACCAAAAGACAATCTGCTCAGTGGGTGTTTCCTTTCGAGGAGTTGCCAACTAAAGTGAAGAGAGATCGAAGTGCGGGAAAAAAAATGGTGGCCTCGTTCTTTGGAAGGATAGGTCATTTCGCAACAATTGTGTTAGAGGATCAAAAAACAGTTTCTGCAGAATGGTACACTACCAATTGTTTGCCACTTGTCTTGGAAAAAGTTCGTGAGAAACGACCTCGCAGTAGGATCCTCCTTCACCACGACAACGCCTCGTCACACACCGCCAAGCGAACGATCGACTATTTGGCGACATCAAACGTTGAATTACTGGGTCACCCGCCGTATAGCCCCGACCTCGCGCCTTGTGATTTTTATTTATTTCCAAAAATTAAAGAAAAACTTAAAGGAAAGCGGTTTATGAATGCTGAAGAAGCGGTGGCTGCGTATCGCGATGCCATTGAAGAGACCCCTAAGGACGAGTGGGCAAAATGCTTTTCCCAGTGGTTCCATCGCATGCAGCGTTGTATTGACGTGAATGGACAATATTTTGAAAAGATATAATAAAACTAATAACTGGCTAATGACTATCAGTTTTTGATTTTCTAAGAACTTTCAGTTTGACCCTCGTATGTACACCGACCACGGCTTACATATGCTGCTCCGGCATGGTATGCAGTAACGGGCAAGGGCTCGAGGAAGAAGCTGGCAGTCCAGCAGTCCCTGGCCCTCAGGATAATAGTCCGCGCACCTAGATATGTCCGGAACAACATCATAGCCTTATTTAAATACCAACTTATCAAAGAATGAACACAAAAGGTCTAAATTTCACTTCTGTAGAATTTATCTTTTCTGTAGACATGATATCTGCAGAAGAGATTTCTACAGGAGAGACAAACGAAACAAAAAAAAAATAATGCAATCAAAATTTCAAGGTTAGAATCTTAACAATGGCACAGTTATAAACTAGTTCTTTAATCACATAATGCCAAAGTAGTTTAACATAAGAAATAGTCATACTTACTTTGCAATAAATCACTAAGAAAAGATGCACTGAAGAATAGCATTGAGGCTTAAATATGTACATCCGACCACGGCTTACATATGCTGCTCCGGCATGGTATGCAGTAACGGGCAAGGGCTCGAGGAAGAAGCTGGCAGTCCAGCAGTCCCTGGCCCTCAGGACAATAGTCCGCGCACCTAGATATGTCCGGAACAACATCATAGCCAGGGACCTGAGGATAGATAACCTGCATAACCACATCAGAACATTGACCACCAACATGTTCCGCAGGGCTGCCAGCTCAAAACATCCTCACCTGAGGAACATAGCCCCATACCATGCCCGCCCACCAGACATCAGAGCGCAGCCGAGAAGTCTCATCCTCTCCTCAGAGAGTGATGATTAAAGGAAGACCACAACCACGGCTCCAAATAGGAGCATACGAAGCCGAGATGGAGGATTACATCCCCATCGCCCCAACGCCCCGGCAGTAGCAACTGCCGGCGAAGAAGACCACTGCAGGGGGCCATCAGAGCCCCGAACAGTTCCCTCCGCTCAACATCCTAGCGGAGATGGATGTCCCGACGACGAGGCTTAAATATCAGCATACTGCGCTCTAAGGTGTTTAGTTTGCACGTATGTTGTAGTTATCTGCACCGCGCCCTTTCCTGAGGAGCGGTCCCTCTCACTTCAAGCCACGCTTCAAGCACCACTTGGGCGGTAAGTCACATTGGTCGAGCCACCGCCATCAGTGCAACATAATCATCACAACACTTGGCGGCGGTAGTATCCAAGAGGGTTCTAAGCCTCTCCTCTCCTGAGGGAAACATCTGTAGTTACAAAATGAAATTGTCCCGTGTTTGATAATTGTATAAAAATAAGTTGTTTTTGTTATACATACAACAACTGTTATTGGCTTGCGCTAAAATTATACACGTCCATACGCGCCACCGGGGACGCGTTTGCCCGCCCCTATCAGATGTAACAAATCAAACTTACCCTATTAAGTCGCCGTTAACCGTTCAGTTAATGCGAGTGGAGCTTTGGCTGCCGGCCAAATATTACTAACTATATTTGCTATAAAATGTTTTGTAATTGAGTATTTAGCTACAACTGAATAAGGATGTTTTTATTGCATAACTTCGTCTGCGCAGGATTAGTGTTACGTTTTGGCAACGCACGCTCGAATAGCTCGCAGGTGGTAGATTTTTAACAATTCACACAATATCTTTTTAAATTGTAGCCTATGTGTTATTGTGCTGTATATAATATAATATAGCTATATTATTGTAAAATTTCATTGAAATCCATTGAGTAGTTTTTACGTGAAAGAGTAGAGCGGTAAGAAGAGCCATACGCTTGAGGGGAAGCCAAAGTGACGCCTGCTATTATCATAAAAGGTACGACGATCTGTCGCGCTTTCACGCCAATAAACCTGTTTAAATATTTTTTTTTTACATACATAGTGTACCTAAGAAAGTAGGTACAAAGTGTAGTAAAGGCAATAGGGGATAAAAGTGTGTATGTTTTCCTACAGGAAAATCTGATAAAAATAGCTGACAGTTGGAGATCCGGGGAATAACGTATGATAATGGGCGAAGCCAAGCCAAGCTAAGTAGAACTAGCCGACTACATCCACTTATTTCATTCAAACTTATGGTTATACTAGCGGACCCGACAGACTTCGTCCTGTCAAAAAGATTTGTACAGTGGCAGTTTTTTGTTCCTAATTATTTTATAGATAATGTCGCATAGCCAACCAAATCGCAAAAAAAGTCTAAATGACATTTTGTGGCTAGGTATTCAATTTTGGAACGTGACATTAAATCCTCCAACGATGTATTCTGTGCGTCAACGCACGCACGCACACTGTTTTGATAGATATGATTGAATTTCAACTATATGTAGCGTTAATAAAGCACAAATTGACTCTTTGATGTTAGGAACACACCTTCATTGCTTAGACAACAGTGAGTGCTTGCAATATGAACTTTATACAATAACAATAAAGCTCGATTCGACTGTACGTTTTAATTAGAAAACGTTTGCATGGGAAAATAAAAGGGCTGTTTTTAGGGTATTTCCGATAATTATTCGAATTTTTCTCATTATAAAAACCCTCCTTGAACTTCAACGAACATTAACAAAAAAGAATTGGCCAAATTGGTCCAGGCGTTGTTGAGTTATGAGCTTACCAACACATTTTGCGATTCATATTATTATTATATATATAAAAATGAAACCCGTTTCGCGTTGTCACGGCATCACGTGTGAACGGCTGAACCGATTTCGATAATTCTTTTTTTTAAATGTTTGTGGAAGTCCAAGGATGGTTCTTACGGAAAAAAATATTAAGAAAATCTCTCAGAAATATTGAAAAGTATACATTTAATTTTGCATATTTTAAAAAACGCGCGTTACGAATGTCAATTTTTTTTTTATACGAATGTCAACGTCATTCACAGCCATAGACTATATTAAAAGAGCATCGTTTGTTCGGAAACGTGGTTACTTAATTAAGTTTGTTCGGAAACGTGGTTACTTAATTAAATTCTATTGCACTATTTTTTATCTATAAAATAATTAGGAACAAAAAACTGCCACTGTACAAATCTTTTTGACAGGACGAAGTCTGTCGGGTCCGCTAGTTTTTATATATAAGATTTAGCGATGCATTCAGAATAGGGCGAAACAGTCTCGTTGTTAGACTACGCCTGATGCTTCATAATGATCAAATTTGGCGGCATATAAAGTATTGCTCTTGTCCACATGACAGGAGTTTCCGAATATCAACTCCAGGTGGAGGTATTCGTTCGTTCTAAGACGTGCGTTCTGTATCGTCGGATATTGCACGGCCTCAACAGAGCAATAGACTTAAGGGTAGCGGAAGAAGTTCCATACTCCGTGTCTGCCCGAATCATAGGAAAGTAAGAGTGATGAAATCAAAGCATACACATTTATCTAACCAAACACGTGACCCCTCTCCGCGCACCGACTTCAAAAAATACTTAGTTGGTATATCAAAGTAAGTTTATTTAAGACAGAAGTTATAGTATTTATTTTTTACTTTTTAGTTCTTTTATATTATTTCTAAACATACGTACGTAGGTTAGTTGCGTACAATTTTGAAGTCGGTTTTTTTTTTAATATTTTTATTTCTTAATTTCCTGATATTGGTATTGTTAGGTAGATTATATTTTTCTTTCTTTCTGTAGTTGTAAGTGGAATTTTAGTTGTGTTGTGTTTATTTTTTTCTTAACTTACGTAAGGTACGATTGATTTGGGGTTTTTTTTGAAGTCGGTTAGTAAAAAATTCCCTATCTCAAAAAGCACGCAACCGATTTCGATGAAACTGGCAGTATTCCTAAGTTGAACAATACCTAGTAAAACAAAAAAAGAATTACTTAGATCGGACTTGTAGTTCCGGAGATATGCGAACACAAACATTAAAACATACATACATACATAATATTACATACATATGGGTCGAATTGCCTTTATTTTTATAACCTGTATTAGCCTTTATTATAAGCTTTTTATTTGAAGTTGGTTAAAAGGAAACCTAGTTATAAAAAGAAAACCCCGTTCAGCTAGTCAGCTTGCGGCATGGATCCCATTATGATGGCGGCATAATCTTTCTCCACCGCCAGAGCGATATGTTGGGCGAAGTAAGATATACTTTCTGGTTATTCTTGTACTATTTGACATTTGACTGATACAGAGTCACTGTCAAGCTTCAAATCAAGCAATTCATTAAGAAGCTCTTTCAAAAGTTTCCGTTTTATCCTAAACTTGAGTTTGGCAGAAATGGTTGTGGACACAACCGATCGCTATGACTTAAGGTGCCAGGAAACATTTTCATTGACATGATAATGGAATTTGACGATGATGACTAGAGATCGGATAATCGGATGCATATTTACCTAAAGTTAATTTTTGGCTCACAAATTATGGAAGCGGCTTTTTAAAATACATTTTGTTAAATAAAAATCCCGGGAAAATACGGGACTGCAAATTTAACGTAGTGATATTGTTTGAAAATTACTAAATTAGCACGTGGTATTTATTTTCAAAAGATCGAGACTCCGGGTTCATTTATACAACTATGCATACGTATTTACATGAAGTTTAGTTTCAGTTCCCCGTGCGATTTATGAATGTACGATTTATTACATGAAGAGTGTTATACGAAAGTAGTGAGTTAGTTTGACTAAAATAATAATCAATTAAATAATTGAATAAAAAAACAGAAATGGAAAAATTTTATTTAACAAAGCAAAAAGCCGTTTCCATACTTTGTCTTAAACTAACTTTAGGTAAATATGCATCTAATTATCCGATCTCTAATGATGACACACGTTATAACACATCAACTTTAATGTCATCATCAGTTCATGGAGGTCATTTCATTGAGACAAACATTGGTCACATATTTGTACAAACGAGAACCGTTTAATATGAAAGGAAGTGAATATGTTGCAGATCAGTGCTTAAAGCACAAATATGATTTGCGGCTCTGAACTTATTTATTAATGAAGTTAAAGTTCGAAGCAACAAAAGTGAGAATTATGAACGTCAGAGTAAAATATTTAACGATAAAAGCACTGGTTATAAAGGTATGTATTTATATTCTTTTTTTTTAATATATATATATATATATATATATGTCTACTCCACGGACTCGTAGTCCGTGCCTTTTTTTAAACTGTCCTCGTTTGGATCTACTACGTACTGTACGTACAGCGTCATATTATCTTATAATACTATTCCGTGACTTAACGTTAACGTGAGTTGCGCAGCACTTACTTATCTAATAACTATCCTAATTTATACCTACATACAACCATTTAACAATACACTTAATTTCAATACTTTATACAATAAAATTAATTAATCTAATAATAATAAGCTATCCTAACATAATTAAATTAACCCTGCAATGGTGTCGATTCTAGCGTGATTCTCAATATAAATACACACCTTCATTTAGTAAAAACACAGGTGTGTATCAACTTTTACAGCAATTAATGCACTGGCATTTTAAAGAGCTGATAAAACGGGCGAGTCGCGGGAAATTGATATAAAGATTTGCATCTCGTAGACTTATCGTATTATCAAGATACATTCTAGTTGATTTAGGTAACTCGATAAATACGTAATATTCATTATTTGTGACTGTTATCGTAACCATAAACTCTGCAATATTTTTGTGAGGTCCCCTTTCGCCACCCAGAGTCTGTTATCGTCCGGACAGTGAATGGCTCATAAAGAACGCATTGGCCAGTTTAATTTCCGCAAGGATACTCCTTAGGCTAGCTATCTGCATATTCTATCCAATACTACAACCTTTTGTGATGAAACATAGCTTAGGAAGGAGATAGTACTGTACTAGTACTTACCGTTACGATATCCAAACTTTCAAGGAAAGAGCGTACTCCCATTTAAAAGGCCGGCAACGCGCTTGTGACTCCTCTGGTGTTGCGGGCGTTCATGGGCGGCGGTAATTGCTTACCATCGGGTGATCCGTCTGCTCGTTTGCCCCCTATCACATAAAAAAAAGAATAGTAGTATTGTACTGTTCTATTATTTATTATAGTATGTATGTATAGACAGCATGGATGTGTATATGTATGTAGGTATTTATTCATATATATAAACGAATATGTATAGCATAAGCGTATAATAACTAAGCAATGTAAAGAAAAAGAAAGCATGTCTTGTAACTTAGCTTAATCTATTTTGGAAATCCCTCTGTCTGAGACCCACGATACTGACTTTTAGTCTAGTGTGGGAATCACTATAAATGCTATAGTTAAGTAAGGTTTTAGGTAAATAAATTTATTATTATTATTATTATATTATTATAGTGTCTCTGTCATATCTCCCTCCGGGTCATAACTTGAGATATTTTGGTAATTTACTAAATAACCCGATTCAGAATTTTGGTATAAATAACAGTGACAAAGGAAAACAAATAAATAATAATCAAATAGGTATGCAATTTTAAGATGTCATATACTGAATGTTTCAAACATCTGAACAACGACCTGCATAGTCGAGTGTTTAGTACATATACTGGTTTCAAGGAATCGCCATTTCTGAGGCCCTGGGTTCGAATCCCGGTGGGGGCAGATGTTTGCGTGATGGATGAATGCGAGCATTTGTACCTTAGTCATGGTTGTTTTAATATATTTCTACCATATTTATTTATATATATGTATGTATTTATATACAGTGTGTTAGGGATCGGACCTCCGATACTTTACCAACGTGTTGTATGTTAAGTTTTATCGACAAAAACCTATACAAATGGGGGTCGCATCCCTCACCCCTATGAATGAGAGCTATTTTAAAATTTTATTTCTCGTATTTTAAGGAGTTTATTAAATCTTGCTGTTTTACGATTTTATTTGGTCTACATACACAAAAGTGGCCTTATTTAGTCTTATTTGGTAAAAAAATAGGTTTTAATAAATTCTCGTGCTCTCTTTTTCTTTGTTTTTATTTCAAATAATGTGTAGTTTAATGGCTTTCTATATATAGAAATGGATACTCGACCTTTTTTTAATTATAGCGCTTTTCTCAATAAAGTGCAAGAAAATAGTAATTTATTCAAAATGAACTGTCACAATAATTACTAACAAAATTATAAGTATAACTAAGTTATAACTTTCAGTCGAGACGAAATTTATTTCACTATATTATTTACCGCCAAATTATATTTTTATTTTGACGTGTGTGCCGAAAGGCAAACGCATCTAACACAATACAGTCATTAATAAAAGACATGTCCGAATTCGAAGCGATTAATGTTCGAAATTCAAAAATCGCGCCGTTTGCATTCGTAGTCTTCGCGTTGCCTCACGATAATTTCCTTCACCGTAGAAGTATCAGATAAACGCACACATAAAATTCGAAAAACGAAAACACATTGGTTCGTTGCATGCACAGGGTCGATCGCCGGACACTTCCAATTTCAAATGTCGAGACCACAGCGTGTACTCTCTTATACAACATAAATTGCATACATAATACCTGCTGTTACTTTAATTTGTTACAATAAATAACATTATACGGTCTGATTGCTTATTTGCAGTTTCTTCCAGACTACCTTACGAATTAAACTTAACATGATTAGTCGAGTTAATTGCCGCGTACATTATTGCGCCACGCCATCATGCATTTCTTTGTGTTCGTCAGAACTGTCACGTTGTTACTGTTGTTAATGACAAAGCAATTCGAACCTTCGATGTATATTGATAGAGTATAAAATCTACAACAAGAAATTCTCCAGCCAGTTCCAAGCTGCAACGTCATCTGTGGCGTTTAGTTGACTGTTGGGAAATGAACGTTAAGTTTTGAGGCGTAAAGTTTGAATTGGCACAGCGGGGTAAGTGTCGCCAGAAGGGCGCGGGGTATCGACCGCGCGTCAGACGCGGCCTAGCGCGCGGCGGGAGTACATGTTGACGCCGAAAAAATGCCCAACGCACCGCCATGTGTTGGCGTCAAGTGTCCAAACGGCAAAAGACTGTGATTCTTGTATTTTCGTATTTATCGTTGTACTTTTTGATATCATACTTCCTGTATCCGGAAGTGCAGATGACATTTGTGGATGAACAACTGAGGATCGGAGATAAATACGCGTACATATTCTTAGCGGGTGCTAGTTCGTCAGCTTTTTCGGATGCTGAGGGCGCGGATGTGTTTCCGAAGAGTTGTGGAAAATGTTTCGTGACAAACAATAAAGGGTTTCTGCCTATGAGCGAATACGATGCAATTCTTACACATGGAGGAGCTAACAGACTGGACGAAGCTCTGATGGATCCAGAGAAGCACTACCTTCTGGACACAACGAAAAAATGCCTCAGCAGTAAGTTTAAAAAGTGTCGGTTGCCGCCGAAAATAACTTCGTTCAGCAGTAAGGAAGTGTTCGGCCTTTGTGATCTCTGCGCCAGCCTTCACCAGAAACGCCTTCTGAGTTACAATACTTAACTACGAATATTGTGATGATGTGGGAATGCCTTGTTAGTTTAAGAGCTGATGCCTGCCAAATTGTCTGAGAATGTTATTTTTTATATATAATAGAATGGTGCTTATCACATGAAACGTTTGATTGGATAACGTGGCATTGTTAACAATTGAATCGAACGAATAAACAATTGAATAGTTATAATTTTTACATTAAGAGATAAATACAGCCAGCAACACGTCAAACTTAATATTTGCTATACAAAAATCGCCTCTTGTACGAACGTGTTAAGCACAAATATTATAATTTCAATGAAACCGATATTTAATGATATTAATAAATAGAGTGTGACTGTGGAATTCATTTTAGGCGATTTTAAACGAAGCCAAAGAATGTCAGTAGATAGGTTATCAAAATGCAATTATTTCGGTCCGCCAACTACCTACTTGTGAATCTGACGGTAAAATCATCGTAGTAAAACATTATACCATTTATTGTATAAATATCGTAGTATTATAAATGTATCTTACGTAATGTTAAAAAGCAACGAACACAAATGAAATGATCTTAATCGTAACTGTAAGGTAACATTTGTACAAACATTAACTAATTAAGACTGTGCCTGAAAGGTATACTAATTATTCATATACAAAAAAAAAACAGCTAGCAAAAACTGTATTTTTATAAATTCTTGCAATTTTCCGTATTTAGATCATTATAATAAAACCCCATACGACAACAAAAACAATAATCCGTCGATTAAAAGCAAGGTAACATGTTCAAACCTAAAACACATCTTGTTAGAAATATTGCACGAGTCGTGAAAATGTGTCTTTCTGATACATTTACCAAATCAGTGAATGTAGCTTTGTGGTGATGTGTTAAAATAGTCAAGATCTGAAGTAAGAAACAGAAATATATAAAGGTCATATCGCACTAATAATACAATAGTGTATCAACTCAAAATCGAACATTTTTCAGAATCAACAAAAAACTTATTACTCACTTCATGTAATAGTTGCAAATTGAATAACTGTCACATAAGTTTTTTAATTTATCCTCATTCTGTTTTAGCACTAATCGAACGACGGTCTTGATCGTGAGGAATCAAGTTTTGCGTGTGTTTATAGTATTGTGTCAAGTACGACGATTTGAGTTGATACACTATTGTATTATTAGTGCGATATATAACATCAATTTTAATTAATATTGCACTAAATATTAATCGTAGTAGTCAGTATCACTACTTATTTTAATAAATAGATACACAGAGGCACCTACGAATAAATCGATTAACTTGTTTCTGCCCGCAGCTGAACGCTTACACAAAATGTTATTTGCTTTTATTACGCTGCAGACAAAATGTTAATTGTAAGAGCTATTTCAAAGCAAAATTGTATTAAAAATATCTGGAAATAATGTAAGCTTGGAGATAATTAAATCTCGAAATAGTAAATAATATTAAACGTTGCTTCAGTCTGGGCATCCATAGAATATAAATAAACTACTTACTAGATCTCGTTCAAAACAATTTTCGTTGGTAGTTTTTATGGTAATGGTACCATCATAAGTTATTTTTAGATTTTAGAAGCTAGAGGAGGGGGGGGGGGGCGCTTTGGAAGCTCACGAAAACTATTCGGTTTAAAAAAAAATTAGTAACCTCGATATCATTTTTGAAGACCTATCCATAGATATCCACACGTATGTGTTTAATGAAAAATTTTTTTTTGTGTTTCACTTCTAAGTATATCATTATTGAGGTGCCCCCAATATTTTTTTTTTTATTTTTGCATCAAAATCTTAATGCTGTTCACAGAATACATCTACCTACCAAGTTGCAACAGCTCTTATAGTTTCGGAAAAAAATGGCTGTGACATACGGACAGACAGACATGACGAATCTATAAGGGTTCCGTTTTTTGCCATTTGGCTACGGAACCCTAAAAATGAACAACATTTATAGACTAATCCCGGATTTTTCAATTTAGCTCCATCTTTTTAATCTGTATTTATAACGTAAGTTTTGTTATTTTTACCAGCGATAATCTATGATTATTTTTTCTCTTAACTTCCACCACTTATTTAAAGATGGAACGATATTTTTGAAGCTAGCTTAAATTTTATAATACGGTCCGTATTGTTAATGGTATGCACTATGTAGAGATTCCTTTGCTTTGTCAAGCCAGTCGGCACCTGTTTAATTTGATCAATTACACTTTAATCTTTGACCTTTTGACGTGTGCAATAGCGTTTCGTTGATGCTGTGATAATATGTTGTTACCACCGATTTACAATTGTATCTTTATTAATGTTAGTATTATTTTTAGTTTTCTCAAATTTTTGTCTATGGAAATATTGATATGATACCTTACGCTGTTGTAGTAATAATTTTTTCACTTCAGTAGCTCAAACATGAAGGTTTTGCTGCTTAAAATCAGTGAGTAAAATCGAGTTTAACTCACTAGTGAGACAAAGCTAACCACAGATTATAGTAACCTATGTATAGTAACTAATGGGATAACCATACAGACTATGTTGTTTTGCCCTAAGATAATATGCCCATGGACATTGGATCTGCCTGACACTTCTCGTTGTTCCGTGTCACGCATAGGTACCACTTTAAACTAATGTAAAATAAATTGGCAAGAAATCAGAAAAATAATTGTTAAAAAAATGTCTCTTCGGAACGGAACATAATAAGTACTTATTAAAATCTCAAGAATGATGCGCGGAACGGAACTATTGACAGAAGTTCCTTTCCACGCATCATACATTCTTGAGATTTTAATATTTTTTTTTATTTAATTCGCTTAATTTACTAACAGGGAATAATAATAACAATAATTTACTTACTTATTATTTTTGAAGACATATTTTAACAATTATTTTTCTATTCTTTTGACAATTTATTTTACATTTGTTTAAAGTGGTATGCGTAACACGGAAAAACGAGAAGTGTCAGGCATAATTGACGTGATATTTCCAAAGTAGGTATGATATTTGTTCTCGCTGCTGAAGTGAAAAGTTATGTGTGTCACACGAGAGCAAAGTTGTTTGCATCTCGTGCCTTTGAATCCCTCGACACGCTCAGGATTCTACTCTAGAATCACTCGCTTCGCTCGTGATTCAAACAGAATCCTTCGCTTGCTCGGGACTCAAATCAGCACGCGCAGCAAACATCAACTTTGCTCACTTGTTGCACAAATAACTATTTTCTATCAAATATTTGCAAAAAAATCTTGTCTAACTATGATTAGTTTTAAAGAAGTGACATGATAATTTAGTAGTGTTTATATAACTCCTGGCGTCGGCTAAAATTAACATAAAAAACCTATGGCAAGTTGTCAATATTATTTATAAATTGTTGTCATAATGAAAATAATAATATTTCGCTTTTTCCTGTAGAGCTAAATTTATAAATTGATATGCAACTAAATGTGTAATACTAATTAAACAAAAATCCATTAAGATTTACACGAGTAAAAAGAAATTCAGTGACTGGGCTACACCAGGTATTTACAAAAGTAGGAGAAAATTATATGAGCTATATGCCCTAAAATCTAATTCTAGGGACCCTGAATTTATTGAGTATGTAAGAAATTACTCTAAAATATTTAAAAAAGTCTGTGTTACAGCTAAAAAACTTTTTATTGCCAATAAATTAATGTTTCAAAAGATAAAGTAAAAACTGTTTGGAAAGTAATAAACCATGAAACAGGGAAAATAAAACAAAACGAACATACTTATTCGCTAAAGGTTAAGGATAAGTTAATTCAATCTGATAACGAAGTAGCCTCCGAATTTGAAAGGTTTTTCCACCAAATACCTATAGATACTACTTGTAGCCTCGGATCATGTTCAAACGGTGCGGTCGCCCTCCTTGAATCAAATGTAAACAAGATTAAGGAATCTTTTCATTTTAGACATATTGATGCTGAATTTATCCTCAAAACTTTTAAATCACTTAATAATAAGAAAACAGAGGATCTGTGGGGTATCTCAACTAATATTATTAAACCAATTATCTCTGAAATTGCGCCTCACCTAGCCCTAATTTTCAATAAATGCATTGATGAAGGGGTCTTTCCAAATCTTATGAAAAATAGTAAATTAATTCCACTTTACAAGTCTGGCGATAAGAGTGACCCTACTAATTTTAGACCCATTTCTATATTACCAGCCTTGAGCAAAATCTTTGAAAAGATTATTTATAATCAGTTATCATCTTATTTTACCCTTAACAAGTTATTTCATTGCAACCAATATGGTTTTACCAAGGGTAAATCCACTACAGACGCTGGAATTTCACTTTTAAAACACATTTTTGATGCTTGGGAGGGCAGACAAGACGCAATAGGTATTTTTTGTGACCTTTCTAAAGCATTTGATTGCGTAAGTCACGACACATTAATGAGGAAATTAGGGCATTATGGTGTCTCTATCAAATCACTCGGCCTTATTAAGTCATACTTGTCGGATCGAATACAAAAAGTTGTTATTAATAAAACTGAATCTGCTGGAACTTCACTAGTTATGGGCGTGCCTCAGGGATCAATATTAGGTCCTTTACTATTTTTAATATATATTAACGACCTTCCTTACTATACAAGCACTTTATGTGAAACAGTGCTATTTGCCGATGATACTTCTCTTGTTTTTAAAGTTGACAGAGGCAGCAATTGTTCGGACGAGGTAAATAGTGCTCTATCAAAAGTTCTACAATGGTTTACATTAAATAATCTTTCATTAAATTCGAGAAAAACCAAATTTGTTAAGTTTTCTATACCAAATGTAAGGCAGGTTAATACACCCTTAAATATTAATGGTGAAGTGGTATCTCTTGTTGAGAGTACTAAGTTTTTAGGCATACACTTAGATTCCAGATTACAATGGTATACCCATATTGATACTCTGTCAAGCAGACTTAGCTCAGCTGCGTATGCTGTTAAAAAAAATAAGGCTTCTAGCTGATGTTGAAACAGCAAGGTTAGTTTACTTTAGTTATTTTCATAGTGTAATGTCTTATGGCATTTTGTTGTGGGGATCAGCTGCCACCATTGAAAGTATTTTTATACTACAGAAAAGAGCAATTAGAGCTATATATAATTTAAGACCAAGGGATTCCCTTAGGGATAAGTTTAAAGAAATTAACATTTTAACATTGGCGGGGCAGTACATCTATGAAAATATAATCTATGTACACAAATATTACAATAATTTCATTAAGAATAGCGATGTTCATAAATTAAATACAAGAAATAAAAATAAGCTTGCTGTTCCAAATTTTAGATTACATAAAACAAAAAACTCATTCTTGGGGAAATGTATAACTTTTTATAACAAGTTACCACACAATATTGTTAATCTACCTTTTAATAAGCTTAAAACTCGAGTAAAAAAAACTTTGATGAGCAAAGGATATTATCGAGTCCAGGATTACTTGGATGATCGAAGTGTCTGGGACTAAAAAACCCTCGCTCGTTGAAATAAACAAATTGTTAATAAATTCTTAGGTAACTGTACATAATAATATGTATCATAATAATATGTATATTTAACTGTACCTATTATAATAACCTTTTGATACTTGTATCATAATACATTATTGCTAGTTTTAAATGATTGTATGCGCGTGTCCTGCGGTTGATTTTTTTTTTTTAGTTGTGCTAATTTACACGGGTACCTGTTTTTGGTAATTTGTATCCTTTTGTGGCTTAAGGGTAGTCATACTCTCATTAAAATCTCTTCGGCAGTGTCGTGTGAGGCGGGTCGTTACGTTCCCTAAAACATGGTTGAGCGAAGCGATGGCTGGTTCATGCGTCATGCTCGTGAACGGGTGCTGCCAGCGGAGATGAGTCTGCTCTTTGCTATACTGGGTACTACTCGTATTTATTATAATTTTAATTTAACTTTAATGTATTATTTTAAAACTGTATGACACGGCATTCCTAATATAGGCATGTTTTCAAAATAATTTTTTATTAATTATTGTATATTATGTAATGGAAAGTGACTTCATGAATTATCAATATTGAAGTCATTTTCCAAATTGACGACTCTGTATATATTTAATACAGGGAAAAAAAACAGCCCTTGCTGAGTTTCTTGCCGGTTCTTCTCAGTACAAGGTCTCCCGCCGTAGATTTGCGAACCGATGGCGTAGCTTTTCGACATTCACAAGTGCTTGTAACAGCCCAGACTGAATAAATGATTTTGAATTTGAATTTGAATTTGAATTATAAACTTATCTGAAACATTGTAACCGGCCACGATTTTGGTAATTATTTGTGTCAAAATAACATTTAATAGTCAATTGGGTATCGTATACATTCCTTCCTTCTGATAAAACCTCTGTGTAAAAAGTTATATTTAACATATAAAGTGTTTATGTATAACTGTGCTTTGTGATTGTATAGATGATTTTATTAACATTTAATTGTATTTGTATTACGCTTATTGCTGTCATAATGTTGTATTGTGAATTTGTTAAAGTACAACAATACAGAATACGAATATTATTAGACTTGTAAGTTTTGTATACCTGCATGCTTGACATGTTTTTTTTGTGTCGTTAAGAACATATCGCACTAATAATACAATAGTGTATCAACTCAAAATCGAACATTTTTCAGAATCAACAATAAAACTTATTACTCACTTCATGTAATAGTTGCAAATTGAATAACTGTCACATAAGTTTTTTAATTTATCCTTATTCTGTTTTTGCACTAATCGAACGAGGGTCTTGATCACGCGTGAGGAATCAAATTTTGCGTGTGTTTATAGTATTATGTCAAGTACGACGTTTTGAGTTGATACACTATTGTATTATTAGTGCGATATGTGGTAATTAAATTGTCAATATAAAATGCAACTGAAGTATAGAATACCAAAAAGAATTTACTGGATGTATAGGGCCGTTTTAATAAAATTCTTAAGGCTTTCTTAGTTAATGTGTCTTTTCTCTTTCTAGCTGATGTTATTTATTTAAAAATGGAAGGAGACAATGATTTAGATTGATTTTTGCCTGAATTTAATATATTTTTAATACGGTTCCAAACAGTACTTATAGTGAAAAATAAACTATCCAATTTTTTTAAATTTGAAAAGTTCAGAATCACAATTGTGTAACCTTGGATTTAAAATACTTTTTATCAGCGTACTGTCAGCCACAAATCGAGGTTTACGTTTAACCTCCATCTCTCTCTTAAACTCCATATTACGAACGACATAAGAACTAACACGTTGACGTGTAAAGTCTGCTGCGTTGTTTAGTGTACATCACAATTTATTTAAAAATTACAATTAATATAGTTTTTGTTAAAGAAAAAATTTGATAGTCGTTGCTGCGGTAACACAAGACTTGCACTCATTAAAAAGCAGAGTTAGATGCAGTTTTCTGTCAAATATTTAAAAGAGGTAGTTACATAATTAAGAGGCTGAGTAGTTTTCTATTGTCATTGCGCAGAAGTAACCTCTCTCTCAAACAGCTTCTTAAGCCGTATTGTATTTCCGACAGAAAAAAATCCAATGAAATTTCTGTGGTTTAAAACATGGTTAGTAAGAAACATGGGAACCAAATATGTATGTATTCTGTCGCTTGTTCGTTGTTCAAAATATTATATGTTGTGGTTTATGTTGTAGCTGAGGAACTGTTTGTTATATGTATACATGTATGTACAATATATTATGGAGTATATTATATCTGTATTTGTCGAATGGCTGTTGTCGGACCCAATGTTAGTTAGTAATTAAAAATATATATTTGTGCTAGCCCTTTGTTTTATTACAAATCCGCGTATGTGTGTCGTCAGATATTGTTTGTGAGTTTGTAACAGGTTTGTAAATATGTATGAGGTAATGCTTATGTGTTTGTAACAGGTAATGTTTGTGAATTTGTAAGAGGTAATATTTGTTAGTTTATAACAGGTAATGTTTGCGAATTTGTAAGAGGTTATGCTTATGAGTATGTAACAAGTAATGTTTGTGAGTTTGTAACAGGTAATGTTTGTGAGTTTGTAACAGGTTTGTAAATATGTATGAGGTAATGCTTATGTGTTTGTAACAGGTAATGTTTGCGAATTTGTAAGAGGTTATGCTTATGAGTATGTAACAAGTAATGTTTGTGAGTTTGTAACAGGTAATGTTTGTGAGTTTGTAACAGCTTTGTCAATATGTATGAAGTAATGCTTATGTGTTTGTAACAGGTAATGTTTGCGAATTTGTAAGAGGTTATGCTTATGAGTATGTAACAAGTAATGTTTGTTAGTTTATAAAAGGCAATGTTTGTGAATTTGTAACAGGTAGAGTGAATTTGAAAAAAGTAGACATTTTTTTCGATGAGAATTTCATGAAATCGTACTGTACCTGTCCAGTCCACAAGTGCCAGGTTTAGTCACTAAAACCCCGCGGTGTTCTTCTTGTCCTTTTGGGCTCGTGCTGAAGAGTCTACAATGCGGTGCCACTTCTCATGCGCTCGGGAAGTGCCTGTTAATGTCTATGTTGAATAAAGATTATAGATTTTGTGTATATTGGTATAATTATATTTAAAATAGGATAATTATAAGGATAACGAAATTGCAACCCCACTTAAATATTTGTTTTATAGTAACTTAAATATGTGTAAAATTAATATATAACTAGATATTCTGCAAATATATCAAAGTCTCGCTGCCGTTATCAATCAGGCAAAAGGGCAAAAAATCACGTTGCGCTCACGATTCATGTCGCCTAGTGACAGATTGACAGACAGAGTTACTTTCGCATTTACAATATTAGCAAGCATATTCAAACATATAACTTAAAAACAAAGATATCTTTCCGTTTATGTTTTTTACATACATTATTGCATAGTGCCGTTATTTAAACTATAAAATGCGTGGTATTTAATCTCTTTATTGACTTTCTCTTCAATAGAAACCTATTGGTACAACTACAATGCATTAATTAATACAACTCAGGTGTGTCTGTTATATGTTTTCTTGAATAGCTTTTGCGAACGAGCCCCAAGTTTCCTGGAAGGCTGGTCGGCCGCAGCCACAAGTGCTGAAGTTCCTTCATGCATAACTAACGCGTGGTTTCAAAAATAGCGGAACACTGCGGTTATTGACATCTGACAGCTATTACGGGCACGCAACGTACGACGTAAACAGTGACGTCACATGACGTAGCACCTACCCGTAAAGCCTTGTAATATGATCGAAAGGATCTTGAAGTTTGGGCGACCTACGATGCTTCAGTACAAAATCAATAAACTTTAATCTTATTTTCTGCTTTGACTTGTGAAAGATTAATGCTAACGGATTTTAGTAACGAACTTACCGGGGTCTCGAAGATACTGTTTTTATTTATTTTTAACAGACGAGAAACCCAGCTTCAGTCAGATCTCTAGTTTTCTTTCTAACATAACATAAAGGACCAAACTTGTACAATATTTTCTTTATATCAAGTAACATGACCATTATTTAAAATTTTACCATTCATTAAATAAAACACATTTAAAATTACACAAAATTGATCACCGCTACTGCACTCCATGAGAGGTAGTGCAGCACTTTCTTTTTTTTTTTTTGTTCCCCTGAGGAAAATGCATTAAATTGCATACCCCGGCTGTGGCGAGCCGGCGGTTATGTGGGGCTCTCCTCCCCAGAAGGGGGAGGCCTACCCACTAAAAACCTCAGGGATGGTCTTCCTCAGGCATGAAGGGAGCCCCCGGGAACTTACCAAGCTACTTCCGGGAACCCCGAGCCTCCGCTCCCCT
This sequence comes from Scirpophaga incertulas, assembly GCA_036419045.1. Lineage (NCBI taxonomy): Eukaryota > Metazoa > Arthropoda > Insecta > Lepidoptera > Crambidae > Scirpophaga > Scirpophaga incertulas. The sequence goes on along the minus strand of CM071645.1, from coordinate 21,479,320 downwards.
CCCTCCCTCGGGGGAGGCTACTACCTCCCCCGGTCTCCTCCACCGACGACGCCCCCCGGCCACGGAAGGGGCGTGGTCCATCCCGGGTCGCCGTAGCAGTCGCGACTTCCTCGCGCCCGCCGGCGACCCGCGGCGGCGCCGCAGCTGTGCTACCGAGCCCGGCGCCGCCTCCTTCTGGAGCATCACTGCTTCACAGAAGGAGGCCACAGCCCTCCAACCTCCCTCGTGATTGCGGCAATGCTGGCGGAGACAGATCTCGCCCGATCTCTGCGAGCAAGACTCGGCGCTCGGAGGCCCACGCGGGGCACTCCGCCAGCGTGTGCTGGGCCGAGTCGAGGTCGGATGCGCAGTGGTGGCAATGTGTCGATCCCTCCCGTCCTATTCGACACAGATACTCACCGAAGCAGCCGTGCCCGGTGAGTATCTGAGTCAATCGCTAGGAGGTAGACTCTGTACCAGGGTCGTCTGCATGGGTACCTCCGTCTTACCTATTTCCGCCGCCAAACAGCAGGGTTCGCTTTGCTGTGTTCCGGCGTGAAGGGTAAGATAGGCAGTGAAATTACTGGGTACTGTGACTTTACATCTTATGTCACAAGTTGGCAACGTACACTGTGGTTCTTATGAGGTTTGCAGATTTGCTGCGAATCTCGTGGGAACCACATGTACTATAGGCGACTGTTACCACTTACCATCAGGTGGGCGGCCTGCTTGTTTGTCAACTTTAGCAATAAAAAAAAAAAAAAATCGGTTCCTCCTTCCCGTAGGTAGTGCAGCACTGATTCAGATATATACAGTCTAGCCTTTTTGTAATCTTAATAAGGCTTTTTTTGCTTTGTAAGGCTTGTGCTATGGGATCTAGGGTAACGGATAGACATACATATATTATACACTAGCTGTGCCAGCGACTTCGTCCGCGTGGAATAGTTATTTTGAGCATCATATTTATTTTTGCAAACAACCACCTCAGCTGTTACCCGATCTTGACAACGCGACATATCCAAATTTGATCACCATAAAAACGATTCTAGTTAGTTAACATTAAAAAATAGACATATACTGTCGCGGACATTTTTTTAGATCATTTTAAGAGGAATAATTCTTTCATACATATTTTTTTGGTATCTAGAACCGTTTTCGCAGCCCACGCAACGGAAGCCCTCAAAGATGAATCATTTTCACCGTTTTTCCACATTTTCCATTATTTCTTCGCTCCTATTAGTCGCAGCGTGATGTTATGTAGCCTAAAGCCTTCCTCGATTAATGGGCTATTCAATAAAAAAATAATTTTTCAATTCGAACCAGGAGTTCTAGAGATTAGCGCGTTCAAACAAACAAACTCTTCAGCTTTATAATATTAGTATAGATTATATAGGAGTCGGGGAGGCGGGACGTCGTGCAGCCCGCTTGTGTCGCAAACGGTTCAAGCCAAATCCGACTTTCGGCGCTACAGGCTACGGCGCTGAATCCACTGTGTGTTCGCGGTTCTACAGAATAACGTCAATGAATAAAACTGAAAAATTAAGATTTTTTTTTCTACGTATTTTTCCAGGATAAAAAATATCCTATTTTATGCCCAGGATAATAAGGTATAATTATACCAAGTTTCATCGAAATCGAACCGTTAGTTTTTACGTGATGCCTGAACATACAGACAGACAGACAGACAGACAAAAATTTTACTGATTGCATTTTTGGGATCACTAACGATCCCTTATCACCCTTTGCTAGTAATTTTTTAAATATATTTAATGTACAGAATTGACTTCTCTACAGATTTATTATAAGTATAGATATATTAATAATTTTGTTAAATTGGAATATGTTATAACAACCATGAATTAACTAACTAATATTATAAATCGGAAAGTGTGTTTGTTCCGCTTTCACGCTATAACTACGGAACCGATTGCTTTGAAATTTTGGCGACGTAAAGATAAAAGTCCGGATTAAATAATAGGCTACTTCTTATCCCGGAAAAATCGACAGATCCTACGGGATGCGCAATAAAGGCTTCGCTCAAAAACTACTGCCCAGTTTTCATGCGGTTTTCATCAATAGATAGTGTGGGTGCCGATGCGGAGTTTAATAAAAAACACATTTGCTTGGACACCACATAAAATATTTATTTTGCTTCAAACACTTTCCTTTTTAGTATTAGCACTAAACTTTATGCTCTAATATATTTGTAATCTTATTTATATTTAATAATATTTGTGACTATATCTCACACCACGAACAGACAATAGCTCTGAACGTAAAATTATCTTTATAGAAGATCAAGACAGAAATTAGTTCCTGTACTAATAAAAGTAATACGGCGCGATAGGCGCACCAACCTTACAATATCAAAAATAGTGTTGCCAATGAAAATTATGTTAAGCTTAGGACTTAAAAGATAGAGTGATTCTTGGGCAAGGTTTTGCGGTATTTTTATCTCGGGAAAACGGATAGTCTCACGGGAAGCACGATAAAACCTTCGCGCCATAAACCGACTTCCGCGCATATGTAGCCGTGGGCAAAAGCTGTGACCCTAGGTATAAACTCACACTCATCACGCAAACATCCGCCTCTACCGGAATTCGAACCCGGGACCTCAGAGATGGCGACACCATGAAACCGGTATACCAACCACGCGATTACGAAAGTCGTCAATATAAGTAAAGATAAATATATAACGGTTTTCCTTTTCACGATGAACACGTCAGAATCTACTTTCAACGCCTGAAACGTCATGCCCATCCTTTATTTCGCAACGCGACCCTGCGCGTGCGCAGGATGTGACTGTTGGAGCGTGGCGGGCGCAGCGCTTCCTCGCATCGCGTTGGGCAATCCGCTTAGTCTTGCCCAGGTGTTACTGTGTGAATAACGTGTTCAGCGGCTATGAAGAAATGCTATTTAAATGGTAATTTTGTTTGTTTTCAATTACACAGTACATCGCTGCTTTTGCTGTAGTGTAGGTAGGCTCTTCTAGTTATTTTACAAGTCTTAACGTATGCACTTATTGTTTAAAATCAAACGTATTCAGGACGTATTTTTTAGCTGATAAGAAGAATGGGCGCAAGAAACTTATCAGCTTTATCAAAAGTAATAATAACGTTTACAATAAATTATGTATTTATCATACAATGTACATATGTGTTTACAATTTATACGGGAAAACAAATATTTACAATTTAGAAGGTAATGTCTTCCAATCAACACCAAGCACTGGCATCATTTAAATAATCATTGACTTTGTAATAGCTCTTACTCATTAGCGTCTTTTTAACATGTACCTTGAAGTTTTGAAGAGGCAATTCAGCTACACTATGTGGAATCTTGTTATAAAAATTTATACATTTGCCCATAAACGAACCTCTAGTTTTTTGTAGTCTGTACGTTGGAACGGCAAGTTTATTTTTATTGCTTGTTTTAATTATGCATTTGAAAATTTGTAGTAGTTAGTTGTAGTGTTATTTGTGGAACAGGAATTCTTGAGGTGTATTTCTATTTGATGATGAGAAACTTAGTCTAATATAACGAAATTGATTCTGTGATAATTTTGAATAACAAAAATATTCTTCAAGTTATAATTATGTTGTAAGAACAAACGGTTCATGTTCGGAACACTGAAGAAAGCTGTTGTTTAATTTCATAGGAACTAGATCGAGGTCTTCTATCCTGCTTGCAAAGGAAGGAAGATTTCCTTCCGGCGGTAACGATGACGGACGGATATGTAATTTTTGCGTTAAACCTTGAAACATAAATAAAACTTGGGATAGTGGGCAATGGGCATATTAGATAATATTGCAATTCCTGTCATAAATAAAAATCGAAAAAGATTTCAGATGTATTTGTTAAAAATAATTCTCTGCTTGAGAAAGGGACATCGTAATGTGAGCGCAATAGCACTATGCTTTCTATAACAATTTGACTTTTTAGAATACAATTTGAAAAACCGGCCAAGTGCGTGTCGGACTCATGCACAAGGGGTTCCGTACCATTGATTTATGAATTTAAAGGAAGCGGATTACGATTTACGAGGTGTTAAAAAAAACTACTTACTAGATCTCGTTCAAAACAATTTTCGTTGGTAGTTATAGTAATGTACATCATAGTTTTTTTTAGATTTTTCATTTTCTTATGTTATTTAATTTCCACTTTGGAAGCGTCTGTCACGCAAACTATACGGTTAAGAAAAAAAATATTTTAGAAAACTCGATATCATTTTTGAAGACCTATCCATAGATACCACACACGTATGTGTTTGATGAAAAAATAATTTTGTGTTTCAGTTCTAAGTATGGGGGGCCCCCCTATATTTATTATTATTTTTTTTTTTCATCAAAATCTTAATGCTGTTCACAGAATACTACCAAGTTTCAACAGCATAGCTCTTATAGTTTCGGAAAAAAATGGCTGTGACATACGAATAGATAGACGGACAGACAGACAGAATCTATTATATAAAAGGGTTCCATTTTTTGCCATTTGGTTACGGAACCCTAAAAAAGCTTTTTTACACACTGGATAGAACAATTAATTCAACCGAAGTCTCTAGTTAAGACCGAAATTATACAGTTTCCCTTTAACATTTTTAATGTGTCCCGGGTTATATTATTGGCATGTTTTATACGCTAAATTCCGATTTTATTTAATTGTATTACAACACATCGTTATTTAATAAAACTTAAACAGCACGTCTGTATATATCGTAAATCTTTCCTTTTGCAGATATAAAAAAATTGATCTTTACCCGTGAAACTGCCGGTTAGTTTGGAGATTTTCAAGTGTTCGCTTTTTCCATACTAATGTATTTATTAATCACTACATAGTATAAAAACAGAGTCGCTATCTGCCGTCTGTCTGTCCCTATGTATGCTTAGATCTTTAACACTACGCAACGGATTTTGACGCGGTTTTTAACTAGATAGAGGGATTCTTAAGGAAGCTTTACATGTATAATACATGCATAATATAGTAGAGAAACACTGATAAAGGACATTGTTCAATTTTGGCCTAAGAACCGATGTGACTATAAATTATACTATAATTTTTATTTATTTTTATATTATTTGAAACATATTTTAGTATTCCACTGACACTTCAAATAAATAAATTCCAATAAAAAGTTGGGTCACAATTGATGCCGTTTAAAATGTTTTCCGTCAGCCAGTGCTGCCAGTTTCGGAAGTTTTCACGATTTCGGTAAATACGGATCGAATTGAAACCTCCTCCTTTTTGAAGTCGGTTATTAAAATTAGTTGATAACACTTTATTCATTTAAATACCTAAATTGACTAGCTAGAAAAAAACTAATCTTAATATATATATTTCTTGTGTGCGTGTGTATGTGACTGAACTCCTCCTAAACGACTGGACCAATTTTGATGAAATTTTTTGTGTGTATTCCAGGGGGCTTGAGAATGGTTTAGATTCACAATACGGTCATATAGATATTGTTTTTCAGCTAAATTATTTATTTAAAAACATTTGAGACAACGTGAGACAACGTGACATTTGAGACATTTGACATTTGAGACATTTGACAGGACAACGTCTGTTGGGCCAGCTAGTATTATTATATTTTTAAGCGAAATCGCGAATTTCTAGCTTAGCATTCAAATATTATAGTTTCGTAATTGGCAACACTGGTGTACTTCATACCTTATCTGTGTCCGTTTTCATTTAATTTTTGATTGCTTTGCGACTATCGTTTCTTTTGTGATTTTCTATGCGTTTCATGGTTTTATTCTAACAACTTTGGCTTGACTACGGGCTCCGATTACATTGCGTAGGTACTTGGTAGATTCTGATGTGTGTAAAGGACTGGATTTTGTAAAATGATAATTGTCACAGAATTATCTTAAACTTACTAGGTATTATCTCTTTTTCTAGTATCTAGTCGAGTAGTCCTTTCCTAGTTCTAGAAGAGAACATATATAGCTGTACATGTATTGTTAATATTACTTTGATATTACTACTCTGATATTTCACGCAAGGTTGGTTATTTTTTATTTATAACCTCAAAATATTAACTTTTTTCGTAATTATTTTAGTTTCCTGAAGTGTCCGTTCGTGAAAACTTATTTCATAGTTTCCATATAATTTTAAGAGTTTATATAAGTCACTTTCGATTCGAATGGTTCTTAGGCAGAACTTGTATGGAGCTGGAACAATGTCCTTTAGAGGTTTCTAAAGTGATGTCGTAAATAAACACGTTTTGTTGCGCTTATATTGCAAAAACGCTGTCTGACGAGGTAGATAGACCGTACGAGGTAGACCAAAATAACTTTGTGTATAAGAACATTTTGTAGTAGGTATATTTACACAAGCATTGCATAGAACAAGAAAAGAAAATATCAAACTTTTACACGTTACATACGAGTATATTAATTAATTTTATATATATTAAGCTCACTAAAACTGTAAAAAAAGCTACTTTGTTTTTAGAAAAAAAAAACTGAAACGTAAAATTGGTATTCTCTATTCCATATACCTTCTATGAGATTAGCACTCGCGCCACAGCGTGATTTAGCTGATGGCCAATGGCCAATGCATTAAATAAATAAAAAAAAAACCCGCGCCACAGACTATTATTACATTGAAAACTTGCACTTTCTGTCACTTTGTGTTCCGTCCCGGTCGTAACTTTTGTACTCTTTATGCAATTTATTAAAGTACTAGCTTTCTGCCCGCGGCTTCGCCCGCGTGGATTTCAGGATTGGGTCTATAGCGGGTTAAGGGTTATAGCTTTTGCCCAACGGCTACATATGCGCGGAGGTCGGTTTATGGCGCGAAGGTTTTATCGCGCTTCCCGTGGGACTATCCGTTTTAGATAAAAAATACCGAGATAAAAACGAGCAAACGGATCACCTGATGGTAAGCGATAACCGTTGCCCATGGACACCCGCAACACCAGAGGAGTCACAGATGCGTTGCCGGCCTTTTAAAAGGGGGTTTCGGTATATTTTCTTTTTTCTATACTAATATTATAAAGAGGAAAGATTTGTTTGTTTGTAATGAATAGGCTTCGAAACTACTGGACCGATTTCAAAAATTCTTTCATCTTTGGAAAGCTACATTATCCCCGAGTAACATAGGCTACTTTTATCCCGGAAAAATCGACAGATCCCACGGGATGCGCAATAAAGGCTTTGCTCAAAAACTACTGCACAGATTTTCATGTGGTTTTCATTAATAGATAGAGTGATTCTTGAGCAAGGTTTTGTGGTATTTTTTTATCTCGGAAAAACGGATAGTCCCACGGGAAGCGCGATAAAACCTTCGCGCCATAAACCGACTTCCGTGCATATGTAGCCGTGGGCAAAAGCTATGACCCTTAACCCTCTATAGACCAAATCCCGAAAACCACGCAGGCGAAGCCGCGGGCAGAAAGCTAGTAAATGATATGTTGAAGAAAGAAGTGAGTCTCGAAATGGCGAGTGAGAGTGGAACAGAAAGACACGTAGCGCTGAAAATTATCGTGATGTGCAAGATGAACATTTGCGAAGGAAATATTTTATTTCGTTCGTTCTATTTAGCACACTCGCTGATCAATCTTTACTTTTCCGTTACATGAAAGGTATTTGTCTGCGTTTCAGCACTGTATATTAATATATTGATTGCTAGTTTTACTCGACCGTGTCCATTATGAAAGCGTCGTAAATTCATTATTCAATAATCATACGATATAGCACTTCGACGTAACGTGAAGCTGAATAATAGATTTCTTGTCATAATTTTTCTTGTTTTTACTTTCTCAACACGGTGTTTATGGGCAGATATTTGATCTACTATTGTACAGAGGTGACGTGAAGATTATTAAGACTGTGTAGGGTTTAGTGTCATTTTTCGCCTTATAATGAAATAGTGTGACAACATGCCATTAAGTAGATTACATAGGTTAATTACCTCAAAACTATTGTTTGTAGAATGTTTCGAGAAGAAGTCTCTTTCAAGCAGATTTATTTTTAATTAATTTAAGGCACTTGTTAAAATACTCAAATTAAAAAAGTATTTTTACAATTATACTTATACTAGCGACCCGCCCCGGCTTCGCACGGGTGCAATGTTTATATAAATAAAAGTAATTAAATGGTTATAGTAGGTTATCCCTAAAAGATAGACATATACCATCGCGGGCTTTTTTGTTGAACTTTTTAAGGTGAACAATACTGTACTACATTATTTTGGTCTATCTCGTAGGGTTCAGCCAGCGTTTGCAATATAAGCGCAAAAAAACGTGCTTATTTACGACATTACATTAGAAACCTTTAAATTTATCAGTGTTTCTCTACTATATTATGCATTTATTATACATACAAACCTTCCTTAAGAATCACTCTATCTATTAAAAAAAACCGCGTCAAAATCCGTTGCGTAGTTTTAAAGATCTAAGCATGCATACGGACATACAGCGAAAGCGACTTTGTTTTATACTATGTATTGATTGATTGATTGTAATCTGAACGATTATTTCATAACCAGCTGTACCCGCGACATTGGCCGCGTGGAAGTTTTTTTTTTGGTTTCATTCTCCCATTCCAGGAAGGCAAAGGGTACCAAGCTCATACAGCCATTTCTTTAGTTTTGCATCCGTGGAAGTTTATTTTGTTACTTTATTTTCTTTTTTTTTTGCTTTTTTATTTAAATGGCATACGCGTGAGCCGCGCGCGGTACTTTACAGTACTTGGACATTGCAACATTACTTTATTTTTCTAAAATAAAAGAAATTTTCTAAAATAAAAGTGGAAGTAGGAAGACAGAATCGCAAAATCACGAGAAAATATAATATTGCTGTCAATACTTTAAAGCGAGTTAAATTACAATCTATCTATGAATATCATAATATGATCTTATATATCACCACGAAACAGCTCCCAAAACTTCGTTGCAATAGATTGTTATCGTCTAATCTATTTATAAGTTAAGTAATATAATTGCTTTTTATCTATTATAGGTAATATTGATACATAGTCATTACGATACACAGTTAGTGATATTACTTTTATTTAGTTGAGAGCGGTAATAGTTAGAAAATAATCATTCTCACGAATTATCAGAAAATAATGATTTATGATTGATTACCTACGTTTTTAATGAATGTAAGCAGTTGTGAGTTATCACTTAAATGTATGTATGTAACTTTCTAAAATATAGCACTAAATTTGCCAATGATTTTATTTTTGTCATAATAAGGTTTATATAAATAATCTAATAAATCAAGCAGATTTGTTTTTCAATTGCATTTTATTATAATATCAGTTTTAGAATTGGGTAGATATTTTTTTGTTATTCTATACAATAACAGTTTTTTTTTAGATGAAGATAAAAAATATTGTACAGGTAACGACGTATCTGCGATTATTACTTTTGGAGATATAGCGCCATGTTTACGGCGCTGTCGCGGGTCGCTCCAAAACGCTCCATACAAAGTACGCTGCAATCGTGACGTCATAATTTACTAAAGTCGCCTAATTTGTATGAACGTATAAACAAAATTGCCAATAACTTTGTTATTATTATATTAATAGATATACTTTCTGTATTAAATAATGGTACATTTAATGTGAGGAAGTGAGAAAGGTATTCGTTTCATTAGAATTTTGTAAAAAATAATTGTAAATGTTTTACGAAATTTAGTACAGTATTAAGACAAAATTAAATTGAAATTTCTATATTGACGTACGTTCATGAGATAGAAATTACTCTATTTTTATAATTACATTATAAAAATAGGCATATTCAGTTGTAGTCATTTATCCTATTCCGCCATTTTCCGCAGACAGCTCGTGTCTATTAATTGATTGTTAGCGTTGCGTAATTCGCCAGTTTAATTTTAAAATAATTTAATGTGCAACTGATTATTATGTACCATTTGAGGTAAGAAAATAAAACATTACTCAAACCAAATAACAATAAGATCCATATGCACATGATTGTCATACTAGGCTTCTTTAATCGTTGTTTTGACTCAAACAAGCTCCAACTTATGGCTTCAGGATATCATTGCGAATTGTGGGATTCCTCGCGCTGCTCGCGTCGGCAGCCGCGGACCTTTTCTCGAAGGCCACAAGAACCAAGGCGGACGAGAGAGACGTGAGGAGTACCGTGTTCGACTTCATTATCGTAGGCGGCGGTACGGCCGGCTGCGTCCTGGCCAATAGACTGTCAGCAGTTCAGGATTGGAAGGTATTTGTCTAGCATTTGTACAGAATGTCAGACTCAAATATCTGCTTGAGAGCAGTTGGAAAGGGATGGGGCTATGTGGGGTCGATAGCACCACGTTCGCAATTCTTCTGGCAGGTGCGGATGAGTAGCCAGTAGACCACTCATATAGAATCTTTTATCTATTAGGATCCATTATAATGTTTCTATGTATTTGTATGATCAATTAACGAATTATCTTAGAAATAAAAAAGATTTACTTAGCTTTGTTTCTCGTAATTTTAGTTTAAATAATAAAAACTTTAATTACCATTCTAATATAGAGATAAACTTATTTTGACCAGATTTTACTATTGGAAGCGGGTGATGATGAAAACATAGACTATGACATACCTGGAGTTCCCACCGAAGACTACCGGCCTATTCTGTGGAATTACAGAACTGAGAGGAATGGTTTCTCGTGCCTTTCTCGACCTGGTGGCAGCTGTGAAGTTAGGACGGGGAAGGTGCTGGGAGGATCCAGTGTGACCAATGATATGAAGTATACCAGAGGCCATAAAGTAGATTATGACTCATGGCACAGCTCCGAAGCACTCGGCTCCTTGGATTGGAAGTTTGGAAACTTGATAGATATGTTCAAAACTTCTGAAGATAATGGTAAGATTTTGCATCGTTAATTACAAAGTAAATCAATTTTTAGCTAGGTTTGGAACTAAATGTTTTTTTTTTTTGTATTTTAAGGTGATTATGATACGCTGGTTAACTCACATTACCATTCTCGAGGAGGTGAAATGCGTGTTCAAAGATTCAAATACGCCGATCGATACATAGAAATATTTGAGTCTGCTTTCACGGAAATGGGATTAAGAAACCATGACATTAATACGAATATTGCAGAAGGCTACGTCTTCCATCAATTCACGATTTCAAACAACACGCGACTTAGCACGAACGCTGCGTTCTTGAAACCTATAAAACATAGAAAGAATTTGTCTATAATGACTGGAGTAACAGTTACGAAAATAATGATAGACAAAGACGAAAAAACTATTGACGGAGTTATATACGAAATAGAAAAGGATAAAGAAAGACCTGCGTATGCCAAACGAGAAGTAATACTAACAGGTGGTGCTATCAATAACGTGAAGTTACTCCATTTATCCGGGGTCGGTCCCAAACTTGATTTGAAAAAACATAATATAACAACATTAGTTAATTTACCTGTAGGCTTAAGTTATCAAGACCAGGTTACTACGGGAGGACTATCGTTTGCTCTCAGCGATGTGGCACCAGTAAGTGAGAGTCAAATTATAACTGATTTTAAAACTTGGTTCCACTCTCGCGGCGGGCCTTTAGCATCACGAGGCATTAATCAAATATCTGCTTTTATACAACTATATGAAAATTTCAACGCTCCAGATATTGAACTATCTTTGGAAGGGAACTTTATAAGAAGTGACAAGTTTATGTTGACAAATATAAGCGTGCAGGCAGCAGAAGAATCTAACGTGCCAATGCCCTATTATAATTTAGTCAACATTTATCCAATATTATTAAAGCCTAAAAGTAAGGGTAAAGTAATGTTGAATAAAAAGCATCCTAAAATCGGTAGACCAGTAATACAGGCCAACTTCTTAAGGGAGAGCGACGACTTAGATACATTAGTTGACAGTATTGATATAGCGTTACAGATGTTGCAAACGAAAGAAATGAAGAAAGCAGAAATAAAATTAGCACCAATAGATTTATTTCCATGTGATAGATTAAGGAACAGAGATCAATGGAATTGTATTGCTAGGCATTATACAAAAGCGTTGAATAATCCAATAGGCACTTGCCGAATGGGAGAAAACAGTACCAACTCAGTAGTAAATTATGATTTAAGAGTTCACGGCATTGAAGGTCTTCGAATAGCAGATGCTTCTGTCATGCCTAGTCATGTAAGAGGTGGTATTTATATACCAACAATAATGATAGCAGAGAAGGCTGCTCGAATGATTCTAAAAGACTGGAAGGAAGGAAATAGTGGAACGTATTTTAATGGTAGATATTAATAGATTTATCGAATTAAAAAATTATTAATACCAAGTAGTTTTAATTAAATCACTTGCTTTTTCAGCTATCATTATTACCGGAGCAGCGGTCGAACCTCTTGTTATTTTCGGTATGATCGATGCGTCGACTATTCTTAAGTTCGTTGTACCATATATCCTTAAATTATTATCGACAACAGATTCTGGATCTTTTGCTGATCCCATTTTACATGTACCAGCATAATTATGTAACGGAGCAGTCAAATGACGAATAATACACAACCAGAATTCATCAGATACACGTCCATGGTTCTTGCAATCATTATGCAAAATTGAACGAGGATCAAATTCATAATTAGCACTTTTGAACACATCGGTGTCAAATAATTTTAGCATTTCTTGTATAGCTTCCAATAGTTTTAGCTCGTCAGTCGAATCTTTTAAAAAATTTGGATATATGAGGGGCTTTCCAAATATTGGATCGCTTGCGTTAAGTATAACTTGACCTCGGCTTTTAGGAGTCAAAAGAGATATACACATATCAATCTTATCATAATACATATTTGAATTATGACCTTTAAATCTGATCTCTATATCAGGTGTCTGCAAGATATCAGATAAGTTTGTTTCAAAAAATGCAATGACTTGAAAATTTGCCGAGAGTGGACCGAGGCCTTTTGAATAGTATGTAGTTATGTCTTTTAACTTCTCAGGAAAACTTCGTGTGGTTGCGGTTTTGCTCAATTTGATGACAGGTAAACACACTGAAAGATGATCCTGAAAATTAGATCCAACCGGTAAATCATATATTGTTTTGATGTTCAGATATTCTAAATACTCTCTAGGTCCAATGCCAGACTGCATTAATAATTTTGGCGTATTAATTGCTCCAGCGGATAAAATAATTTCACGGGCAGCTTTCACTTTGAACTTTTGGCCATTTTTTATATATTCTATACCTGCTGCTTTGACTAACTCACTCTGTTCTTCGAACATGACTTTAGTGACCAAGGCTTCTGTTAAAATGTTTAGATTGGTCCGGGATTTTCTAATTGGTTCAATAAATGCAGTGTATGTACTCACTCTTTCCCCAAAGTATGACATTGTCTGTACTCTCATAAAACCGAGCTGGTTTCTACCATTAATGTCTGTATAATTATAACCAAGTTCATTAAACGCACTCAACAGCACATCTACATTGTCATCCACGTAAAGATAGCGGCCAACATCAAGAGGCCCTCTCGATGAATGGAAAAATTTGTTCTTAGATATGTCTTTATCGTAATTGCCTTCAGAATATTTAAAGTAAGGAAGAACTTTAGAAAAACTCCAACCGTCGTTCCCGTTAGATGACCACTCGTCGTAATCAGCAGGACTACCTCGCACGTACGCCATGTCGTTGATGCTGGATGAACCTCCTAATACACGCCCTTGAACAACTTCACAGCCTTTGTCTTGCCGATTTTGGCAGAATCTGGAAGATGACTAAATAATTAATGATGAATATAATTGTTTGGTTATGGTGTAATTAAAGAAAATTAATTCACCCCTTCTTCGGTCTCATGCTGTACTGCCAGTCGAGAGACGATCCTCTGAATTCACTAGTCAGGCTAGGGATGAGTGCAATTTTGGGTTGTTCCGGACCAGCTTCTATTAGCAGTACCTGAAGCAAAATAACCCTAATATCATTTTACAGATATCATACCTAAATTAAGTGCTAATTTAGTCAAATAAATAATAATTATACCATTTGTATACTTGTCGCCCATAAATATTCTACACATTTACTCGTAGTTGTATCAAACTGAATATTTGACTACCATGATAATTTTTGCAAGAATATGGAAATATTTGGAGTTTATTTTTCATTTAAGACACTAGATTGTTAATTTACCTCTCTGACCGACAAGAGTAATCTAAGCGAAGCGAAAAATAATCACTTGTTTTCCCTCTGGAGAGGAGAGGGAAAGAATCCTCACACAGGAGCGGAAGCCCGCCCAGGAGGCCCTCGCAGCCAAATGCCTTGGAGATTAATTCAAAGAAAGAAAGAAAGAACAGTTTTTTATTTGTCGCCAATTTAACATATTAAAGCTAAAGTACAGATACAATATAATACAGAATACAATAAATAAATTAACAACAATAAAAAATTAACAACAAATGGCGACCAAATGCGACTCCACTCAGCTAATAGCCACAGATAACTGTGACGCTGATTTTCAGTGGAGCCACCAGGACAGAGTATGGTCTCCCCTTTTACAAAACGTGGTTGCCATAACCATTCGCTCCGAGCCACAATACGCCATACACAATACCTCAGGTCTTTAATCTTAACATATATACCTAACTGTAAGACAGTACAATGACAGTGCACACACATAGTTCACAACCAGCTGCCTAAGCTTTGTGTTGAGATGCTAACAGATGTTTCTTTAAATTGTACTTAAGGGACTAATAGACGATGCATTCTTGATGGGTGGTGGTAGATTATTCCAACACGTTGTGTCAGCGTATTTAAAACCAACAAACTAAATTCAACCAACTAAATTCCGCTTTAAAGACTCGATCTTAACGACATTTATAGGTAATAATAATGAGAGCGATCGCTTCTCAGGAGAGCACACGGTGCAAAATAGGAACGTAAAATCCCAATCCCATCTAATATTATAAATGCGAAAGTAACTCTGTCTGTCTGTCTGTTACGCTTTCCTGCTTAAACCTCGCAACCGATTTTGTTGAAATTTGGTACAGACAATCTTTAGACCCTGTGACAGAACATAGGCTTTTTATTTCCAAAAAAAGGGATTAAAGGGTTAAAATAGACGTTGAAAGTTTGTATGGCATTTCTTAATTTTAATAGATATAACCATGAAACTTTATATTCAAGCACTTGAGAAGTCATTAAACATTTGTTCTAGAATTTTTGAAATTTCGACCAGCTAGGGGGTGAAATAAGGGTTGAAAGTTAGTATGCAAGTTCGTCAAATATCACGTCATAAGAAACAATAAATCGTTTGTTCTAGCAGTTTGAAATTTTTACCAGCGTGGGGGTGAAATAGGGGTTGAATTGAAGATAAGACCATGAATCTTGGTACCTTAGACATAGGGGATCAAGATTATAGTATAAATAGCATCGTTACCTTCCACTTTCTGTTCTCCGATAGTCTGCTAGCGACCACGCAGCCAGCGGTGCCGCCACCGACCACAATAAAATCGTACTCTTCAATTGTTTCTTCCTCGATATCTTTAGCGTGCTGTCGAAATGCTTTCTCGTAATAGTTATAGGATCTGAAACATGTTTAAATTACTACATTAGCTGATGTAGGTATATTTCTTAATCTTAAGAATCGAATATTTGCTTTCACTGTTCGTCTGTTCATGTACCTACGAAGTACATTGTAATTATTAGAATTAATTTTTGTTGTCATTTAGTCTATTGTGCATTTTGATCGTCATCAACAATTGCGGTGGAATGAACGACAATATGTTGCCATGATACAAAATATCTACTATTAAAAATAAGTCGTGTTTTCCTTCCCCACTTTTCGTTGGAAAGGTCTCCGTGAGGTTTATAGCAAAAAAAATTCAGGTAAAATTTCAACAGAAAAGCGGTAAAATCTTTTATCTATAAAATAAGTAGGAACAAAAAACTGTCATTTTACAAATCTTTTTGACAGGACGAAGTCTGTTGGGTCCGCTAGTAAAATATATAAATTAAAATGAATCAGTGAAGTATGTATGCGCATATCTTACAAATAACTGTACCGAATTTGATCGGACCGAATTGAAGAAAATTTCTCATAACCTTAATAAAATTACTTTGAGTCAACATAATATCAATTAAGAAGTCCGCCATCTTCTGCAGTGACAGCTGTCAACTCACACGTCTATTCACTGACTGTCAAGCAATAGACAGCTGTGCATATTTTCAGTTAGTGTTCAAATAGAAATCTGGACAATAATTCAATTGCATTGCATTTTATTTACTTTTTCAACGCAATCGTTGATCTTGTAATTTTAATTAGTTTAAGTTATGTTTCATACGCGCAATTCGCATCGAAATTTGTAAAGGTTCTGACGTAAGTTACTGTACGAATATCTCTGTAACTCGTTAAAATAAACCCGCTGTTTTATATCTACAAGTATAGTCAATACCTATAGCTGGCCATCAACTCCATTGTCGTCGCTCGACTGTCCATACTCAGCACCAAATAATGTATTTTCATATATTTTACAGAATCTTCACTTGTGATGAATAAACACTACTAAATATGATGACCTTGAAACATTCTGTGTATCTGTGTGTATGTATATATAATGTATACCAAGTCGTTAAAATTCCTCGCACGTTTTTTCTCGGTATTAAATGCATGGGTGATTTTCACTCTTACACCAATATTTCACCATATAATTTCTAGAGTTACCCAACACTTTAGGATACCAGCACCGGGAGAAAGGTTGAACCCACAAATGATACAATCAAGGCAAGTACCAATTTCCTCAAAAGAGGTAGCACAAGAGAACTGGTTGAGTGGTGGAGAGGGGGGTACCCCTGGTATTAAAGCAAGAGGAGTGGCGCTGTTCATGGACAGTGGCAGAGAAAGGTTAGGTATTAGTTTCTGTATAACTGGACCTAGAAAACATATAGCCATTTCACCAGGCTTGGCAGTTCTGCTAAAAGGCAGCACCACTAGAGCCACCATAAAAAAAAAGACTTATGAGGCAATGCCGGAAGTGGTTCTAGCCGGTCATAAATGCAGGATTGTGCGGGTCAGAAACAAATCCATTCTTCTCTTGACTAGGGACATGGACAACAAATCGCCGTTCACCAAGGCAGGGGAATTACTGGGAAAACTGAAGGGAAGCCCAAGAGTGATTAGCGTTGATGTCATGAGGGCGGACCTTGAGAGAGGCGAGGTAGCAGAGTACACCCTTATCGCGAGGGCCGCTCACAGGCACGAAATTATTCTGTATGATGGACGAGGTCAAAATCTCGACTTCCTGCTAAAAAACAAAGAGCAAACCCCACGCCAGGGCCAAGCGGAGAGCGGCTCAGCTAGAGTGCAAAGACGACATGAGGAAGCAGTGCAAGCAGGAAGTACCAGTAGATGCCTTCCTTTACACAGATCCCCATCGGAACACCTAGTAAGGACACTCTGCACTGCTCTGGGCGCATCGTGTCCCAAATCGCCGCATCGAGACACCACCCAGGGAAAAAATGCGCCTTCAGTCGGGATGCCCCTCACACGAAAAACAGCCACACTTGAAGATATGGGGAAGCTACGACCGCCAATACGCATAAAAGAAAACCGGGACGCGGACAAACTGATCAACGCCTATCTGGAGTACATGGAGACATTGCGTGCGTCGTTGCAGATAAAGCACACGGTCTGTAAAGAAATATTGGAAGCCTTCCAAAACGATGCGCGCATTCTTCTTCGTGTACGCCTGGATATGGCGAAGGCAGTAATTTATAATAATGACACCGGGACTGTGGTGGCGGGCAACGCCAGTGTGAGGACTCACCAGCACATGGCAGCTTACAGTGGGACGTCGGGAATGGTTCTCGAGGATCGTAAACGAACTCTAGAGAGGGGAGCCCCCGCATTCTACACCTCAGTTGACGACCCAATTGTCGTAGTCGCCAGATGCACCCGAGTCGGTGACGGGAACCTGGTCCTCAGAACCTTGGGAAAGGTTAAAAATACGCTGGATAGATGGGGTACCCGGATGCGGAAAGACCACCTGGCTCCTTAAAAACTTCCAACTACAGGAAGACACGATCCTTACTAGCACTGTTGCTACGGCCAAAGAACTAGGTGGGGAGATGATGGGTCGTCTAGGTGCTGTCGCGAAGGGAAAAGTAAAAACTATTGCCTCGGTGCTTATAAACGGAGCAAAGAAAGCAAAGCGCCTACTGGTGGACGAGGCTTTGATGGTCCATTTTGGATCCATAATCATGGCAAGTAGGTTGACCGGGGCAAGAGAGCTGGTTTTAATGAGTGATACTAACCAGATTCCTTTTATCGACAGAGATCACCTATTTCAGATGCAATACAGTAACCCAGCTGCCGTAACGACAGTCACAGAAACCATTATCTGCACACACCGTTGCCCGATGGATGTAGTGTATGCGTTAAAGGAGATATACGAAGGCATACACACGTCTAGGAAGGAACTGAGGTCCCTGACGAGCACCATGGCATCAGAAGCAGAGTCTAAAAGAACTAACTCAGAGACTCTATTCTTGACCTTCACCCAGGAGGAAAAGGAGGAATACGAAATGAAAGGGTATGGTACCGGAGAAAATTCCAAATTGCTAACGATACATGAGGCTCAGGGGCTGACGCACCGTAGAGTAATTGTGCTGAGGGGCAGAGAACCGAAAAACCCGGTCCACGATAGTGTCCCTCATGCTGTAGTGGCTATATCTAGACACACGGAGTCCTTCATCTATTATTGCGGGGACCGAAAGGAGGACGACGCCATCAAACGACTCATAACCCCGTCATGCTTAGCAACTGATGAAGAGATCAGAAACTACAATTGGCAAATGTCGTTCAAGGACCAAAATAATGCAGCGATCTAGGTGCCAATTATTTTCGTACCTCTAATTCTAGTTTTATTTAAGTTAATATAAAGTTAATGTTTGTATTTTGTTTTTATTTTTTAATCATTATTAAGTATGCATGTGTATATGTATGTTAATATATAGGTATAGCGTAAGTTTAAATGAGTATATTGTATTTATATTGTTAGCTGCGTAAATAAAATAAAATTGAGTACATGTTAATTAAGAGAATTGTAAAAAATATTTAATTAAGAATTATAAAGGGCATGGACTACGAGTCTGTGGAGTAGCAAATGTATAATTAAAAAAAAAAAAAAAAACGCTTTAGGATAAAAACTGTAATGGTGGGTGGGTGGCATCATCAACACAGCTCATATACATCCTCATCGAAGGGTTCGAGCCTACCCTAACTACGTTAGGGCGATTTGGCCTTAGTCAACTACGCTACGTACTACGTACACCTTTGAATGGCTTCGCAGATGTACGCAGGTTTCCTCACGATGTTTTCCTTCACCGTAGGAGCATCGGATAAATGTACATGTGAAATTCGGAACGAAAAACACATTGGTACACGGTGGGGATTAGATCGCGGGCCTCCCGATTCTATGCGGCGCACAGACCAGCGCCACCGACGCTCACTGTGGCATACTCGTACAGTGGTACAATATCACTCGATCGATCGAAGTTAAATTATAGATTGAGGTCTAACATATATCGCATTATAAACGATCCTATTCAAATGTAAGATGTGCGAAGTTAGTTTATTGAACAAACAAGGCAAAAAGGGATTTAAATGATGGAAAAAACGCTGTAAAATAATTACAGGAAACTTATTCATATATCTGTGAGTTGGTATTCTATAGATCCTGCTGAATTTATAGAATATATATTTTTTTTTATTGCAAAAGTTGACAAACAAGCAGGCTGCCCACCTGATGGTAAGTGGTAACAGTCGCCTATAGTACATGTGGTTCCCACGAGATTCGCAGCAAATCTGCAAACCTCATAAGAACCACAGTGTACGTTGCCAACTTGTGACATAAGATGTAAAGTCACAGTACCCAGTAATTTCACTGCCTATCTTACCCTTCACGCCGGAACACAGCAAAGCGAACCCTGCTGTTTGGCGGCGGAAATAGGTAAGACGGAGGTACCCATGCAGACGACCCTGGTACAGAGTCTACCTCCTAGAAAAATCCATTTATATTTATCCATAAACATATTTTTATATAACAAAGTATATAAATATATACAAAATGTATTAAATTATGAAGCATTACTAAGGCATGAGATTTTGACAGCGATGGTTTACGCCAGTCCTCAACTGCCATAGAGAGAGGGGTAAATCCCTTGTCAACTGCCACAACGTCACAATGCATCCCACATTCGTTGTTGAGGAAATAGTTCCTGAGGCTGTACACTTCACGGTTATGGAGGGTTTTGGCATTTAGAATTATTATTATTATTAATGTTGTAAGTTGTGGGATGTAGGGATTAAATATCAGGTAAGAAGTGGGTCTACTGAAAACCGAAAAACATGGCAAAAGGTCTACGACACAATAAAGTTTGGGAACAATAAAGCTCTAGACCAGAGGGGTCTAGAGCTTTCTTGCGGTTCCCAACAAATCGTCTGCCTAATTGCTAATGGAAAGATGAATTACCTTTGTCTTTCATAAAAAGTTTTCTCTTTCGGTTTCTCTTGAATTGACTGAGTCAGGGTTTCTTTATTCATCCGAAAGTAATCAGGCGCAGGACCAACGTCACCGTAGAAAGTGTGCATTAGGGATATAAGAAGTATGGCCGTGGGCGCGCACTCGATGCTGCCGTCACAGATGTTGCACAGATCTTTAGTGATGTTTCGCGAGGCCATTTCATCTTCAATACAACCAGGATCAGGTTCCTAGAGTTATTCTAGAGTATCTTTACTGAATATTTTCTTGGAATCTCTATTTTCACTAGTGCCATGTGCACGCGTTGCAACATTCTTCTCGTAGATTTCAAAAAGAATTTTATTACAACGTTATTGCTTTATCTGACTTTATCTTGCTTTCGTTTTTATTTTCAAAATACAGATAAGTTTATATTTAACCTTTGGCACATCTTGACCTTGCAGTTATTTTTTAAAAATAAGATTAGCGTTAATTCTTATGTAATCTTTAGACTTTTGCTTATTTTGTCTAAATGGATATGTTATTTAATAGTATTACACAATTATTAAATTCATAAATAATTGGCAATGGTTTTTTGTCTTAATTTAAAAAGTTCAATTAATATTTTTGGGATTTACATTAATATCACCGCGCAAACGGTCGCTGCGCAAGAGACGCTTCCGTACTAATGAAGTCGCTGAGTGTCAGCGTTGTTTTACATGTTTGAAATTCGAATGCATTGTTTCCATTTCCAGTGACGTCTCATGTTGACCGACATTGTTTCGCTCCAATCACAAGAAAAGGAATCACAAGGAAATCACAAGAAAAGAAATTTATTTGTACTGTCGCTTATGGCGGGTATTCAGATTTCTTGAAAATCTGCTGTTTTACTTAAAATAAAACTTCATTTACAATTTACTTAAAATGAATGAGTTAAGAGTGAAGTTTCATTTATTCTAAAATAGATCAATCAATATGAAAAAAATATTCTTCAAATAGAATATATACAATCATTTGTGCACGGCACAGATGCTTTGTTCGTACACATGTCATCAGCGGGAGACCTTGTACTGAAAGAATTTTTTCTTCCTTTATTTTTACAGAGTGGTCCATTAGAAGCTGGCCTCAGATAAATAGTCTGAAACCAACATCCTTTACAAGTTTAAACAAGTTCACATTATATCTATAAAAGCTATAGTTTCATTATCTTATTTGCTATAGTCGAAATAATTGTCCAAGTAACTATTGAGTTATCAAAACTAAACCCAAGCATTGTTATCTATCATTTATTAACAGTATAATAACCTTTTCATCCCACCACCTCGGAAAGTGTAATTCGCTTCGAAATCTGGCTGGAAAATTCTATTTTATTTGCTTGAGCGGCAAAGTAGATTTGAATTTAGAACATCACATATAATGAGTACTCAATATAATTGTAAATTCAAAACGTCATTAAACCTATTTAATGTAACCTCTATGGTGCCAAATTTATGATTAGAACTTTTTAAATTGTGAAAAAATTTAAATTTGGAACCTTCTTGGTTTCTTTGTTTTATTTGCGTGCTTCGCGCCATTCTAGTTTTTCACGTTTTATTGCTTAATATAATTTGTCATTATAAATTGTTTTCTTTTTCATTTTGTCATTTCCTCGCTGAGGTGGGATGAAAAGTTACGTATTGCACTCGAGTGGAAAGATTTTTCACCTTGTGCTCGTTTGTTTCCCTCGCTGACGCTCAGGATTCTAATTTAGAATCCTTCGCTTGCTCGGTCATCCAAATCGAGCACGCGGTTACAAAGGAACTTTCCACTCTTGTATAATAAATAACTATTTTTCATAAAAGTGTGTTTGACAAATGTCTGAAATTTGTGAAAAAGCAAATCGGTAACACTTTGTGGAACTTTGTTGTAAAAGGCAAAGCATTTCCCTATAAAAGAGCCTCTAGTGTTTTGCAGCCAAAGAGGCATTGACGGACGAACGTATAAATGTCGGCCAAGACGCACATACGAAAGTCGATCCATGTCTATTTATTGCCGAAGCGTGTATACGTTTCTCAAAATTTACGGAAATTAAACCTGAAAAGTACTATATTTATTTATATTTGCTAGCCAGTTCGACATTTAAACAAACTTTTGGTGAGTTACCTCCTTGGTTGCCATGTTTCGGAGTAAAAGATCGTTTCGTTTCTTAATTACAGGACAGATATGAGCTGTATAGTATTTCTTTCCGGTCCAGATCATTTACATAAGTTTTGTGATTTATTTAATTTATTTTTTCAGTCACGGGTAGTTATTAAACCGACTGAGCTTTCGATTCTTCATGTTTCTGTCTTTCCAAATATATGTTTATAATCAAAATTGTTTGAAATGGGAATGAGTGCCAAACAGAAGACTGACGTTTAACAAAAGACGGTAGTCATAAACTTTTCTAACTATTAATGGAATAAATCTTGCGCAACTGATTATTGGCGTCAAACAACACAGACAAACAAAAAGACTTGATCAATTGTATAACATGAAAATGGGACTTTTTAGGGTTTTTACTTTAGGTTTAAACTTTAGTTAATAATATAGTTAGTAATACATTATAACTTGAGGTTATAATGTATTACCTACTAATAACTTCCTTACGGAAAATATATATCTGACTATCAGATGGAAAAGCGAATAAATAAGAACGCGAGTTAACTGGAGCACTGATGTAGTGCGACTGTTGTATACAGAACTTACAATATACAAAGAACTCTTTGTTGTAAGTACAAAACAAGACTGTGTGAAAAAACTCAATGACGTGGGAGAAAAGAACAAGATCACTCTCAAATGGGTGCCAGGTCATTCTGGAATAACCGGTAATGAGAAGGCCGATGAACTAGCCAGGGCTGGGGCTCAAGGAATACAGTTCGACCCAGAGCCTATCTGTGGTATCTCAAAGAACCAGGCCATGCAATACCTAAAAACTCGCCTTCTTAACGAAGCGAAAGCAGACTGGCACAGTACGTCCGGGATGACACACTCAAAAGCACTAATCGAACCATACTCTCGCAAACGCACTGACGAGCTATTAAAGCTTAACAGGAGTAACTTGAGCGTGATGGTTAGGGCTTTGACCGGCCACTGCAAGTTGAATAGACACCTCTACAACATAAAACTTAAGGACACATGCAGAGTCTGCGAACAAGAGCGTGAAACTCCAATACACCTCTTGTGCTACTGTGAACCGCTGATTCACAAAAGAAACAGACACCTGGGGAAACACATCCTTGACCCAGATGAAATAAAAACAATCCGAACTGGGAACATCCTATCTTTCTTGGTCAGTGCCCAGTTAAGGGAGCTACTGTAGGGCCTACATAAAACCTACATAGGAGGCTGGTCACAATAGATCTTAATAGGTCGCAGTGATGCATATCAGCCCCGACTTACACACGAAATAAAAAGTACAAAACAAAGGAACTACACAAATAAATTACACACAGTAAAATCATTGTGTCCCTAAAAACCTCATTGATAATAATTTTTAGTTTCTTGTGTGATGGTTGACCAATAAGTTTTAAGTTCAAATTCATGATATGAATCGTTTCTCGTGTGTCAAGCAGAATACAGGTCCAGCAGGCTGTTTGTTGCTTATACTGAAGATGCCACAGTTTTGGCATCATGCAGCGGTAAGTATGTGTTTTTGTTATATATTGTTTTGTTATATGTTATAGGTATCGTTGGTGTAGTCCAAAATAAATGTATTTCTCTCTTTCCTTGATTTTTTATTAAAAAAACCGGCCAAGTGCGAGTCGGACTCGCGCACCGAGGGTTCCGTACAAACCTGCAAGGTTTACAAAGTTCGTTCATTAGTTGCGAGTTTCAAAATATGCGGTATCAATGGTTGTACTTTTGCGTTTTGCGTTTTTGCGTTGACTTAGAATTTTTTTTTCACGGGTTAAAGGCAATTAGATCTAAGTATTTGATATGAATTTCAACTTGATAGCTCTACGCGTTCATGAGGAAAAAATGTAATAAGTTTATATTTATTAAAAAAATATATATTTTGTAATGTAACTAAAAATTTAAGGTTTTCGGAATTTTTCCTTTATGTGTGCTATAAAACGTTGCTTCATGCCAAAATTCAAGATTCTAGGTCGACTGGAAGTACCCTTTAGGTTTTGATTCCCTTGCGAGTACTTGCGAGTTTCAAAATATGCAGCTTAAATTGCTGTTTCTTTTGATTGCGTTGACATAGAAGTTTGATTTTGTTACAGCTTAAAGGTATTATAGACCTGAGTATTTGGTATGAATTTCAATTTAATACCTCTACGCGTTTATAAGGAAATGGGTAGTAAGTTTAAAATTATTAAAAAAATATATATTATGTGATGTAACTAAAAATTTATGGTTTTCGTAATTTTTCCTTTATCTATGCTATAAGACGTTGCTTCGTACCAAATTTCAAGATTCTGAGTTCACGGGAAGCACCCTGTAGGTTTTGATTCCCTTGCAAGTGTCGAAAATTTGCGGCATAAACGGCTGTATCTTTTGATTGCGTTGACTTAGAAGTTTGATTTTTTCACAGCTTCAAGGGACAGTAGACCTGAGTAATTGATATAAATTTCAGCTTCATACCTCCACGCGTTCCTGAGAAAAAGGGTCTTGACAGACGGACGGACAGACGGACAACAAAGTGATCCTATAAGGGTTCCGTTTTTTCCTTTTGAGGTACGGAACACTAAAAATGTTTAAAACATATTATAAATAGAAAAATAAGCGTTATGTGGATATTTCATTACTCCACCCTATAAAATCAAAACCCGTTTGAGTAAATCGTAAAATAATTTATTTATAATCCAACTACTTTCATAATATCTGTCGACATCTGTGATTAATTTTGAAACATCAATTGTTATGATGGTGATCGATGTGAATGATTTAATACCATTCCAAAATAAACTTGATAGAATGCTTGTATAATGGTAATTTAATAACAGGGCATCAAATTCTTGGCGTCAGTTGGTATTTGTCAAGGGCGGTCGTCAAACATTCATCGTTTTGTAGAAATGTAACAGAATCGATCGAGAACGTCTTCGGGTATACGTACACCTATTTTAATAGGAAAATTTTAGGTACGGAAGGTTTGTTGGGTCAGAAGTCATTCGTGACATAAGTAACGCGATCCTGTCTCCGTAAATTTGTGACCCTCCAACTAGCTATTCTTTGCGGTAAATAAGACTCCACGAACTGAAATTAGTCCATTCAAACCTTAGGGCCCTTATAGCCAAGGCTAGGGCTGAGTTTAGTCTACCGACCAACCTGTCACGCTCTGGTCAGACTGCTCTGTCTGACCGGCGAGACACTTGCTGTTGCGTTGGTATCCTGGGCACGTTTCGTGCTCCTTTTGAGGATTCTCAGCCTCTCTCTACGGAGAGAAATACATAAATGAAAATATGAAATTAGTATAATTTTAAAACTTTCCTTACAGTTTTTACTATCCTTCCTTTGAGATGGATAAAAAAAATTGGATCCTTTTGGATGAGCTTTTGCTCTATCTCTTTAACAACATTTGTCATGTCAGGAACACCGTTCAAAGTATTTACCAAAAATCATAAAGTACGACCTATAACGGTGTTCCAGTTACAATACCGCTAAGTTTAAAATAATACTAATATAGTTGAAAAATATTTTTACTTTGAACCTTTTCTATAACATATATATATACATGTTTCTCGTCTTTTCCCTGATATTATCACGACGATCTCCATAGTCGAGTGGATAATACACCTGTTTCAAGGTGTCGCCATCTCTGAGGTCCCGGGTTCGAATCCCGGTGGGGCAGATGTTTGTGTGATGAATGCGAGCATTTGTACCTTAGTCATGGTTGTTGATATATATTTCAATAAAAATTATTTATATATGTATAATATATGTATGTCTATCCGTTACCCTAGATCCCATAGCACAAGCCTTACAGAGCTTAGTTTGGGCTAGGCTAATTGGTGTAAGTGTAACAAATATTTATTATTATTATTATTATTTATTAAGTTACACACAATCTTTCTCCTCCTGAGGTGATGTAAGGTCATTATGATTCAGGCTTTAGACTGAGTTTAGTCGGTAAGTCACACAGGTCGAGCCGTCTTGATCAGTCTGGTGTCCGACATAATCACAGCACTAGATTGAACTGGTATTCGTGAGGATTCTCAGTCTCTCCTCTCCTTAGGAAAACGTAGTAAAACAACCCTCTGTAAATAAACTGTTTTCGACCGCGGTTGTGTAGAAGTAAAAAATGATTCAAATAGTATTTTTAATTGCATTATAAATTTTGTTATTATTTATAAATTATAATGTTAATAATTATCATATAATTTTTGGAACTTATAAAATATAACCTTATATTTTATAAGTTCCAAAAATTATATTATACATATATATCTTTCCGTATTAGCTACCGCCCGTTACGTTGGGTTTTTACCACATAATAGTGTTATAAAAAATAATTAATCGATTAATTCTTCTTGTCACATTTTTACTACTGGCAACAACTTCTAATGACGGCGACTGCTGTTTTTAAGGAAGTCTGTATATTATTAATTAATATGGATAAATACTTCCCCATAGAAGCAGTAACTAGTAATTTTGATTTAAATATTAAAAATTAAGTTATTAATTTTCAATAAAGTCTTATTCCTGTAACGGCTAGGCCCAGTTTCGCCATTCTCCTGTCATAATAAACTGTTTTCGACCGCGGTTGTGTAGAAGTCAAAAATGATTCATATAGAATTTTTGATTGCGCTATAAATTTTGTTATCAATACATAGTATAAAACAAAGTCGCTTTCGCTGTATGTCCGTATGTATGCTTAGATCTTTAAAACTACGCAACGGATTTTGACGCGGTTTTTTAAATAGATAGAGTGATTCTTAAGGAAGGTTTGTATGTATAATAAATGCATAATATAGTAGAGAAACACTGATAAATTTAAAGGTTTCTAATGTGATGTCGTAAATAAGCACGTTTTTTTGCGCTTATATTGCAAACGCTGGCTGAACCCTACGAGATAGACCAAACTAATGTACTACAGTATTGTACAACTTACAAAAATCCACAAAAAAGTCCGCGATGGTATATGTCTATCTCTTAGGGATAACCCACCATAACCATTTTTTCACTGCACCCGTGCGAAGCCGGGGCGGGTCGCTAGTAATTTATAAAATATAATGTTAATAATTATCATGTAATTTTTGGAACTTATAAAGTATAAACTTCTTTATTATAATGTTAGTTTAAAGTTGAAATCAACATTAGATATAGATACCTTTTTTACTGGAAGAGCCAGAGATGTTTGTGTTATTCTTTGTTTTGCTTCTCACATATTTGTAGAAAAATAGTTATTTTACATACATCATATATAATATTTCTAACAGAATTTGTACATGCATTGATAAAAAATATTTATCGTACTCGTGTGTAAAACTCCGTCCGTCCACGTGTCAGAGCCACAACTAACGAGTGTCTCCCTGTCGTGCCACATGAGCAACAAGTGTTTGATAAACATTATTGCGCATTCCGAACCATAAGGCGTTTTCGCCCATCGAGTTTATGAAAGGCAAGTTTTGTTTTATGTGTCCATTGGTTTTACGAGTGCTAATCAATTTAACAAGGTTATTCAATAACCTACTTTATAAGACTACTGAATTAGATATTCTATACACGTTTCTGTTATTCCATGTTTTTTAAATATTATACAGTTCAAGAGTGGTAGGGATAAATACTTTGAGACCTTGACTATAATTAGGAAATCGCTTGTTTCTCTAATCGCTTATGACGATAAGTTAGTTAGTTTAGTTTAGCTGGGAATTTCCCTCAAGATTGGGCGTTTGTGCATCGTGTGCTGGTTGAGTTCTTTATGACAAAATGTCGTCATTTAAACGGTCGGCAATTCACACTAGTGCGCTTTTGTATACATTTTCTGCTTCGTCTCCTGCGGTATCATCGAAGATGCGATATCCGAACCCTTAAAAAGAGAGTATTCCATTTAAAGGCCAGCACCACACTTGTAACTATTCAGATGCTGCGGGTATCCTTGGGTGATAATAATCGAATACCATCAAGCTGCAAAAAGAAAAGTAAAAAAAATGTGACGCTGTTAATAATGATATTCTTTCATCAGAATTGAACAATAGTGTAGATAAAAATAAGTTGTCAGTGCCTTCCAAGCGTCGCGGGGATTGTGGTTCCATTAACTGATTACATACGCTAAAGTCCGGGCTATTACATTAAAAGCATTAGCTGGCGATGCGGTGTCGTTTATGTGAAATTAACTTACAGCAAATGTTTTTCATCTTCATTAAATATATAATTGATGATGTAGCTACATGTTTTCGCAACGAAGTTAATTTTCAGACGCCTTCAGGAAAAGGATAGAGATAGAAAGAAAGAAAAGAAAGAAAAATATTTATTGACACATATTAAATAATTTTTTTTAAATGTGTTCTACATGGTGTTGTGTCGTCAACTAGGCCCCAACCTCAGCACATGTTACAGCGACGTAGACTGCCACCGCAACGCTGATATTCTGGTGGAGCCCAATTGGCGAGCAACGGCGGACAAACAAACAGGAGAATATCCAATAAAAATTTATCAAACGCGACCAAGCGTGCACGCGATCACCAACAGGAATTTTCGGACCGCATGTCGAACACTTTGTATGTAACTAATCTGTGATCGCGGGCGCGTCGGTCAGTCGCTCTGAGTAAAATTGTTCTGTGGTCGCTCTAGCTAAACTACTTATTCTACGGCCGATTTTAAAACATGATTACAAATATTTATAATTTTTCTTACAATGCTATCTTATGTCTAAGATGTAGTTCACAGTGTCAATGGGTATATTACCACATTATACATATATAAAGATATATATTTAATTGCTCTACAAAAAAAAAATTGGGTACGAACAGAGAAACAGCCCTGTCCTCCATCCTTTCATAATATTATAAATCGGAATGTGAGTTTGTTTGTTCCGCTTTCACGCCGTAACTACTGAAACGATTGCTTTGAAATTTTGCAGACGTTAAGATAAAAGTCCGGATTAAATAATAGGGTACTTTTTATCAAGGAAAAATAGTCAGATCCCACGGGATGCGCAATAAAGGCTTCGCTCAAAAACTACTACACAGTTTTCAATCGGTTTTCATCAATAGATAGAGTGATTCTTGAGCAAGGTTTTGCGGTATTTTTTATCTCGGAAAAACGGATAGTCCCATGGGAAGCGCGATAAAACCGACTTCCGCGCATATATAGTCGTGGGCAAAAGCTATGACCCTTAACCCTCTATAGACCCAATCCCGAATTCCACGCGGGCGAAGCCGCGGGCAGAAAGCTAGTACATAATAATTGAGGCTCATCTGTGCTGCAGTAGCATGAAAATGTCCATAGCTCAGCGCCAAAGACAAGAAGAAAAATCGTTGATTTTCAGCTATAGCCCTTTTTTTTTTTTTGTTCCCCTGAGGAAAATGCATTAAATTGCATACCCCGGCTGTGACGAGCCGGGGTTATGTGGGGCTCTCCTCCCCAGAAGGGGGAGGCCTACCCACTAAAAACCTCAGGGATGGCCTTCCTCAGGCATGTAGGGAGCCCCCGGGAACAGCAAGCCACCTCCGGGAACCCCCAGCCTCCGCTCCCCTGCCTAGAGGGGAGCCCTCCTCGGGGGAGGCTACTACCTCCCCCGGTCTCCTCCACCGACGACGCCCCCCGGCCACGGAAGGGGCGTGGTCCATCCCGGGTCGCCGTAGCGGTCGCGACTTCCTCGCGCCCGCCGGCGACCCGCGGCGGCGCCGCAGCTGTGCTACCGAGCCCGGCGCCGCCTCCTTCGAGCGGGATCGGCCATCTCCCGACCCCGCTCGGCGGCCTCCTTCTGGAGCATCACTGCTTCACAGAAGGAGGCCACAGCCCTCCAACCTCCCTCGTCCGCCGCAATCAATGCCGGCGGAGACAGATCTCGCCCGATCTCTGCGACCAAGACTCGGCGCTCGGAGGCCCACGCGGGGCACTCCGCCAGCGTGTGCTGGGCCGAGTCGAGGTCGGATGCGCAGTGGTGGCAATGTGTCGATCCCTCCCGTCCTATCCGACACAGATACTCACCGAAGCAGCCGTGCCCGGTGAGTATCTGAGTCAATCGGTAGGTGACCTCCTCCTTCCCGTCAGCTATAGCCCTGGGGCCGTCAGTTCGATACTCAGCTGCCGCGCTTTACAGACACACATACATATGTATATATTTTAATATAGGATATAATGTGCGACTGCTTATCTTAGTAATACGATGACACACTAAATCAACCCGGCACTATTACCGTTTATATATATAATTAATATACGAGTTCACTTGCAAGTTAATATATATATTGTATACTAGGACCCGACAGACTTCGTCCTGTCAAAAAGATTTGTAAAGTGGCAGTTTTTTGTTCCTACTTGAAATGACATATGATGACATTAAATTTGTTTGACAGAACTAACGTCACTTTTTTGTCTTGCCAAAGGTTCAAATTGGCTTTTAAGTATTAATACAAATTGTTTGTATAAAAATGTTGACTTTACACTTTTTCAAATTTTTTTTTTTTTATTATCTCTACGTACAAACCTTCTCTGGACTTCTACGAATAATTCAAGACCAAAATTAGCCAAATCGGTAAAGGCATTGTTGAGTTATGCGCTTACCAACACATTTTGCGATTCATTTTTATATATAAGATATATTTCATAAAAATGTTTTTTTTATGTGTTATGGACAGGCATTTGGCCTCGATCTCACCTGATGGTAAGTGACGATGAGGCCGAAGATGGTCCATGCCTGTCCCGATAGTGCCTATTCACTGTAAAATAAATATAAGTTTTTTTTTTGTTATTATTGGTGACTTATCAAGTTGTACCGTGTAAGTTGTATATTTGTGTGTTAACTTATTACGCCCAAACCGATTTCACCCGATAGCAGGTAGCAAACTAACAATGCAAAGGCAAATTTTGAGAAGAGTGTTAGTTGGTTATTGTGTGCCTGTGTTTGCCAGCTTGTAGAATTAGTGGTATGTAGGTTCGAGGTACGGAATTTTTAGTTTTAAAAAGGTAGTAAATTGAAAAATTACATTACATATGATAGGGCTTTATTTCGATAAATTTTGATTTTATTTAAAAAAATCGGAAATAATCTTTTATTTTTCGTAGATAATGATGTTTTTTGTGTGTGGGTAATAGACCCAATTATCTCCGCCAGTTTTTAAGGAGCACATTAGTCTTTATTGTGGCTTGCTACCTTATACGGAACTAAAGTTATAAGAATTTCTTTGCATAGGGTACAAAATTACGACTTAAAAAATAAAAAAAAATCATTATCCCAAAATTTCTTTTTTATATTTTTAATATGTTTTCTGTCGATAAAAATAAGTCTAGTTTCACCCATTTTCATATGTGCACTTCGTCAAGAATCAAACTGTATATGTAAATAAGAATATAAAATAAAGAAAGAAGCAATAAAATATATGTATAATAAAAGAGAGCTTCAGTCTGTGTTGATTGGGGGCTGACTCGTGTCGGAGCTGAATGCTGCCGAGAGATGCGCCAGCTGAGATGCCGCTGTAAGCAGGTTTCAGGTCATCAAAGACGTGTTTTGGTGTTTTCTTACGATAGCGTCGCTGATTCGCGGTATATTAATAAGGTTCCTTTCCTACAATCCCGACTTTTTTGTATAAGGCGTGAAGAAACACCTTCGAAATTGACAAAGGGGCGCGTAATGCTCTTGTACTATTTTCGTAGTTAAACCTAATTTCCGCTTAACATCAAGTGGGATGGAGTCATTTGGGTTATTAAATAAATATGTACGGAAATATAATAAGTGCACGTAGGCATAACTGCCGTGTTCGAAAACTGTTCTGTTCGTTCGTGCGTGACAGCAATTTTGGAGAGATTACTGTAATGAGTCCGAAATACCTCGTAAGTTCACTCCATCACCAACCCATGCGATGCTGGTATGATGTAATTTCACCAAAATTGTATCCGGTGACTTGATAGAACAAAGTCAATGTAATCATATAAAATAACTAAAAAAAATCCCATACAATAAAATTGTAGGAAGATTTTTGAAGTATCCGAGAGAACTACAATTTCTACAATAAAGAAAATCTAATTTCCATCCATTGTAATTCCCCATATTGAAATTTGTTTTTTTTTTTTGGACGGACCTATGCTGAAGCCTCACATGGCTATGTTCAGCTTTGCAATGAGTGTTTTTGTGGAAGGCGCGCAAACAGAAGGTCGTCGACCTAGCCGACTAACGACACCGACGACCGTTCCGGAGTCTTTAGGGTCGAGCAAAGGGAGTCGACGCAACTTGAGCGCGCCGTCTAATGGCTCGAACGCTCAAGGTCGCCGTGTAGTGGAGGGTGAAAATCTACCCGGTACGACGGACCCGGTTGACGAATGTGTGGCCCGGGTCTTCGCGCTCGCCGACGAGCGACGTTAGTGAGCGAGAGACGTTGGTGGCCGGTGGTGGACGATTGGTTTGCACGTGTGATGGGGTCGGGCGGGTCGGATAAGATGTTTTTGGGGCGGCGGGCTTTAGCCGAGACGCTATCTATCGGGGTGTAGTCTACCATTTTTTGTATGAAAGTATTGGGGTGGGTCAGTGCATTAGAGAAGTAGCAGGAGGCTAAATCTTTAATATGGGATTCGATCGACGGAAGGTCTAGATCGTAATGTAAGTCTGTGCTGCGTGTGCACCACGGGGCACACAGGGCACGACGTATGAACTTATTTTGGACTACCTGTAGTTTGTGCAACCGGCACTTAGGGACGTGGGCGAACACTACGGATGCGTAGGTAAGTATCGGGCGTAGGTGCCCCCCCCCCCCCTATTGAAAGTTGTTCATTCGTTGGTATTTCCCCGTGTGTAGACATTTACGATCGTATTTCAAATGAAAGGGATGGTGCTATTGAGCCCACATAATACCATCCCTTTCTAACTTTACTTAAGCAAAAATTTAAGTTTTAATATCTTTCTCCGATATAGGCTTTAAAATGTCAACCAAACTATTGTAAAGAAATTAATTGACAATAATTCAATTTACTTCATCTAATATTAAAACAAACCGTTTGATTTTTACTGTATGGTTTTTCTGGAAAATCCAAAATCTATAACAAGATTTATTAAGTTTTATATTTTTTTACTGATTTCAGTATTTTTGTTTCCATATAGTTTATAATTATTACGTTAGTATTTATTTCATCATTTCATTTTGTTATATTTTACCTACTTTTTAAAAGCTCACTTAAAGTTACGCTTCGCATTCACCCCTCGTGCTTACGACCAGTGTTAAACTGTAATAACAATTGAAGCTTAAATATTATAGTCGGTCTGATTCCGTCGATGCCTAATAGCCGGCTATTGTTAAGGCTGATACAGGCTACATTTGCAAATTTCTAGTTTTCAAGTCTGAAAAAATTGTAATAGACTCATTACACATATCCCTTTTAGTAGTTGAATGTTTGGAAAATTACATTTTGTGAATTTGGACTGCATTTTGCACATGCACATGAACATTACCTGCAGTGACTTTTTTTCTATACGAATGGACGTGGGTTAGGAATATATGTACGGTCCGTTGTTAGCTTATATTCTTCACTTCATTATAAAATAAAGTCGCTATCTGCTGTCTGTCTATCCCTATGTATGCTTAGATCTTTAAAACTACGCAACGGATTTTGATGCGGTAGATAGATAGATATAATGATTTTTAAAGAAGGTTTATATGTATAATACATGATAAATATAGATAAATTTAGAGGTTTCTAATGTGATGTCGTAAAAAAGCACGTTTTTTTGCGCTCATATTGCAAACGCTGGCTGAACCCTACGAGATAGACCAAAATAATGTACTACAGTATTGTCCACCTTAAAAAGTTCAACAAAAGAGTCCGCGATGGTAAATGTCTATCTCTTAGGGATAAAATCAAATCAAATCATTTATTAGCATACTAAGTGTTGACATGAGATCTTATAAATTTATTTGCACTTATAACTTAGTTACTGTTAGGTATAGCTAATTGTTCTCTTGGAGAACTAGAATTAATGTCATGCAATTATAATTAAATCTGCATACTGATATGATAATAACATCTACATTATAATTTAAACTCTACTATAATTAATATAACCCACCATAACCATTTTTTTCATTGCACCCGTGCGAAGCCGGGGCGGGTGGCAAGTATTGACTAAATTCTTCCGTTTTGCCTTTAAACTTGGGCTGTTAAAACTTTTTCTGAGAGCGACCTCAGGGACGAACGTTCTGCTACTTCAGGGAGATTCTTTATTATACCCGAGAAACAAGGACTGCTACTAGATTTTTCCCTAAATTTATCTGAACTGGTCAGTCCAGCCACGTTGGTCGTATCCAACAGCTTTTAGCGACCATCATTAGTTTGTAGTTTCCCTTCAATGCAAGCGGTAGGGCCTTTATGGCTAAGACTTAGGCTGAGTTTAGTCCGTAGGCCGAACCGCCTCGATTGATTCGACATAATCACTATGATTTTGGTGATATCCATTAAGAATTCTCAGCCTCTTCTCTCCAGAGGGAGACAAGACTGTTGATCAACCTACTAAAGTAATTCAAATGTCTTATATAGCTACATGATCGAGTTCTTTTCCTCCTAACAGCTATCCACTTAAAACATACTTACATAAGTTGGAGACAAACATTTATTTGTTGAAAATATATTTTTTAAATCAAAACCAGCATCACAGACTCCACATATTTACACAAATAATATAGTCAACTCGACACTGTACGTGTACACTCGCCTTTTGCAATAACCGAAACGCAGACTGCTCCCAATAAAGACGATAATGAAAATACGGCTTGCGACGACAATTCGCATTTTATTTTACAGAGCTTAGCGGCTGAGCCGAATGCTTAAATTAGCGCCATCTGTGGTCGACGCCACGCATTTTGTCCGCTGTAGTACCGCTATCGGCCGCAGGGAGCGCTTTCATAAAAACTTACGACCGGCTTTGGCCAGATCGTGAATATGTATGCTGGTATTATTCCAACTAAATAGAAATTTATTGCAGTTTCGGGAGCAATCAAACAAGAATAAAAATACATTTTTACCAATAAGATAGATGATTGTGCGCAAAGGTGTCCTGCTAGCTATTATTTAATACCTAATAAAATGTTTGATTTGTTTGGTTCAACTTTATAATGTAAACCGAACTAATAATCAGCAGATGTATGGCAGTAAAATAAAGAATACAAAAAAATAGCTACAATCTCAGGATTTACTGGCTCATATTTGAAACAATTCAGTATTTGAGAGCCCATTTATCGAAGAAAGCTTACAGAACAAACCAAAAACAAAAGCGCCTGCATAAAGATTTTTAATTGATATATTAACATACAAGCAGTGTACCTACGTGATGGTAAGTGTCCTTACAAAAACTGCAGTGTACGTTACCAATATGTGATATCTATACTAATATTATAAAGAGGAAAGATTTGTTTGTTTGTTTATTTGTTTGTTTGTAATGAATAGGCTCCGAAACTACTGGACCGATTTCAAAAATTCTTTCACCTTTGAAAAGCTACATTATCCCTGAGTAACATAGGCTACTTTTTATCCCGGAAAAATTGGCAGATCCCACGGGATGCGCAATAAAGGCTTCGCTCAAAAACCACTGCACAGATTTTCATGCGGTTTTCATCAATAGATAGAGTGATTCTTGAGCAAGGTTTTGCGGTATTTTTTATCTCGGAAAAACGGATAGTCCCAC
The DNA here is from genome assembly GCA_036419045.1 of Scirpophaga incertulas. Taxonomy (NCBI): domain Eukaryota; kingdom Metazoa; phylum Arthropoda; class Insecta; order Lepidoptera; family Crambidae; genus Scirpophaga; species Scirpophaga incertulas. Next base: position 21,443,122 of record CM071645.1, on the reverse strand, counting down.
GGGAAGCGCGATAATAAGATATAAAGTAACAGTGCTCAGTAATTTCACTGCCTATCTTCTTCCGGAACACAGCAATGTTGACACTGCTATTTTGCTGTAGTACCATCAAGATATGATAAACAGAAGACGTACAACAGTAAAAAAAATATGTCGACGTGGTCGAACGGGCAGATTGTGAAAAGTTTTTGACAAATTAATAAACAGAGGTCGGAATTAGGTATAGCATAATGCATCCTAACTTCATTATAAATAAAGCATAGAAGTATTGATTCAATCCGTCATTAAAACCGAATCACCAAGTATCATCAGCGCTCATTACTTAGACTCCTAACGCCAACATGAACCAGTTCTCTCGATCATTAAACAACATTTTACAACCGAAAATTCCCGGGCACCTACCTGAGGTTGAAATTGAGGCGCCTTGGGTCAGACCCTGAAATTACGCGTTATTATACACAGCACACCTCAAGATTTACGGCCTGTTGTTGGAAACCGACCGAACGTGGTCTAGTAACAGTTAGATGGTATCTTAGTAGCTATAATTATCGTAGTTACAAGCAAAACATTTATATTTATATGTAAAAATGCACGAAAACTCGTACTCCACAGATATATTAAAACACTTAAAAACAAACTATTTATTCAAAATTAACACAATTTATATCTGCTTTAGGTACTCTCAATGGTGATATACACAATATTATAGCAAACTAGCTGACCCGCGACCACTTCGTTGGGCATAATATTAATAATCCCCGAAGCGAGCACGAAAGCGAACTGAATTTAACCCGAAGCCATCGCGCGCCGTCCGCTGATGATGATGATGATGACACTCAACAATAATGTGGCTTTCTATTGGTGAAAGAATTTTTAAAATCGATGATGATGATGATGATGATGATGATGATGATGATGATGATGATGATGACACTCCGCAATAATGTGGCTTTCTATTGGTGAAAGAATTTTTAAAATCGGTTTAGTAAATCCCGAGATTACCCCTTACAATTTACAAACACACAAACTTTACTTCTTTATAATATTAGTATAGATTACATAAAAAAATCTAATTCTCTTTTCTAAAGAGTTTACGTAGATAGATAGATTGTTACAAAAGGTACTATAATTATTCATAACGTTGTTTTTTTATCATTAGCAAGCCGAATTGTTCTACGAATTTGAATTCAGTTAATAAGCCGAATTGTTCTAGTATTTTGTACCTGGTTAACAAGTCTAATTGTTGTAACATTTTGAAGTCGATAAACAAGCTGAATTGTTTTATCATTTGCAAGTCGCTTAATAAGTCAAATTGTTCCGACATTTTGAAGTCGATAAGTCGATTAACAAGCTGAGTTATTTTACCATTTTGAAGTCGCTTAATAGGTCAAATTGTTTCTAACATTTTGAAGTCGATAAGTCGATTAACAAGCTGAATTGTTTTACCATTTTCAAGTCGCTTAATAAGTCAAATTGTTCTAACGTTTTGAAGTCGATAAGTCGATTAACAAGCTGAATTATTTTACCATTTTGAAGTCGCTTAATAGGTCAAATTGTTTCTAACATTTTGAAGTCGATAAGTCGATTAACAAGCTGAATTGTTTTACCATTTTCAAGTCGCTTAATAAGTCAAATTGTTCTAACATTTTTAAGTCGACTAACAAGCTGAATTGTTTTACCATTTTGAAGTCGCTTAATAAGTTAAATTGTTCTAATATTTTGAAGTCGATTAAAAAGCCGAATTGTTCTATCGTTTTCGGGATCGCAATATAATAAGCAATTAAATAAGCATCAACACTACCACTCATTTACTTAACTCCACAATTGTAAATAGATAATAATATCATGGATCCTTGCAATAAAAGCGCCTCCACCATGGAACAATAAGCCCCGCCCTTTGCAATTGCATTTCTAATTAAACTGACATCTATGATATTTACACCCATGGGATGAGGATTTTCTGTTTCGCACCTGTTCAAACTTTTTTGTTAGTGTAACGAACCTCGTTATAAAACTGTCTAAGCAACGATGAGAATAATTTGCAATTGTTGTTATTAAAGGACGATAGTTGCGACGTCATGTGCGCAGTTAGGTAATTGCAAAATGGCCTTTCGGATTTTTATTATTATAAAAATATATCGATTACCGATTTGCTTATAAAGGTATGTAAGAAGATCCACGCTATTACGAGTATTAACTAATTAAGCATTTAGTTCTGGGGGGCAATCGCACTTACAAATCGCAGCTGAAACGAAACCAAATCGTTCCACTCAACCAATCCGAGAGATAGAATATCACGTCATCGAACAGATGACGTGATATTGTGGCGTTCGGATTGGTTAAGCCGAACGGACTTAGGCTTAGACTTAGGCTCTGACTAAATTTATACAAAGAAGCTTCACTAATATTTAATGAAAATATATCGAAGGTAATTTGGAAAACATGTGTTCACTCGTTGACTAAGTAAATGAGAAGTGAAGTCGCCACGAAGCCGCCGAGCTCGAGAGCGCTCGGATAAATTCGGTTGCTGTCGCTCGAACGTTACATAATCCACGCTATTACGAGTATTAACTAATTAAGCATTTAGTTCTGACTTAGGCTTAGACTTAGGCTCTGACTAAATTTATACAAAGAAGCTTCACTAATATTTAATGGAAATATATCGAAGGTAATTTGGAAAACATGTGTTCACTCGTCGACAAGTAAATGAGAAGTGAAGTTGCCACGAAGCCAAGCCGCCGAGCTCGAGAGCGCTCGGATAAATTCGGTTGCTGTCGTACACGTAGCGCCATCTGTTTTTCATCAACGATAAGAGGTAGATTATAACGTTTATAGCTTGAATTTGGTAGATTATAACGCTTTGCCAAGAACATTATAATATAATATAACAATGTGATTAGATTTTGAATGGATGATGTTTAGATGGTTTGGATATGTAGAAAGAATGGACGAAAGACGATTGACGAAAGAAATTAAGGCAAATATGAATGGGCTAGTTGGATGAGGACGACCTAGTCGAACATACTTGGACAAAATAGGTAGGTTATACTGAAGGAAGGTATACAGAGAATCCGTAACCGATGAACGTGTATGAAAGTGGAGGAAGCTCCCTAGCTGCCATCCAAACATACTTCCCTAAGTATGTTTGGATGGCAGCAAGTGGAAAACTATGATTTCTGCCTATCCCCATGGAAAAGCTGTGAATACATATATGTATGTAATAATAATGATAGATAGATAGATAGATATACTTTATTCAAACTGACAACACAAACAAAACACACACAAAAGAAAACATTATAAAGTACTAAAATACATTTTGGTAACAAATTGTACATTAAAGAAAGGTTTGAGTTTCAAATGTGTGCTGCAGTTTGAAAAGGACTTGGCTCAGTGCTGGTGCCCCAGTAATAAGGCAACACTGATTTTCAGCCAGATCCCTTAGTTTTGCCTTCGTCAGGCAAACCACAAGCAGCAGAATAATGTGTGATACTATTAATATATTTTTGATATCGATTTGTTATTTCTTACCAGTTCAGCACTAATTTAAGAATAAATCTTTCTTGCACTCATCCGAATCAATCATTCGCAAAATAAGCACTGTAAAGCTGCTATAGGATACGTGACAATGAACTTTAGCAAAATAAAAATTAACTGTATTCAAATATGACTTTATAGAAAGCTCTTTTGAATCGTCCAAATTTTTTTTCCTACCACCCATTCAGGGCGTATTTTTTAGCTGATATGAAGAATGAGCGCAAGAAACTGATCAGCTTTATCAAAAGTAATAACAACATCCCAACTAATCCCAACTAATATTATAAATGCGAAAGTGTGTTTGTTTGTTTGTTTGTTTATTTGTTTGTTTGTTTGTTTGTTTGTTACCTCTTCACGCTTAAACTACTGGACCGATTTCAAAAATTCTTTCACCTTTGGAAAGCTACATTCTCCCCGAGTAACATAGGCTACTTTTTATCCCGGATAAATCGACAGATCCCACGGGATGCGCAATAAAGGCTTCGCTCAAAAACTACTGCACAGATTTTTATGCGGTTTTCATCAATAGATAGAGTGATTCTTGAGGAGTTTTGCGGCATTTTTTATCTCGGAAAAACGGATACTCCCACGGGAAGCGCGATAAAATCTTCGCACCATAAACCGACTTCCGCGTATATGTAGCCGTGGGCAAAAGCTATGACCCTTAACCCTCTATACACCCAATCCCGAAATCCACGCGGGCGAAGCCGCGGGCAGAAAGCTAGTTTATAATAAATTATGTTGTTACAACGTACATATGTGTTTACAATTTATACGGGAAAACAAATATTTACACTTCAGAATGTAATGCCTTCAAATCAACAATAAGCATTGGCATCATTTTAATAATCATATTACTCATAAGCGTCTTTTTAATGTGTACCTTGAACTTATGAAAAGGCAATTGAGCTACACTATGTGGAATCTTGTTATAAAAATTTATACATTTCCACATAAACGAACCTCTAGCTTGTGTACCCGGATCTCAGAGGTTCCAGGTTTGGGTCCCGATTGGGGCAGATGTTGCTGTAATGTATACAAGTATTCCTATTAAATATATTAAATTATGTATGACTAGCTTTCTGCCCGCGGCTTCGTCCGCGTGGATTTCGGGATTGGGTCTATAGAGGGTTAAGGGTCATAGCTTTTGCCCACAGCTACATATGCGCGGAAGTCGGATCGGATTATGGCGCAAAGGTTTTATCGCTCTTCCCGTAGGACTATCCGTTTTTCCGGGATCAAAAATACCGCAAAACCTTGCTGAAGAATCACTATCTATTGATGAAAACCGCATGAAAATCTGTGTAGTAGTTTTTGAGCGAAGCCTTTATTGCGCATCCCGTGGGATCTGTCGATTTTTTCGGGATAAAAAGTAGCCTATTACTTAATCCGGACTTTTATCTTTACGTCTTCAAAATTTCACAGCAATCTGTTCAGTAGTTACGGCGTGAAAGCGGAACATACAAACAAACTCACTTTCCGATTTATAATATTAGTAAGAATTAATATACTATCTATCCGTTATTCCAGATTCCATAATACAAGCCTTACAGTGCTTATTTTGTGTTTGTGTGTGCTTACAAGGTTCATTGGTGTGAGCATAAAAAAACATTCATTGGTCTCTGGATTTAATCCAATATTCGGTGTGATTGTGTAACAGTAATAATGTTGGAATAAGTGGCGGGTATCATTCACTTATGGCGATGTCCGTCTGTCAGCACATTCATCATCAATTGCACACGGCTGTCGCTGGCAACATGCGCGCGCGCACTTCTTATAGCATTCATGTAATGACGATAATTTTATGAATGAGAATATCACTGTGTTGTTACTCGGATTTGACCTCTATTTACTTATTCAATCTTCTGTGTGCAACAAACAAGTAAAAAAACAACAAAAGAGTAAGTCAATTTGACCGATGTACTATATCAGAAAAAGAAATATATATATATTTTTAACTTTATTCAAATATGACTTTATAGAAAGCTCTTTTGAATAGTCAAATTATTTTCCCCTACCACCCATTCAGGACGTATTTTTTAGCTGATAAGAAGAATGGGCGCAAGAAACTTATCAGCTTTATCAAAAGTAATAACAACATTTACAATAAATTATGTTGTTATCATACAATGAACTTGAACGAACGTCGTAGCGTCACCGAGTCGAAAGTTATACTAAATGGAAATCTCGATACGCAGCAAAATGGCCTTCAAATTGGCGGGGCTCCCCCTCCACCGCGCGCGATGTGTTACAGTCTTTACTGGGCGTAATAAATTCTTTGATCCTTTAGCTATCCAGTGGTGTAATTGGAATTTGGATGGGGATGATAGATATGTAGCTACAACACTAAACTGTATTTATATATATATATTTATATAACCCCGATTTTGTGATCATTCGATTTTTTGATTTGCGTCCCTATGGAAGCAATTTTAAAGACGTATTCACGTCAAAAGCAAGCGAGTGGCGGAAAGGGCAAATGAGTCTGAGACAAATCTGGATCCATGAAATAGAATTTAAAGAGTAATTTATGAGCTATTTTAGATAGCTGTATATTGCTGTAGTACAGGATTTATAAGTGTGAAGTGAAGACACGATATGAACCATATGTCACTTTTTAAGTGAAATGAGTGACTAAGGCCTTCTATATTTATATCGTCAGTTTTACTAATATTGTGAAAGCCATTATTGCGATTATTGCGATACCTGATTATGCTGTTGATGAGACTCGTCTATGACATATTTCCTTTGGTGACCTGACTTTCCTGGTACACCTTCGGAACCTCTAATCTAACCCATTTGATATTGAGAGGGCGTACCGAGCAGATTCTCTGCTATAGTTTTTAGGCTTAGGACCATATTATCTCGTAGCAAATTGTCAGACAGACAAGTTGGTTCTGCAACATCGTCATACGTTATCTTGAGGTCCTAAGAAGGCACGCCGTCTATTATCCTGTTATCTGCGACGAAATGGGTTGCAAGAGGGTATTCCTTCAGTCGCTCCGAAGAAGTCATATCGCGGAGAGAGTTCTGTGACATAACTTCTTCGCGTGAATATGCCGGCCAGAGGAAGGAATCCAGTGTAACTCAAAAAAATAGTATTAGCACTCAAACAATCTCTTCAACACGTCAGCTAAGCCGTAATTTAGCACAATAAGTTACTCTTGCCGCGGCCATTGTAACAAATTTCGTGATGACTATAATTATGTCACGAAAAAATTCAATCAACCGAACAGAAATAGTGTTATGGTCCCCAGGTGTAATTCGTTTTTGATTGTGTGAACGTGAGTTTATGTAATTTTGGATATGATTGGCAGCGTGCAGTCTCCGAGTGATGGATGCGGTGGTCGTGTCTGCTCATGACAATGGAATTTTTAATTTCAAACAAATGATGTTCTTTTCTTTGTATTAAGTTACGAAAAATAAGTATAAAGACAGTACTCTCGAACTGAATAATTTTCCGAAACCGATACATTACACTGCTTTGTTTGATTATAGTTGACTTGCTTATGGGAAAATGTATAAATTTTTATAACAAGATTCCACATAGTGTAGCTTTATTGCCTTTTCATACGTTCAAGGGTACATATTAAAAGACTCTAATGAGTAAGGGCTATTACAAAGTCAATGATGATTTAAATTATGCCAATGCTATAAACTGTAAACACATATGTACGTTGTATGATAACGACATAATTTATTGTAAATGTTGTTATTACTTTTGATAACTTTCATGCGTCCATTCTTCTTATCAGCTAAAAAACATCCTCAATGGGTGGTAATTAAAAAAAATTGAACGATGCAAAAGAGCTTTCTAAACAGTCATATTTAAATAAATTTAATTTTGATTTTTTTGTCTTATATTATAGTTTGGGTAAACACCTTCTCCTTGGCGTTCGGTCTCGGATCCCAGATCAATACTAGATTTATATAGACGTATAATAAAATATTATGCAACTAGTGAATAAAAACAGATCAAGCGAGGGTCATAGATGAATCACGAACAAGTGAAGGATTCTAATAACTAAATGACATTTGTAAGGAGTGACCCTGAACGCTTGACTGATTTATGACCTTCGAAATAAATTCGGTTTATTCATCAGTTGGAAAATATAGTTTATACTATGAGTGCGAGAAATAGAAATATTTAAGCGAAAATAGATAATTAACGAAAACCAAACGTTAAGTAATTGAAATTCACAATAAAATTGGAACAATTAATATTATTTTTTATTATTATTAACTGTAAAGCAATGTCTATTTTCTGTCGATGGTTAGAACTTTTTTCTGAAGGAAACTCTGAGTATGTTAGTGTTTTTTAACTTAAACCAAAATGACTAAATTTGCTTTTTATTCACTGATTTCTGCGAATAAAATAAGCTTTTTAGATAGGGAATACTAGAAATACAATTTTTCCTTACATGAGACTTGAGTTTTTAATTTGTAGTGGCGAATTTGGAAATGTGTAATATGTCTCGAAATTATATTTTCTACTCTCCAAATGTATCCAGATATTTTTTTTATATTCTTTTATACCATATAAAACTGGACGTAGATAAAAAAATAACGTATTCGAAAAAATTGCTGTTATTTAAAATGAATATCTCATATCATCGAGTAAATAGGTATTATTCTCAAAGGATACGAGGAAGATACATAATACTTACTTATATAATAACTAATTAATTGTAAATAAACCTTTATTTAAAGCTCCGGTGTGCATGAGCAGTGGTAATCGCTTATCATCAGGTGATCTATTGGCTTCGAAAAAAATGAAATGAAATATACAAAGGATTTTAAAAGTCTCTTGACAAAGTTAGGATTCGAACGCATCAAATGATGTACTAAAATATTAAATTTCAATATTTTTGAAATTACAACTTACAGAGTTATCAGTGAATGTATCGATACAGGCAACAATTATACATTAGACTTTCTTTTTTAGTGAATTAGTAATAAGTACAAGGCTATAGTGATCAGATCTCTCCACGTCATCTGACTCCCCTCTTTTGTCGCCGACGTTCACTTACTTTCTACGTCTACATCGGATGAACTCATGAAACTCTTCCTGACATGATCTAAGAGAAACGCTAGTAATAATGTAATTATCTGTGCCAGCAGTGAACTTAACGGCTTATAATTGTGAGTTGCAGAAAACAAATAACATGTCCGGTTGCGTGAGCGCCGATTGCGGTCATTATGTGCCCCGGGCGGTTCCATTGGGAACCGGTATACAGACTGGAATAAGGTTGTATTTTTGACGACCTCTGTAGTCGAGTACTTAGTACACCGGTTTCAAGGTGCCGCCATTTCTGAGGTCTCGGCTTCGAGTCCCGGCGGTGGCCGTTGTTTGTGTGATAAATTCGAGCATTTGTACCTTAGTCATGGTTGTAAACATATATTTCTATCAAAAAAAATTATATATCTGTGTCTATTCTCAGATCCCACACACAAGCCTTACAGACCTTACTTAGGTCTAGGCTGATTAGCGGGCGCGACGCAATTCGCGCCCATGGAGGGACCTCACCCCCGGATGGCCGGGGGGTGACGTCGTAGGAGGTTGGAGGTGGCTAGATCCCTCCTCCCCGAGAAGGGCTCCCCTAGCAGCAAAGGCCGGGGGTCCTCAGATGCGACACTCGATCCTGAGGGCCCCCTACAACGCCTGAGGATGTCCATCGCTGAGGTTTTTAGTGGGTAGGCCTCCCCCTTCTAGGGAGGAGAGCCCCACATAACCACCGGCTCTCCACAGCCGGGGTATGCAATTCAATGCATTTTCCTCAGCGGAACAAAAACAAAAAAAAAGTCTAGGCTGATTGGTGCAAGTGTAAAAAACATTTATTTATTTATTTTAGTTCTTAATAAAAGAAACGGAATTGTAATCTGTAACACAAGAGATAAAGAAAGAGTGGAACCGTTAGAATTTGTCTTGGAACTAGTTTATTTCAGCGCAGATAAGTACTTATATAATCAACAACACACCAGTTTACTGATCGTCTTTCAAATGTTCCCGAATTATCCGTTTTAATATTAATTAATGTTACAATGTTTAAATAATATAAAGAGATATTAATTACACCCTTATATTTCATTTCAATTTAATTATAACTAAATTCAAAAACATAATTAAAATGAATAATTAATTACGTTAAAATGTGCTTGATTTTGCTCAGAATCTAATATATGTAATAACTTTATGTGGACACTTTATTAACTTTGCAAGTATATTTCGTTTTTATTTATTATTATAACTGTTTGTTCCAAATAAGAAAATAAACAAACAAATCCCTTAAAAAATTAAATAAAATACACATTATATCAATCTGCGTGTAGTCCAGTATAATTCACAGAATATGCAAAGAGGATGGAGTCAGACTTTGAATCGAAACCAATTCCATTATAAGTTCCGTGATTAAGCTATTGATTTATGGTCGAAATACAATTTCATGGAGCAATGTCGTGAGTCGCTTGGACTGGACAAGTCATTTAGCGAAACTAAATAAAGGCGTAACCTTCTTGCCCCCGTCCGCTAGAGGGCGCTAATTGGCGAGCGTCGCCGCGTGATCGTATCTCCGCCCGCGCAAGCTGGCGTGTCCGCGTGTTTGCTACCTTTGTTAAATTGACATCCAAATGAAACTGAATTAAAATAACTGAGTACTGGTTGTGTTCTTGTAAGTTTTGATTTCGAATTTATTGTTTTATCTTTATATTTGAGTTTACTTGATCATTTTTATACTATTTTACTATCCCGAGTAATTATTTCATGCGTGAAGTTTGCGATGCAAAAGTTTGGTGAAGCTTGCATGATTCACTCAAAAACTTCATATTTAGCATTTACTTTAACTCCATATTTCTGTTTACCAAATTCTTATTATTGGTCAATCCCACCAATCTCCCATGGCCCTTTTTTTTTTGTTCTTTTGTTTTGTTCCCCTGAGGAAAATGCATTAAATTGCATACCCCGGCTGTGGCGAGCCGGCGGTTATGTGGGGCTCTCCTCCCCAGAAGGGGGAGGCCTACCCACTAAAAACCTCAGGAATGGCCTTCCTCAGGCATGTAGGGAGCCCCCGGGAACATCAAGCTTCTTCCGGGAACCCCCAGCCTCCGCTCCCCCATCGATACAGGGGAGCCCTCCTCGGGGGACGCTTACTACCTCCCCCGGTCTCCTCCACCGACGACGCCCCCCGGCCACGGAAGGGGCATGGTCCATCCCGGGTCGCCGTAGCGGTCGCGACTTCCTAACCTCCCATGGCCCTATCAACCATCTTTTCACCACCCGTTTTACGGGCTCAAGCAGCGGGGGATGCGTGCCGAATCAGCATACAGACTCTGCCGCACGCATTTCTTTACTCCCTACAAATCGTTTAATCTACTTCCATTATCCCTAGGTCCCTCTCCCCATTCTGGGGTGGACAAGCACACTTACGCCTTCGCTTCTCCCCGCGGTCGCTGCGTGCCCACCGATGTTGTACCACTGCCTTCGTCTGCTATTTTACCTCATTCTTCAGTCTTCTTCAGGCGGCTGCCTTCTACTTTCTTCGCCTCTACTGATCCCACTCCTTGTGTTGTGCCACCGATGCGCGAAGTCCCGCAGTCGCAGGAAATTTGCCTCCTTCCCTACAAGGTCGCAGTAATAGATGCGGCCCACCTCAATCGCCTTCACCGTATCTAGTACAGGCTACAATTATTATTGGTCAGTAAAAAAACAGTCTATATTATCTCTCTTTATTTTAGACTAGCTGTACCAGCGACTTCGTCCGCGTGGAATAATTATTTTGAGCATCATATTTATTTTTGCAAACAACCACCTCAGCTGTTACCCGATCTTGACAACGCGACATATCCAAATACGATTCTAGTGAGTTAACACAAAAGATAGACATACTGTCGCGGACATTTTTTTAGATCATTTTAAAAGGAATAATCCTTTCATACATATTTTTTTGGTATCTAGAACCGTTTTCGCAGCGCACGCAACGGAAGCCCTCAAAGATGAATAATTTTCACCGTTTTTCCCACATTTTCCATTATTTCTTCGCTCTTATTAGTCGAAGCGTGATGTTATGTAGCCTAAAGCCTTCCTCGATTAATGGGCTATTCAATAAAAAAATAATTTTTCAATTCGAACCAGACTTTAAACATTAAGGCTACACACGCGACGGAAGCTAAAAAAATGCAGTTACTTCTCCCGTTTTCCCAAAATTTCCCTTCACTACTCTGCTCCTATTAATTGTAGCGTAATGCAAAGTATTCTATAACCTGCCCAGGAGTATGAAGAATAATTATACCAAGTTTCGTTAAAATCCGTCCGTCCGTTTTTGTTTCTATAAGGAACATACAGACAGACAGACAGACAAAAATTTTACTGATTGTATTTTTGGCATCAGTATCGATCCCTAATCACCCCCTGATAGTTATTTGGAAAATATATTTCATGTTCAGAATTGACCCCTCTACAGATTTATTATAAGTACTAGCGGACCCGACAGACTTCGTCCTGTCAAAAAGATTTGTACAGTGGCAGTTTTTTGTTCCTAATTATTTTATAGATAATGTCGCATAGCCAACCAAATCGCAAAAAAAGTCCAAATGACCTATTACATTTTGTGGCTATTCAATTTTGGAACGTGACATTAAATCCTCCAACGATGTATTCTGTGCTCCAACGCACGCACGCACACTGTTTTGATAGATATGATTGAATTTCAACTATATGTAGAGTTAATAAAGCGCAAATTGACTCTTTGATGTTAGGAACACACCTTCATTGCTTAGACAACAGTGAGTGCTTGCAATATGAACTTTATACAATAACAATAAAGCTCAATTCGACTGTACGTTTTAGTTAGAAAACGTTTGCATGGAAAAATAAAAGGGCTGTTTTTAGGGTATTTCCGATAATTATTAGAATTTTCCTCATTGTAAAACCCTCCTTGAACTTCAACGAACATAAAAAAAATAATTGGTCAAATTGGTCCAGGTGTTGTTGAGTTATGAGCTTACCTACACATTTTGCGATTCATTTTTATATATATAAGATAGATGACGCAGTACTATAATATGGAAATATGTGTACAGCTCTAGTTATGTGCCGATCATGTTGTAAACACGTAGCTAGAAATATAATCTGGTCCGCTATATTGTATGAGAAATGTGTTTCAATAATCGATTGTATTTTGTTTTGAGTGTCCAATAAATAAATAAAAATAATTGATATAAAAATTACTATACTGAATGGAGTTAAAACTGTTTTTTATGCTTTACATGTAACGATACCATATAGAAAATACAGGATTGAAAGATATCGCGTTGCGCGAGTCAAATATAGCACCGTAGCAACGATGTCTTCACTCGCTATTGCTACATCAATTGGTCGAATTTGAAGGTCTCAATTTCGACGCTCTAGTGCGATTAGAGACACGAATTCGCTGGTTCAGCACAATAAAACATAATTCAATTATTGAATTAGTCTTTAGATTGTAATGTAATAAAGGTTTGTTTAATCTTATTTATTCGCTAATACAGTTAGAAAGTAAAGTATCATACTAGATTGACTGTACAAAATCTATTCAAAGGCTATTCATTTGAACGGTGATATGCAATATGTGCTATCGATAAACGACACAATAAGTTAATTAACCCAACACCGTGACATGAAACTTTATTGTCTAGATCAACTGTATTAAGGTCGAAGATCACCTGGCAGTGAAAAGCACAATTATTCAACATTCGCAAAAATAGACTTTAATAGTACGCGGTAAAGATTAGTGAACCATGAACGCGCGTTTGATTATAAACGATTGTGTTTAACAACAGTTCAAAGTCATCTATTGTATTTAGCGTGAAAAATATTCAAACGATTAAGATTTAGTAGACAAGTTAAGTTAAATTTATAAAAAATGCTAATACATACTCCTCTTTTACATAATATATATTAATTACTAGCGGACCCGACAGACTTCGTCCTGTCAAAAAGATTTGTGAAGTGGCAGTTTTTTGTTCTTACTTATTTTATAGGCTGTGCAAAAAATTCTGCTGTACAGAACTGCCACCCTGGTGGTAGTGAAAGCGTTGTGAATAAAAAATAATTAATTGCAAAAAAGGTCCAAATGAACTATTACATATTGTGACTATTTAATTTTGGAACATTGAATCCTCCAACGATGTATTCTGTGCTCCAACGCACACACGTACACTGTTTTGATAGATATAATTAAATTTCAACTGTATATAGCGTTAATAAAGCGCAAATTGACTCTTGATGTTAGGAACACACCTACATTGCTTAGACAACAGTAAGTGCTTGCAATATGAACTTTATACAAAAACAAAAAAGGGCTATTTTAGGGATTTTCCGATAATTATTCCAATTATTCTCACCGTGAAAACCATCATGGAACTTCAACGAACATTTAAAAAATTAATTGGCAAATTTGGTCCAGGCGTTATTGAGTTATGCGCTTACCAACACATTTTGCGATTCATTTTTATATATAAGATATAAGATTAGGTACCTACATTAAATTATCTTCTAAATTTTATTTATTTTATGTTTCAGGTACGTTTCGGAGGACCACTACAGATTTGAATCAGACTTGTATCTATATGCAGTCACAAGTTGCCGTAAGTTCTGTAAGTTTATTTTTCATTTGCATTTATTTTAAATAAAAAAAAAATATTTTGCTTGTTTTCTTGCTGGTTCTTTACACGGTCTCCCGCCGTAGATTTATAAACTAACTAGCGGACCCGACAGACTTCGGCCTGTCAAAAAGATTTGTACAGTGGCAGTTTTTTGTTCCTAATTATTTTATAGATAATGTCGCATAGCCAATCAAATCGCAAAAAATGTCTAAATGACATTTTGTGGCTATTCAATTTTGGAACGTGACATTAAATCCTCCAACGATGTATTCTGTGCTCCAACGCACGCACGCACACTGTTTTGATAGATATGATTGAATTTCAACTATATGTAGCGTTAATAAAGCGCAAATTGACTCTTTGATGTTAGGAACACACCTTCATTGCTTAGACAACAGTAAGTGCTTGCAATATGAACTTTATACAATAACAATAAAGCTCAATTCGACTGTACGTTTTAGTTAGAAAACGTTTGCATGGGAAAATAAAAGGGCTGTTTTTAGGATATTTCCGATAATTATTCGAATTCTCCTTGAACTTCAACGAACATTAACAAAAAAGAATTGGCCAAATTGGTCCAGGCGTTGTTGAGTTATGAGCTTACCAACACATTTTGCGATTCATTTTTATATATAAGATAAGAAGAATGGCGCAACATCTTTGACGCACAGAAGACATTGTAAAAACCATGTAATTTTTTTGTTTTCAATTTTGACACATTAAATGTTATAGCATAAAATTAAGTTTAATTGATAATAAATTATCGCTACGTTCAAAGTCAAAGTCGTGCATTAAGCATTAATAAAAATATAACTTAATCTATACAGAATTCTAAACAGTTATGCAATATTAAACAAGTAATGTGTAACAAAACGTTTATTGAACAGCTAACGGACAGCAATACAAAAATAATACAACATATTTTTCCTTTAACTTCATTTTTACAAACATATTCAATGAATTTAAAATCTAACGTCAAAACAATAGAGTTATTTTTACTGTAGCCTATGATATGCTTCTCAAAATATTTATAATTTCGTAGCCTTCTCACAAAAGACTTAAAGACCAGTTTCGCGGGACATTGAAACGCCTTCGAAATGCATCTAATTGCTTCCCGAGGGCAAGTTGGTAGGGAGGAGTGGTTTTTTTACTAATAAGCAGGTGATGGGTGACCGACTGGGTCCCTTGTTGTCGGTTATTTGGATTTGTGGGCGAGTGATGCGTTTTTTTCGCTTCCCGTTACAAATGTTTCGTTATGTTAAACCTGTGGAACAGATAATGGAAAGTCAGTTGCTGATTGAATGAATGAAGATAAACTGCATTCAAAGAGCAATTATTTACGTTAGGATCATTTAAAAAGATTGATTGGTTCTTCTTCTAGTTGTACGGGCTTTTCAGTTACGCCTAAGAGTCTTTTTTACATTGAAGGGTTGGAAACCTTATCACTCCAGCTATCTCAGTTCCACCAGGAAATTTCTCAATTTCCGAAGATCGCCAAGGATGTCTCGAAGTATGCCCGGGATGCAATTTGCCGGTATGCTGCACCCTTCTACATTGTATCAGCACGTGGGCAGCTGTCTCCTCCTCCTCCATGAATGACCTGTATAGAGAAATGATCCGTATACCTATTGTTAAGAACTCTTTGGTTCATAATAGTTTCAAATGTAATTTTTGTTGTTTTTTGTCATTCTTATTATAAATTGACGACCTCCATAGTCGAGTGGATAATACACCGGTTTCAAGGTGTCGCCATCTCTGAGGTCCCGGGTTCGAATCCCGGTGGGGGCAGATGTTTGTGTGATGAATGCGAGCATTTGTATCTTAGTCATGGTTGTTGATATATATTTCAATAAAAATTATTTATATATGTATAATATATGTATGTCTATCCGTTACCCTAGATCCCATAGCACAAGCCTTATAGAGCTTAGTTTGGGTTAATGGTGTAAGTGTAACAAATATTTATTTATTTATTTATTACTAGCTTTTGCCAGCGACTTCGTTCGCGTGGACTTCAGGTTCGTCCCGTCTAGTCTAGTAATTAGTAAGAAATACGGTAACGAAGCACTGCAGAGCCCTAATCATAGGCCTATAGGTAGCTACTGCAGTATGCTCCTATAAACTACGTAGGATTCAGTCAGCGTTTGCAATGTAAGCGCAAAAAATGTGTTTTTTTTACGACCTCACATTAGAAACCTCAAAAATTGTAGCCTATGTGTTATTCTGATGTATAAGCTATATTGTGGTAAAGTTTTATTCGAATCCATTCAGTAGTTTTTACGTGAAAGAGTAACAAACATCCATACATCCATACTTACAAACTTTCGCCTTTATAATAGTAGTACGATTTTATAAATTTGTATGTCAATTATTGATTTCATTAAAATACATTATGTATTACTCTATTGTTGAGTTTTAATAGTAATAAACATGTTATAATATGTTTATATATTATAGTACTGCCACATGACATATATTAAAAGTAATATAAATTAACTTATATGTATACTAAATGTAATAATTTTCTAACTGCTTACAGTGTCAGAATGCAAGTGTTACAATTAGTATACGATTTATATTATTCAGGAGTGAAAACCAAAAGGCAATCCAATAGCTGCTCTATACATATACCCCCAATAGCTGCTCTATATAACTCAACTAGCTGACCCGCGCCCACTTCGTTGGGCATAATATTAATAATCCCCGAAGCGAGCACGAAAGCGAACTGAATTAAACCCGAAGCCATCGCGCGCCGTCCGCTGATGATGATGATGATGATGATGATGATGATGATGATGATGATGACACTCCGCAATAATGTGGCTTTCTATTGGTGAAAGAATTTTTAAAATTGATGATGATGATGATGATGATGATGACACTCAGATTTAAACTATCCTATCTCTCAAGTTGGATCGAACTGCACATGGTGTGCGAATTTTATTATAATCGGTTAAGTAGTTTAGGAGTTCATTGAGCACAAACATTGTGACATGAGATTTATATATATTAGATTAGCTTCTCTATATACCCCCAATAGCTGCTCTATATAACCCCAAACTCCGCCACTAAAGACGTTAAGATCGGGAATTTTCGTAAAGTTAAAAAACTTACCTTTGCTTTACCCTTTCCTATCACTTGGTTCCGCCGTCAACGCAATCACGTAAAAACGTAAAGATGATTACATAAAAATGTTTATCGTGAATCTACGAAACGGAAGCGGTTGTAAGAAATACAGTCACGATGAAGGGCGCGGCTACCGTCACGGAACGCTGCGTGGGCGCGCACTGTGGACGACTTGGCGTCTACCATAGTACACGGATTTCGTCCCTTAATAGATTCATCTTGAAACACCGCCTGTTGTAAGATGAATGTTTGTCTGACTTTCGTGTTTTCGCACCAAAACTACTGAATCGATTTAAATGATATTTGATATATAGATAGCTTACAGCCTGAGAAACTACTGGACAGTTTAAGATCCGAAGAAGGACATTGAGAATTTTTCACCACGGTCAAATATATTTTTCCTAGAGAATATCTGATAAAACCGATAATAGAACCTGAAGAATCTGAAGAGGAAGAACATAAGATCAGTAATATTAGAACTTGTGTGTATGTCTTTCCATGCCGCTATATTAGTTCAATATGACATGAAAAATCTCTCTCTCAATTCTCTCGATTTATTGACGTCAAATTCCCATCTGAATAGGGTATATTTATCTCATACAAATGTAAGAGCAAGATAGATTTTTAAATCAATTTTATTCTGACATTGTATTATTCAGACTCTAATCGAATAAAACATAATACTAGGGCGATGGTAATGTAGGATTCATATTGATGATCGACCGCACCTTAGGGACGGAGGTAATTGAAACATTGATATAGGAAACGAAGCTTTAAATCAAAGAGACAGATGTAAGATTTGCACGTCGACACAGCTCAACAGTGGTGCGCGTACGCACGTCTTCTGCGCTACCATGATTTCTGTTTTAAATACGCGATTCATGCTTACTTCATAACATTGTAGATTGTTCATCTATACAAATAAATAAAATGGGAGTTGTACATAAAGTTATAACATCATCGTCATCTTCAGGTATTCTTCGCTTCGCAGGTGTATTCGAATTCCCCTCTTTAGCGGGGAGGCGAGAGGGGCCCGCACAATGCGGGCCGACGCCGACGGGGTCGTGGAAGTATTCTCACGAGTTCCCATGACCTTGTCACGCTGCGATGCAGCTCCCCTTGCCGTGTTCCCCCGCTCATCTAATTCGAGGAGGACCCGCCGACGATCGAAGCTCTCGCGGCAAGGCGTCAGTGAGGGGCATTGTTAGGTTTTTAGTCGGTAGGCCGCGCACTTGGCTGGCATTCGGCCCCCAACCAATAAATGTGTGTCTAAAATTAAAAAATAACACATGGCTAGATCGAACAAGTATTTTAACACCGGGGGGCTTTAGTGAGTAGGCCGGTCGTCGCAGACCGGAGAGCCCCACACACGGCCGCGCCTAGCCAGCGCGGTGTCGCGGTGCATAAGGAGCCCCTTATGGATGTAGGCCATTTTTTTCCCCTCGAAAAAAAAAAATACCTACAAACAGACCTACCTTTCCCAGCATACGCCTGTACTTCAGGACTTTACCAACCCAACGTCCATCATTCCTGTAAACAATCTTGCCCACTATGCTTAAGATTCACAATTCTTTGAGCTATATCGTTGGTTCTTGTTCTTCTACTGATTTCCTCTTCATTGTCCTTTGGGCGATTTTGAACTGGATTTCTTTGTCATTTCTAACTCACCCGAATAAAACATTTCCGAGTTGAGAATATGCTTTAATGATCTATGTGGGATAATAAAATTGAGAAAAACTACTAAGACTAAAAACGTTATAAATGAATGAGAAATTACCGAGTTTTAATTTACAGAATTTAATTAAAATAATTTTTATGATTTCTAAGTCGTTAAATTAAACGCTAAATGACTATGCCCTGTTTTTATGGTACACATTTGTTCAGATTTTATGCTCCAAGCTGAAGATATTGAGACTAATAAACTTTATGTTGATATCGTTGGGCGAGTTGCCGAGTACGATACCCAATTAAAAAACGAACCCGATTCCAGAGTTAGTCCGAGAGTTGCTTCATAAGTGGGACAAGACCACATACACTCTCTGAGAAAGTATAGATGACAAATCCAGACTCTACCAACATCCAATTGTCTCCTGTTATCAAAGTTGCTATGAGATTTTAATTTTCTTACGTTATCTATGTTGTTATGAAATTGTCTTATCACTTCATAGTATAAAACAAAGTCGCTTTCCCTGTCCCTATATGAAGCTGAAGAGTTTGTTTGTTTGAACGCGCTAATCTCAGAAACTCCTGGTTCGAATTGAAAAATTCTTTTTTTATTGAATAGACTATTTATCGAGGAAGGCTTTAGGCTACATAACATCACGCTGCGTCTAATAAGAGCGAAGAAATAATGGAAAATGTGAAAAAAACAGGGAAAATTATTCATCTTTGAGGGCTTCCGTTGCGTGAAAACAGTTCAACATTCCAAAAAAATATGTATAAAAGAATTATTTATTCCTCTTGAAATTATCTAAAAAAATGTCTGCGACAGTATTTGTCTATCTTTTAAGGTTAACTCACTAGAATCTTTTTTATAGTAATCAAATTTGGATATGTCGCGTTGTCAAGATCGTGATGCGGAGAAAACCAAAATGTTCTTCTGCCACAAAAAAATAAAACTAAAAATATAATTTACGCCAGAAGTACTTTAAATTAATTATGTTCATTTAAAAACTTAAAACTAAATTGTCTAAGATAATAACAGAAATTGCCGCGGACAAAGTCGTGGGTAACAGCTGAGGTGGTTGTTTGCAAAAATAAATATGATGCTCAAAATAACTATCCACACGAACGAAGTCGCGGGCACAGCTAGTCTGTAATAAAGGGAAAGTTACAAGTGGTGCCATCTATTGATTTGTTAGGCGGTAACCTCATCGTTGTCAAATTGACGTTTCCTCCTTCCTCTTGTCAAATTGTTCATGTCGAATGCTTATAAGAAAATAAAAGTGAAGTAATAAATTGTGTTATTTCTCGATCCAACCATCTCAACAACATAAGCACACCATGTGTTTTGTTAAATAATATTAATTTTTCAATATATTACTACAGTTTTATTTTTAATTTTTTACTGCAATCAATTTTAAAAGCGTGTTTTTTAAACTATAATTTGTTTTATACAATGTTTACAGTTTTTCTGTGGTGTACTTAGTCTCAGCATTGCACCCATGCAAAGCCGGGGCGGGTAGCTAGTATTAAACTATGTCGCTATGATGTTTTGATATAAACTGACAAATACTGCAGTTAAAAATTGTCACATAGTCTTATTTATTACTAGCTTGTGCCCGCGGCTTCGCCCGCGTACTAATCGTATTTTTCAACCGTCTACATAAAGGGGCTTCTCAGTGTGACCCGTATGTTTTATGTACGTATGTAAGTATGTATGTTTGTCCGCGATTATCTCATGTTTGGCTGAACCAATTTAGATACGCTTCTCGGAAAAGTATTTCTAACATTTTGTCCCAAAAAACCATAAAAACGATACCCATATTGATAGTTAGACATTTCAACCCCATTTCACCCCGACAGGGGAGATGTTATTTCACGTCCGCCACGTTGGATTTTAAAATCATTGTTGTTTTCGTAATCAGCGACCCGATAAACCATAGAAACAATACCCATTGTCGATTTTCAGACTTTGACACCCCATTTCCCACTTTTAGGGGTTGAATTTTCAAAAATCCTGAAAGAAGTGTTTACTCATTTATTGTTAGGAGTACTCCTGCAAAGTTTCGAATAAAATATTCAAACAAATCTTGTTTCTCCATACAAACTTTGGACCCCCATTTCACCCTTCCTTATAGACCTTCAGAGTTTCTTGCCTGTTCTTCTCGAGAAGGCTCTCCCAATTCCGAACAGGTGTCGAGTCAATATATTTTTTCTTTTTTTTTTCCTTATTCGTACGTACGGACAAGGTTTTTGTTTTTTTTTTTATTATTATTTAAGCTTTTTTTTTTGTTTTGTTTGTTGACGTCAATAAGTGCCTGTAAAGGTCTATGTTGAATAAATATTATTTTGATTTTGATTTTGACCCCCTTAAGGATGAATTTTGAAAAATCCTTCCTTAGTGCACCCCTACACCTTATAAGGAACCTACGTGCCAAATTTGTAATCTCTAGGACTAGCGGTTTGGGCTGTGCGTTGATATGTCAGTCAGTCAGTTTCTTCTTTTATATATTTAGATTTATTTTGAACAAACAGTAATTTATTGAAATTAATATATAGAAGACTAGCGGCCCGTCCCGGTTTCGCACGGGTAGACATTACTCTTCGCAGCGTATGCGATGAAAGAAATTTTATGGCATTTTTTTATATGATAGGGCAGCAAACGAGCAAACGGATCACCTGATGGTAAGCGATAACCGTTGCCCATGGACACCCGCAACACCAGAGGCGTCACTCTCGGGTATTCTTCTCTACGCTTATCTGCGCTGAGGTTACTGTACGGGGCGTTGTAGCCACCCTCAGTGCTGTCAATCGCCAGCCATTACAATGGCTGGGGCATTGGAGCGGTGGGGCGGGTGCCCTCCCACCTGTGGCTTCGTGTGCTTCTCTGATGAAGAGAGTATTAAACTCCTAGGGAGCGCTTTTCTGTCTGGTGGCCTCGCATGGTACGGGGCCAGATGTTGTTCAGAACTGGCGGCTCTTCTGAACATGCTGGATGCTAGCTGACGGATATAGGCGTCTAGGGTCTCTACCTTCAGGCCTCGTCGTATGACGTCGTTCCTGACGTACCTGGGAGCTAGCCGTGATGGTCCGCAGGGCCAGCGATTTGTTGTGCCGCCAGTCTTTTCCTCGCTAGTTTCCCAGTCAGCGCGTACCATACGGGCGCTGCATACGTTATTCTTGGACGGATGTACTGTTTGAAGATGGTAGTCTTGTAGGCAGTGGCAGCAGAGGCGTCACAGATGCGTTGCCGGCCTTTTAAAAGGGAATAAGGGGGGAAGGGGGGTTGGGCCTCCGGTACCCTCACTCACTCGTCGAAACACAAGCACAAGCGCTATTTCGCGCCGGTTTTCTATGAGGTCGTGGTATCACTCCGGTCGAGTCGGCCAATTCGTGCCGAAGCATGGCTCTCCCACGGTACGAGTAAACACGGTAAATTTTTTTACACCTTCGGTTGGTTTTAATAAGAATTTCTAAAGATTTCTATAGTAATCTAGTACTAAATATAGCCTATGTTACTCAGTAATAATGTAGCTTTCTAATGAAAAAAGAGTTATTAAAATAAATAAAATCCTTTTATTTCAGGCACACATAGACCCATATCATATAAATTATATAATTAAATTAAATTAAAAGCAATAGAAATACAGTACAAATACAAAAGCTATCACCTACTTTCTATTTGCCTCCATATGGATAGAAATCCAATAGCTGTAGATGGGATTGGTCAGATAGTCAGAGACAGCCCTCAGTGTGGTGTTGTTCGAGCGACTCACTCTACTCCAGAAGGCTGCTATCCTCGTCCGTGTTATGGCAAAGAAATCAGGGACTCCCGCCTCAGAGAGCATGGTCGATGCACTGCAGTGCCTTGGTAACTTCATAAGGGCCCTATACACATTATTGTACTGGACCCTTATGGTACTGAAGGATTTCCTAGTGATATAGTGATAGTTATTAAAATCGGTCCCGTACTTTTTCGAGTTTAGTCGTTACATACAAAGATACAAGTCTTTCCTCTTTATTATATTAATGTAGATACCCGGCACGGCTTTTCTTTCGCACCATTAGTTTTCACTTCATTTTTCTCACTCACGCGAACGTGGTCGAGTTACAAAGGTACCCGGCTCGGTTTTGTATCGCCAGCTCAGTCATTACGATGATTGCGTGGTAGCAAATGATACTGCCCGAGGCTGGATGTGGCTCGCTGACGCCTCATCAGACATTCCACAGCGACAGTTCCCCTTCCTTCGACATGTTAGCGTCTGTGTCTTATAAATATTTCCTACACTCACACCAATTAGCTTAACTCAAAGCACTGAGAAGCTTATGTTATGGGAGCTGGGTAACGGATAGACATAAATATTTTATACATATATATATAAATCCATACTAATATATTTTAAGCGCGATAGTTTTTATGGTGGGATGTTTGTTCCTCTTTCAAGAAAAATACTGCTAAATGTATTTCAATGAAACTACAATAATATAATAATTATAAATTGTTCTATTTTTATTTATAGGCTATATTATTGTAAAGTTTCATACAAATCCATTCAGTAGTTTTTACTTGAAAGAGTAACATACATACATCCATCCATACAAACATTATAATATTAGTAGGGATATTAGCAAAAGCTTCAATCATCATCGAAAGCAAGCTTTTATTTAAATGCGCTAAAAAGGTCAAAATAAACACTTAAATATAAAAGCTTGTCGTTTAAAGTATTCTATAAGTAATTGAATGCGCTACACTTAAATAAAAGCTTGTTTTTAAAAAAGTTTTTTTTAAGCTTTCATTTGATACCCATATTGTAGGGATGCATTATAAATAATTGATCCGCCATCTTGGGAAAGTCCGCCATATTGAATTAAGAGTGACGTCACATTATTTATCGAGGTGTTCTTTGCAAGCCCTTTCATTTGATACCCATGTTGTAGGGGTGCATTAAAAATAATAGAACCGATATCCTGGTAATGCCGCCCAACCAAAAAAAAAAACACATCACCATGCATTGACATCTGACTTACACGTGCGTGCAAAATTTCAGCTCAATCGGAGACCGGGAAGTGGGTCAAATTAAGATTCCAAGATTTTCTTACATAGTTACAAGTGAAGCTAATATCAAAGCTTGTAAAAACCTGTACATAAGAGAAAGCATGTGATACGTTGGTTCATCTGTTCGGCTGCACTGCGGTTGCGTGGATATTTCATTAGAATGTTTAATGTCGCGTGAGTAAGCACCATTAGTAGTAATTGAGACAGTTAAGAGCTTTTTATATTGATAATGAATTGATATTGACGATATTTTATAAATCTTAAACAGCTTTCCCCTCTAAAATATAGTTATCTTCAAGTATCTTTGAGCGAATGTGAGGTCATCGGCTCTCATTGCACCAAGATTCTGCCAGATTAATTTGTTAATTTGAATTAAACATAATAACTCCAATAACGTTTCACAATAGAATCTACATCTTCATACTGCGCGACATTCAAAAACTGCCCCCGCTTCGTTTGTTGATATAATGGCGTAGTACCTATATACCACGTAAATGCATTCTTATAAAAAAGCTTGTTTTTAAAAAGGTTTTTTTTCTTTAATTTTATTTTTAACTTTTTAGTACCTCTACAGGCTTACTGAGAACAAGCCCTTTCATTTGATACCCATATTGTAGGAACGAATAAAAGAAAATTATCCGCCATTTTTGGTGTTCCGCCGTGTTGGATTAAGAGTGACGTAACATTATTTTTTTCTAGTTATTCTTGGCAAGCCCTTTTATTTGATACCCATATTGTAGGAGTGCATTAAAAATAATTGGTCCGCCATATTGGATACGCCGCCATGTTGGATTTAGAATGACGTCACATTATTTTTTTGTAGTTATTCTTGGCAAGCCCTTTTATTTGATACCCATATTGTAGGAGTGCATTAAAAATAATTGGTCCGCCATATTGGATACGGCGCCATGTTGGATTTAGAATGACGTCACATTATTTTTCTAGTTATTCTTGGCAAGCCCTTTTATTTGATACCCATATTGTAGGAGTGCATTAAAAATAATTGGTCCGCCATATTGGATACGGCGCCATGTTAGATTTAGAATGACGTCACATTATTTTTCTAGTGATTCTGGGCAAGCCCTTTTATTTGATACCCATATTGTAGGAGTGCATTAAAAATAATTGGTCCGCCATATTGGATACACCGCCATGTTGCATTTAGAATGACGTCACACAGTTAATCATGCATTGTCATCCGAACTAAACGTGTATACCAAATTTCATTGTAGGTCGGGGCCCCCCTGAGAATGGGGGCTCTGGGCACAGGCCCCGTGTTCCCTTATGGTAAAGACAGTATTTTATAGAGCATGGAACGGAATAACCAACCATAGCATTGGAACAAGTAGCAAGTGCGACACCTACCTATTGTTTGTATATAGTATCTTTGGCTAAGTCCTTCTGAGGTCGACCTCTGTTTTTTTTTTTTTTTTTTTTATAGCATAGGGCAGCAAACGAGCAAACGGATCACCTGATGGTAAGCGATAACCGTTGCCCGTGGACACCCGCAACACCAGAGGAGTCACAGATGCGTTGCCGGCCTTTTAAAAGGGAATAGGGGGAATAAGGGGAATAGAGGGGAATAAGGGGGGTTGGGCCTCCGGTACCCTCACTCACTCGGCGAAACACAGCGCAAGCGCTATTTTACGCCGGTTTTCTGTGAGGCCGTGGTATCACTCCGGTCGAGCCGAGTCGAAGCATGGCTCTCCCACGGTGTTTTCACCATATTGCCTTCTGTGAGACTTCTGTGAGATCAATATCAACTTTTCTAACCTATACCCCCTTCTAACTATATAAATTTGTGTTTGAATCTTATTTTACAGACTTTAGCGATCGATCCCGGCCACATAAAGTGTCCAATGACTTAAGTTTATCAAATAACTATTTTGTGTGATTGTTGTGTGTATTTTGTGTGTGATTACACAATTTCCTGTAAATATTTACACCTCTTGTTCTCGATGAGTTGGAGAGAAGTTTCATTAACCCCATATTTTCTAGAAATATTAATACCTCGCAGTGAACGAGTCTTACAACTGTCTTGACACTATAACTGCCTTAAATATGTTAACACAATTTACACTACATATAAGACCACAGGAGAAAAACATATACCTATTCTAAATTCATCTGCACACACATATTATAGTTTAATGTTACACACAAAAATGGGTCATATGTAAATTGATTTTTTGAAATAAATGATTCACATAAGTCAATAAAAATAATGGAAACTAAAATAATATATTAAAAAAAACATGTAATTATATATTTAATGTGACAAGTAAGAGCTTTTACTTCAGTATAGAATGTATCAATATCTTTGGAAAGAAATATTTTATTAACATATCTCATTTCAATATTAATTATAACTTCCTCGAATGTTCTATCGCAGTCACTGTCAAGGAGATAGAGAGAGTAGGAAGATAACTGAAATAGCAAATTAGTGGCTGTCATGTATCAGTAATTAGCCGGGTAATTAATTAAAAACTGGATCTCAGACGAGGTCTTTGAATCTTGAGATAAAAGTCGCTCCACTGACTTACATTTGGTCAATGAATCGAATCAATAGTATTCTGGTAGGAAATCCTATTGGTGCCGTGTTTTGTTGATAGTGGAATTAAACATCAAATCTTTATGGCTGAGGACGCAGTTATTGAGGAAACATTTAATCTAAATATTAGAGAAAACAATTACAACACAACTTTTGCAAATAAAAAAAAGCGGCCAAGTGCGAGTCGAACTCGCGAACGTAGGGTCTATTATAAATAAATGTTTTTCTTAATTCTTTATTATATTTGAGTTGATTGATGAAAGGTAAAATGCGGTTTACGATTTATATCATACTAGCTGACCCGTGCCCACTTTGTTGGGCATAATATTAATAATCCCCGAAGCGAGCACGAACGCGAACCGAATTAAACCCGAAGCCATCGCGCGCCGTCCGCTGCTTTGGCCTTCACACTTATGACGATGAGTCTACTTGTTTTCATAGATTCATAATTTTTCGTAATATATGACTTAATGATTTGAATTATTTTATTAATATAAAAAATTAAATTGTCTATGCTAATGTTAAAAAATATACTTTTTGTAATTTAAATATAAAAGTTAGACATATGCTATCGTTGACTTTTTTGTAGGCATTTTCAAGCTCCACATTTTTTCTTTAGAACTCAAAAATATATATTTCATAGTTAAGGCAGCATTCGTAAGAAACGCTTTCATTCGACCGTTTTTTCTCCGATTCACTTTGCAAAACGGGCTACCACGTATAAGCCTTTTTATTTTTCGGTTTTTTATATAACCTATGACACTCAGCAATAATGTGGCTTTCTATTGGTGAAAGAATTTTTAAAATCGGTTCAGTAGATCCCGAGATTACCCCTTACAATTTAACAAATATACAAATATACAAACACACAAACTTTACTTCTTTATAACATTAGTATAGATATTATTTTTACATTTATGATTCACTTATTTTTGAAATTACGCGGTAGGGACACATTTTTCCACTTTGGAAGAGTCTCTCGCGAAAACTATTTAGTTTAGAAAAAATATATATTTCATACCTCAATATCATTTTTGAAGACCTATCCATAGATTTCTTTTTTATAGTACCTAGGTACGAGTAATCGCTACTAATATTTTTGTTGTAAGTACATATTCCCAAATGTCAACAATAGACAAGATTTAGAGAACATTTAAAGGTAATTTTAATGGTGATATACAGTTATCATATTACATACATACCTACATATATGTCACGCCTTGTTCCCAATGGGGTAGGCAGAGAGCACCTCTCTCCACTTGCTACGATCCTGGCACACTTCTCTTGCTTCCTCCACTTTCATGAGCGTCTTCATCATATTAAAATTATTTATATTGGATAATCGCTATTGAACGCGAAAGTTTTCAAAGTATGGATAGATATATTTTACTCTTTCACGTAAAAACTTTACAGTAATAAGGTTATACAATAAAATAACACATCGGGTACAATATATATAGATACTAGCCGGTGCCCGCGACTTCATCTGCACAGATCGTAAATTTTTACCTACTTACTTGACACTTATTATATATTTTGGACAATTTATATAATATGTTTATAAATTGTAGCTTATATGTTACTCTGATGTTTTTTTTTTATATTTGTTACACTTACACCAATTAGCCTAGCCCAAACTAAGCTCTAAAAGGCTTGTGCTATGGGATCTAAGGTAACGGATAGACACACATATATTATACATATATAAATATTTTTTATACACATATATATATATCAACAACCATGACTAAGGTACAAATGCTCGCATTCATCACACAAACATCTGCCCCCACCGGGATTCGAACCCGGGACCTCAGAGATGGGGACACCTTGAAACCGGTGTACTAACCACTCAACTATCGAGGTCGTCAATGTATAAGCTATACTATTGTAAAGTTTCATTAAAATCCATTCAGTAGTTTTTACGTAAAAGTGTGACTAACATTCATCTATACCAGAGGATCCCCAACTTACAAAAATTTATAAACATATATAATCTTCTTTTCACTTTATAGGTGCTTATATGAAAAGATAGATATTAGTAAATAGGTACTGTCAGTGTATATTGAGATCTATTATCGTGGACGCCCATTTTTATTTCATGGACCCCCCAATTGCGGGTACCCAGGGATTTTCTGCCACGCGCTACTAAACTGTGGAATAATAATAATAAATAATAAATAAATAAATATTTGTTACACTTACACCAATTAGCCTAGCCCAAACTAAGCTAAGGCTTGTGCTATGGGATCTAGGGTAACGGATAGACATACATATATTACTTTATTGTTGCAGGTGTTATTTTGCGGAAGTCCATTGTATTACAAAGGATATTGATTATGTTTGCTGATTCCGCGCAGTTGATGATGACTTGTCCAACAAGCAGACAAGGTCGACACGTGTCGCGCTCGGTGTCTCATGAGCGACGAGTCGCTCGTCGCTCGTGAGACACTGAGCGGGCAACAATTCCTGAAGATGTCTCGCTGAGAGACGAAACACGTGTCGACCTTGTCTGCTTGTTGGACAAGTCATCATCAACTGCGCGGAATCAGCAAACGTAATCAATATCCTTTGTAATACATATATTATACATATATAAATATTTTTTATTGAAATATATATCAACAACCATGACTAAGGTACAAATCCTCGCATTCATCACACAAACATCTGCCCCCACCGGGATTCGAACCCGGGACCTCAGAGATGGCGACACCTTGAAACCGGTGTATTATCCACTCGACTATGGAGGTCGTCGACAATGAATTGTAGCTTGCAGTATTTCCGAACCGATGCGATATCGAAACCTTCAAAAAAGAGCATTCCCATTTAAAAGGCCGGCAACGCATCTGTGACTCCTCTGGTGTTGCGGGTGTCCATGGGCAACGGTTATCGCTTACCATCAGGGGGGCAATCGCACTAACAAATCGCAGCTGCAACGAAACCAAATCGTTCCACTCAACCAATCCGAGAGCTAGAATATCACGTCATCGAACAGATGACGTGATATTGTGGCGTTCGGATTGGTTAAGCCGAACGGTTCGGTTGCGTTCCGCTTGCGATTTATTAGTGCGATAGCCTCTCAGGTGATTCTTTTTTCGCTGACGTCGACCTCTTTCAGGTTGTCATAGACCCCTAGGGGTCGATATAGACCACTTTGTTGACCACAATTACTGTACTTACATACTACTCTATACTTACATACTTTCGCTCTTGTTAGTACATATTGTGTGAATTGTTCAAAATACGACAGTAAGTAAGTAAATAGGAAAAAATCTACCATCTGTGCAGACGAAGTCGCGCTCTCCAACTAGTTATTTATAAGTCACTAGCTTTCTGCCCGCGGCTTCGCCCGCGTGGATTTCGGGATTGGGTCTATACGAGTAGAGGGTTAAGGGTCATAGCTTTTGCCCACGGCTACATATGCGCGGAAGTCGTTTTATGGCGCGAAGGGTTTATCGCGCTTCCCGTGGGACTATCCGTTTTTTCGAGATAAAAAATATCGCAAAACCTTGCTCTAGAATCACTCTATCTATTGATGAAAACCGCATGAAAATCTGTGCAGTAGTTTTTGAGCGATGCCTTTATTGCGCCTCCCGTGGGATTTATCGATGTTTCCGGAATACATCATAGCCTAGAACCTTCTTCAAGAATCACTGTCTATTGATGAAAACTGCAGGAAAATCCAAACAGTAGTTTTTGAATAGTCTTTATCGCGCATCCTACGGGATCTGTCGATTTTCCGCGATAAAAAGCCTATTATTTAATGCGGGCTTTTATCATTACGTCTGCAAAATTTCAAAGCAATCGGTTCAGTAGTTACGGCGTGAAAGCGGAACAAACAAACAAACAAACTTACTTTCCGATTTATAATATTAGTAAGGATTTCTAATATTATGTTCTTATGCAAGTCTTTTTCAGGTATGTCTCTGTTTTATCACAGCAATCAATATTTACATTTCACTATCCAAGAACATTACAGCAGCTAAATAATAATACTAAATAAAATTCTGCGCCATCGTAAATATTTTACATTTCCCATCCATCAGCCTCTAAAAGCGCCATAACTCCACAGCTTCGATTAATTCTATCTACCACTTTCTATCCGCTTCCCATTAAACTGCGGACCTTAATTTATGACAGCCCCATGCCGATAACGTGACATATTTGCGCAAAACCAGTTTCAATTATTGGCATAAATAAAACAGAGAGGAAAATTTGAATAACTCTAGTTGAGGGATGGTTTTGTGATGTTTCGTCCTGCTCGTGCTCGAAACTAGTGTATTAGCTATCTCGCTTTCGGAGGCTCTATGTTCATCGCGGTTGGCTGCCTCCGTGTCAGTTAGTTGCGCATACGCAGCGGCGAGGGCCGATTGTGTTTGAAAATCGTGTAATTTTCGCGCGTCGGAAGTTGTTTAAAAGTTCCGTGTCGTGTATGTCATGTTGGTTTGATGATGGGAGAACTGTTGAAGAGATTTTCCTGTTCTCATATATCGCCGACAGTAGTGTTGTGTAGTTGTAACTAAATCTAGAAAGTGACAGCATTACATCGGATTACAGTGATTAATACTTGGAAATACACGTGAGAGTGAGCTTTGTACGGTTAATTGGGGCGGCTACTTTGCGCCGGCGCCGATGAGATTGCAATAGGATTAACACGTTGTTCTGGGTCCATTTTCATGTACAGGTGTATGGCGCAAGGTGCGCGGTCGGTCATATCACCAATAAAATGGTTATACTCCGTTAAAAGTCCTGTTTGGTTATAAAACAGTGTGCCGTGTGTGATACATTTTTCATTGCCTGCATACTATTGACTTAATACGTACTATTGCATACAAAATCAGTTATGGATACAACGAATATGTCGATGTCGCGATCATTTTACAAAGTTCGTTGATTAACAATGATCGGTCCGGATTTAAATTCCAACAATAAAAATAAACACAATATTATTGCTTGACATACGTTTTTAGGCTATTAAACGTCTTTATTACAATAGTAATGAACTGTTGCAGTATTGCTTATAAATTTATTTATTAACTAGCGACCTGCCCCGGCTTTGCACGGGTGCAATGCTATATAAACACTGAAAAAACACGCTTTTAAAATTGATTTAATAAAAAAATTAAAAATAAAACTGTAGTTATTTTTAAATCTGTAAAGGGCCATATAGATCTATCTTAAATCAACAATGTATTTAAAATATTTGATTGGATAAGGATTAATGCTGTATTGGTTAAAATTGCCTCGAAAAGTAGCCATTATATGTCATAAATGACGAAAGTAAATGTCAAAAAATGTGGGATATCCATAAGAGATATATAGACATATACAATCGAAGTTTTCTGTAGACTTTTTCAATGTGTCTAATACTTAGTACATTATTTTGATAAACCTCGTAGGATTCAGCCTGCGTTTGCAATCTCCACTGGTAGAGTGGAACCAAGAAGTTGATTATTATTTATAACACAAAATATGTCGAAGATAACTTTAGTAACTGTTAGTATGACAATCCAAAGGAAAATAGACTTTATTGTTTCAAGACATGAACTCAAATTATAACCTTAAGGTGATAAGTAGAGATCGGATAATCGGATGCATATTTACCTAAAGTTAATTTTTGACTCACAAATTATGGAAGCGGCTTTTTAAAATACATTTTGTTAAATAAAAATCCCGGGAAAATACGGGACTGCAAATTTAACGTAGTGATATTGTTTGCAAATTACTAAATTAGCACGTGGTATTTATTTTCAAAAGACCGAGACTCCGGGTTCATTTATACAACTATGCATACGTATTTACATGAAGTTTAGTTTCAGTTCCCCGTGCGATTTATGAATGTACGATTTATTACATGAAGAGTGTTATACGAAAGTAGTGAGCTAGTTTGACTAAAACAATAATCAATTAAATAATTTAATAAAAAAACAGAAATGGTGCCCGGGCGTAAGTATGGTCTAGTAATATTTACGCCCCATTTTAAATAGGATATTATAAGCTCATATTACCGACTAGTTTTGCATTACCAAAATGTTCTACAGTACCGGAATTCCGGGATTTTTATTTATGGAAATAAAATAAAAAGACAGTTCCATACTTTGTCATAAACTAAATTAGGTAAATAAATAAACATCCGGCTATCCAATTCTGCAATCCCGGGATTTTTATTTGACAAAACAATAAAAAGCGGTTTCCATACTTTGTCTTAAACTAACTTTAGGTAAATATGCATCCGATTATCCGATCTCTAGTGATAAGTCTTAAGACTCAAAATTGTGCACCCAGTTCCAATAATTTTTGATTATTTCAGTAAAATAATAGAAAACTAGCTTTAGGAGTCAGTAAGTTATCTTGTTGGTATGTCGTGACAAAAGAATCAATTCCTAAAACAATTCTTTCGCGTCAAGAGATAATGACTTGACGTTTGGCGCACCGACCGGTCGAGTGATCGGCATCTACGCAACGCGGGTTCATTTCCCGCACGGGACAGATATTTTGTAGAGCTACAAAAAATTGTTTCGATCTGGGTGTGCAAGTGAAATTTCTATATTTGTGACTGCACCCACGACACAGGATAAAAATGCTAGTTTTTAAAAAGAAAAAATAATAATACGCCAACTCCCTCAAATCAGTTAATAGTAAAGATAAATAAGCAATGAAATACATGCTTCTATAAATAAGCTTACATAATAATAAGGTTTCATTTCCCGCTTGTTTCATTTATCTCCGCATCGCCACAATCTGTCATGAGGCTGTTGACAGACGGAGAAATGGACTACTTATCTGTTACATCAAATTAATTATTATTATCTTTGATTAATTAGCTCGGCCTTGCAGTGAAGAAAGCTCGTAGGAAAGCTTGACATTCTTTCGTGAGAGTTTATAAAATTCCGAATATCTACATAATATGTATTTTATCCACAATGGCATTTTCACTCTCGAACTTGGCGAAGAATTATACTGAGCTTAATGTAGGAGTTAGTTCTGTGAAGATTCTTAACAATTGTAAATATTTATATTACAATCCTCCGTTTAAGAAACATGGGTATGTGCAAAATTGTTAAAATAAACTGACAATCTGTTATCATAAATATGATAGTAACTCTGTTTGTCTGTTTGTCGTGCTTTCATGCCAAAACTACTCAACTGATTTAAATAAAATATGGTATACAGTTAGTCTAGCGCCTGAGAAAGGATATAGTTTACTTTTTAATGCGAAAAAAGGGCTGTAAAGGGTTGAAGTAGGTGATACTTCATTCTTAAAGCTAGAAGATTAAAAATTATTTTTTTGTTTTTAGATTGTATGTAATGAAATAAGACAGTGTGTAAATATTTTACAGATGATTTTGATGCAATTGTGTTTGGGGACGATTGAAGACCTGGGGAAGGATTTTAGATAGTTTATACTGCAGAAAAATAAATAATTTGCTTTTGGAAAATCTGATATAATGGAAGTGGAATAAATAAATATTTGTCTTTACAATTTCTCTTCACTGCTTTTAAAATTCAAAATTTTCTTTTTTTTATTGTTAATAAAATGTGTAGCATTTAAATCTTCTGAAATTCAGAGCTCAAACTTTAATAACGTGAAAAAAATTGAGTAATTTCAATATAAACGTGTCTTTTCTTATATTGTAATTTATTGAAAGGAGTAATGCATATTTTCTGACGCATGTAAGAATAAAAATCATTACATTTTATTAAGCAGACAATTTGAAGTCAACCACAAAAAATATTCAATTCATTTCTATCCATGTTAATAAAAAAAGCTATCGCTTTAAGAAAAGAAAGTATAAAAATTTGTGAAGTCCCACAACTTTCCTTCATTTTAACATGTACCAATTTGAATAGGCCATAAAGTTGGCAAGTGACGGCGAGCCGTGGTCACACGAGCCCAAAATAACAAGTGTCGATTGTACTTTAGACCATACCATAATATGGGTGACAGTCCATAAAATATGAAAAAACCACAACAAAAAGCGTGTTATTGTTATTTACTGCGATAACATGAAAATGCACACCTTTTTTTTTTTTTTTGAGGGGGGAGATGCGATCTTGTGCACCATGACACCGCGCTGGCAAGACGCGGCCGTGTGTGGGGCGCTCCGGCCAAGAGGACCGGCCTACCCACTTTTTTTTTTTTGTTCCCCTGATGAAAATGCATTAAATTGCATACCCCGGCTGTGGCGAGCCGGCGGTTATGTGGGGCTCTCCTCCCCAGAAGGGGGAGGCCTACCCACTAAAAACCTCAGGGATGGCCTTCCTCAGGCGTGTAGGGAGCCCCCGGGAACATAAAGCCACTTCCGGGAACCCCCAGCCTCCGCTCCCCTGCCTAGAAGGGAGCCCTCCTCGGGGGAGGCTACTACCTCCCCCGGTCTCCTCCACCGACGACGCCCCCCGGCCACGGAAGGGACCTACTAGGGCCTACCCACTAAAACCCCCCCGCGTCCTCTGGGCCCATACGGGGCACATGGCGGGGTGCGCTCTCGCGATTCGACCGCCATGTGTCCCGGAATGAAAATGCACACCTGATTTTTTAAATATTTTATTTAAAAAGGCGTTAATGCTATATTCTGAATTAGTTAAAATATATGTCACCAAATTAATGACATTGTCGAATTGGTTGAAAGACAATTGTTAGCGGCAGATCTGGCAGGCAACGTCTTCCTCCTCGTTGCGAGGCTTTAGTCTTTGGTTGTTTCTGTCATGGCTTAGCAACGGGGTTTTACTAATACAATTTAGCTTCACTTTTAATTTATATTTTTATATTACCTTCGTGAGTTTGTGATTGTAATAAATAGAATTTAAACTAAAAAAACATACGTTTAATTCGGTACTTAATAACAATATTAAGGTACTTTTACCCTTAGCGTGCAAGTATTATGTACAAGTTGGTGACCGCGACTTCATCTGCACAAATTTGTATTTTGAGTAGCTTATATTAGCGTGGGGTATTTCTTTATAAATTATAGCCTACGAGTAAATGTTATTACGAAGAATAAGCTATATCATTGTAATTTCAATAAAATCCATTCAGTAATTTTTACGCGAAAGCGTAAAAAACGTTCGCGTTTATTGGTATGATTTATCTTATCTCAGATCGTGCATTGCGACTGCATCAGCCATGTTCTATCGTGTATGTTATTCTGTTATATAAGCTGGATGATAATTTCTTATAATTATTATAAGATCTGTTTCAACATGTTTGAATTGAACCGAGTCAACGGAAATAAGCACAGCGTTAAATAGTATACGGAGCGATGTGGAATCGTTATTACTTTATGGATATTTGCAGGAATGGCTGGAATCATACAAATAATTATCGAACTTATTACTTTAAGAAGAGATAATATACAGTATAACTTTAAACCTTTGAGATTGAGATATGAAGGTTAATTAAGTAAATTACCTATATGCGAGGTTATAAAACTGAGATCCCGATAAATATTATGTCCTGCGTCGTTAAAAGTGCTTTTTTCATATAATTACACTAAAGAAATATTATGAAAGAGGTACTAAGGAATAGTAAGTAAGTAATCTAAAAGATCATATTAAGTAGACATTTAATAGTTTTACGCAAAAGTGTAACAAACATTCATGTATACTTACAATCTTTCGCTAATATTAGTAGGTTATTCCAAAATATGAGAATAAGTGCCAAATAAGTAACAAATAAGTAGCAAAAATCTACCATTTAGTAGTGAAACCACAAGATAACACTGCACTTAGACTTCCCGCGTCGACTCCTGCTTATGAACTGCGCGTGTCTATTTTTTTTCCCTCTGGAGAGGAGAGGCTGAGAATCCTCGTGAGACCAACCGACCAAAAACAGCCTGAGTGAAGACCGCACCTTCAGTCGGCGCTGCCCTTTAAAAGAGAGCATATTCGCTAGAAGAGGCACGGAACCCTTAGAAAAAGGCTGCCGAGAAGGGGATAGCAAGGGATGCGAGCAAGCAGGTCTTGAATGTCCTGAGTTAATTGATTGGGAAGGTCGCAGAGGACGTGTCGCGGTCTACGAAGTGTCTGCCGATTTGGATTGTGGTCCGTGTCTAGTGACCAGTTCAACTTATATACTTTTTCTCCGCTTTTAATCTGCAACAGTGGCGCCAGAACAAATACCTTTTGACTTTAGAAGTGCTCGACTTAATATAGTTCTTTGTACAGAAACAATTACAATCATAACTATTTGTGCAGACGAAGTCGCCTGCGCCAGCTAGTTAACTATATATTCGCGTTGGTTATCGGAGAAGAAATACAGTCGAACAATTTGCAAGCAGTCATTAAAAAGGTCCGAGTTTTAATGAAACAATTTGCGGATAAAATCTAAATCTAAACACAGCATCCGCAGGGCCGGCATCAGCGATCGCAACTTTGTAAAGCATAGGAATATGTACAAAAAGATAATAAGTAAAGAAAGCTCGGCGTCGAAGTCGCGATGATTTGTGGCGGACTCGTCAATTGGATTAATTTTTTGCAACGATGTGTCACCTCGTTGTGGGATATCTACTGAATGCTGATTGTGAGACGATGGAGTATTAGAACCACATATTGTATAATCAAGCTGTAACCGCGCTTTTTAGTTGGGCATTACATAATTCAGTTGTCATATCCATATTTTTTTTAGTTTTATGATTTATCCAAATGTATTTGTAGCTATTATGAGTGTATCTAGCTTGAAGTTCCATGGCTCAGTCAATTCGATCATTTTAACAAGCTTCATTATTACACTGCAATCGTCAAGTCACAATGTGGTAAAGCCGCCTATTTTTTGTAAAAAAATATTTAGTGTAAAAAAATTAATATGATTTCGTGTTTTACATTTAGAAAACAATGTATCAGAAAAATATGTTTCATTTTATTTTTGTCAAACTTTCTGATATCAAAACTTAAATAAGACCTTATCCTAACTCTATTGTGAATTATCATCTCCTTTAAAATAACTATTTAAATCGGAGATTTGTTCTAGAGAGCCCCCTTGTTCAATTTCAGATCATAATTTATAACCATTGTGAAATGAAATTAAACAATCGCATGCTTACGAATAAGTGAAGAAATCTGCTTATTCTGCGACCGAGCCCGCCTCATCAAGTTCAAATTACAAAGGAAAAGTGCAAATTAACCCATAACAATGATAGGGAAAGCGACTATTGTTGTTCTGCGTTATGGGCAATTAATAACGGAGTTTGCTTTTTAATACCCACCATATGAGCGAGTGAATGGGCCACTGTTTCGGAGTAGTTAAAAATTATAATGTGATAGGACTGTTCTGGCTTTATTTATTATTTCTTAAGTCTGCAACTATCACACATAAGCTTGGATTCGTGATTTCCAGTTCCAATGATCTGGTTTTGTCTGCCTGTGAATTGTAACATGCGGACAGTTTGAGCCTAGAAAAGGGCACGCAATATCTTCTATTTATGATTCAAAATGGCGGCCATTACACTTTTGAACATTTCGGAGATAATGATGCAAAAAAATTAAAAGATACTAATTTTGTTGACATCCTTACTAATATTATTGACGCGGAAATTTTGTGGACGTTTGTTACTCTTAAAACTATTGAATGGATTTTGATGAAACTTTACAATAATATAGCTTATACGTCAGAATAACATATAAGTTACAATTTATAAAGATATAAGTACGGTAATATACATAAGTTACTCGAAATACTAATCCTGCGCAGATGAAGTCGTGGACACCAGTTAGTATCGAATATGGCGTTACGGTCTTTACAAATCCACTAAACGGCGTTCAGTTTATAGACAGCTTTTCCAAGCAAAAATATCGTTAATGCGTAAATATGACCAAAATAAGATGTCTGGTTTTGCTTCTGCACGACTTAATTTTTAGTACGGTATGAATTTCTTTTTCTTTTTTCTAATAAGGTTATCATCTATATTGTCATTTGCTAGCTCAGCATCTATTATCACATCTAAATCTAGGCTAAATATTACAGTCATATTACCAAAGCGTTTTTCTTATTCAATAAGACGTCCTTTAGATTCCGTGCAGCCTCCGACAGATTTCCTCCGAAGGCGCTAAGTCAATCCTTAATAAGTTCATTTTCTTCTGGTCGTTCATAAATCAACGTCACTAACTCTCCATCCAGCCATCTAACAGGCCAAAACCAGTTGCAGCAAATTACACCGGATTCAGACCTATGTCTCATTCGCGAGGACAGTTCGCATTCCCCAACATAAATTGGCACCTTGCTCGTCCAATGATTCCTCAAGGCATGTAATCTAGTTCGATGCTTGATGTCTTCAACTTCTTTACAAGATATTTAGTTTTCAACTAAACTGATTCTGATAATATTGGTTCCATTGTATTATATAACTATAAAACATACTTAATTTTGTGTACTGTGACGTTGTAAGTTTCACTACCCTCTTTACTAGTGTTTTTTTTATTGTAATAAAGGCACTTTAATTTAGTGAGAGTATTTAATTGCCCTTCTATAATTTATTAAACAAAGCAACAAAGTCATAATCAACTTTTTTGTCCGGTGGTAAAATATTAGCGACTAAAATAGCCTAACATTTTACTATGAGGTAATAATCTCTTGCCTCTGACAAAATCCTATTAACTTGCGTTGTATTCGGAAAATTATTACGTTATAATTTTAGCGTATTATTAATAATCATAATTGTTATTATCGCATTAGTTGG
Organism: Scirpophaga incertulas; assembly: GCA_036419045.1. NCBI lineage: Eukaryota > Metazoa > Arthropoda > Insecta > Lepidoptera > Crambidae > Scirpophaga > Scirpophaga incertulas. The sequence goes on along the minus strand of CM071645.1, from coordinate 21,403,881 downwards.
AAATGATTGAATCGCTCTGTAATAATTCAGATGCGGTAAAAGCTCGCACGAGTTCCACGCCATAATGTGTTCTTAAATGTTTTGTTGAAGAGCCATAAAAAGCTGCGTTTTGTAACGCTTTTGATATTTGATATATTTTTCTGAAAGCACTTTGTCACATGCTGTTACAGACACAATTGTCACGGCGCTGGTCTTCAAGAGCGCCGTAGGTCGTTGATCTGCGGGCATAATGCTCAATTCATATTGTGCCGCTAATGGCTACTATCCTTCAAAATAGGTATGACTTCTAACATAAATCTCATTACGAAAAAAGATTTCGAAGACAAGTCGAAGGATAACGTTGATGTAATTTCTTACAACTAATTAAGCCATACAACATAATGAAATAAAATTAAACTACAGCCGCAGATGTTGACAATTAATATCCAGATTCTTATTTATAATAATGGAGAAGATAAGATAATATCAGTTATCCTAAAATTAACACAAGATTTGAATATAACGGAACTATTGAATTTAAGAAACACAACTTAAATAAAGAAGAGGTTTTAATTATAAAATCTAGACTAGATAATAACCGCGGTTATTTTGCACCATTAGTAACTGTAGTTGTAAATATATAGTAATTTAAGTCACTAGATCAAAATGTAAATTAAATAAAAATCTATATTTCGGATCAGTTTGAACATACTCGTAGTCCTATGCCTTAGGGTATTTAGCAGTAAAGGAAATAATACCGAAGTTGCTTTTATATATGTTATATTGTAAACTCAGTGGGAACTGGGATTACGCAAGGTTCTGCGGCAGACTGACGTAAGGATGTTATGCATAGAACAACTAATTTGGTAAAGGAATCTTACCTGGTTTTCTTGTAGAAACAAGTTAGTTTCCTAGTTAACTGCCTTCAAAGATTTAATGATACATAAATTGGTACTCACGCATTTTATTAATGATGTATATTCTAACTTAGACTTAAAATATAACCTATTTACGCTCTTGGTAAATATCAGCGTTAATTCTTCATTATTTAGTAAAGAAACAATTTGATCTCTGTTATGGATTTTAATGTCAACAAGAATTTTTATTCACATATCGCTATACAAATCTTTATTGCACAGATAATATAAAAATATGTGAATACTACTACTTTCTGCCATATGCCATTTTCTACCTTTATCTAACAAAAGTTTCATGGCGGTAAAACATGAGTAAATAACTTACTCTATTACATAAATTCCTTAAAATACATACCCGCATTGCTCTAATTTAAATAAATACGTCAAATACACATTAATATTACATAAAAATATATATGTAGTATAAAGTTAGCTCATGAGGCACAAACGGTTTTTTAAAAGTAGATAAAATACATAATATTGATTCAGTGGTACTTTGTGCAACAGTAACTAAAAATAGCTCAAGGTAAACAGAATTTGAAGCGATACACAGTTGAAATCACTCGTCTGCTACAAGATAATTGTCCCTAATAAATCTGTTCTCTATGTGTACATCCAAAATTAAGATAATATTAATGTTATCTGAATCATGTGTGTCTAATTAGTAACCATGATTGCGTATATTTTAGACATCTTAGTAATAACACTCATTCATACTCAAAATGTTGAACTTATCATATTTTGATTTTAAATTTAACATTGCAATTACATATTTGAACTAAAACGGAAGATTTCATGTTTTTATGTTTACTAGCGACCCGCCCCGGCTTCGCACGGGTGCAGTGAAAAAATGGTTATGGTGAGTTATCCCTAAGAGATAGACATATACCATCGCGGACTTTTTTGTGGATTTTTGTAAGTTGTACAATACTGTAGTACATTATTTTGGTCTATCTCGTAGGGTTCAGCCAGCGTTTGCAATATAAGCGCAAAAAAACGTGCTTATTTACGACATCACATTAGAAACCTTTAAATTTATCAGTGTTTCTCTACTATATTATGCATTTATTATACATACAAACCTTCCTTAAGAATCACTCTATCTATTAAAAAAAACCGCGCCAAAATCCGTTGCGTAGTTTTAAAAATCTAAGCATACATACGGACATACAGCGAAAGCGACTTTGTTTTATACTATGTATTGATAATTGTTTCAATCAGCTTTTCTTACATGAAATACAATATACTATTAAGTACGTACTACATAATAAGTAGTATGAATTGTAACTTAGTTACCAACATTCTTCGACGTTCTTCCTGCTATTACCTTCCACTTTTATAAGGTAGCGGTTTTAGATTGCCCCCTTGTGGAACTCGTCGGCACGAGCGGGCGCAGGTGCGTCTTGACGACCTATGAATAACGTCTCTGCTATATCATTGTTTGAACGAGTGTAGATCTTATTACATTATATTAGGGTTGATTGGGCCTTTTAACACATCAGTTAGGCAGGCAGTAAGGGTTAAGGAACGTCCCCTGTAGTCACCTGTAGTATTATGATCGGTGACCCCAGGCGCAATTTACTCCGTTGTTATATTAAGAGGTTGTTAAATTCAGGTTCGCGTATGTTGTTTGTTTGTAATTTAAAGCCTTAGACAAGTTTATGTACTCGTGTTTTCTCTTTTCTTCTTTAAAAAATATAATAACAACAATTTATTATACAACACTTATGCTACCATTATTATATCCTTTTAAATTAAATTTATCAATAGCGTTTTATTTAATGTAATGTTCTTTAATAAAAAGCTTCACGATTCAATGCAGGGATAGGATCATGTTTTGCATTAACTAAAGTATGACAACTTTTGGCATAAAACGTGAACAAGTCTGCCCAAAAATGCAAATAAAGCGTTTGGTTTGCAAAACATTAATAGATATATTATTATTCTTAAGATATCTTAAATTAATTTAATATATTTGCTGATTTATGTTCCTTGTAACTTATACAATTAAGAAAATAACATACATCAAAATATATTATATCTTGGGAAGTAATTCTATATTACTCGTATATAGTACATAATATAGAATCACTTCTCAAGACACTCTCCTTTAAACTTAACGATCTGCGGGAATCTTACATTATCTAATGTTCCGCCTTTGTTAGATCCTACCGGTATAGTTTGGGATGACAAGATGGGATGGGATGTCTTCCTTTCATGAAATACGGGTCGGATCTTAGTCTATAATGCCACTTGCGTATACACACTAACTCCGTCACATATTCTACGAACTTTAACAAGATCAGGAGCAGCAGCAGTAGAACATTTTAAAGTAACTAACTACAGTGGTCTCAGCTCTGAATATTGTTTAACCCCATTTACAGCCTTACTCTCTTAATCCACAGCTTTAAGCCTCTTCAAATCTTTAGTCTCTTAAATCGAAGATGCTTTAACATATCACAGGAGACCAAGAGCTGACAGTTTCCTCGCTCAACGTCTTCTAACGATTCAGCGACGAATCACTGCCAGCATCTTAGCAATGATAGCCTTTTTTAGATTTAGTTAAAGTCTATTTAATTTTATTATTGCGTATACATTTACAAATGTAATTAATAGCATTCCTCTTATTAATTTAAATATAAGTAAAAACTAAATTTAAAATTAATTGTTTTTAAGGAGTTTCTTTGAGACCATTTTCCATTTCTTTACTTCATGGCTAAAGAGTTTTAATGCAGGAGAATCAGTTAGGAGCCCGCAAAAACTTACAGTTTCAACAGCAGGCTAACTGTGAATACAACAGAGGTTGACGTCAAACCCAACAATTTCGAGGACCTAACCCCAGGCTGCTATTAGGGATCTGAACTTAGAATTTATTTATTGCCAACTTGAATAGCACTGTAACTTTATCGTCATAATATCTAAAATCATCTGACTTTGCACTGATCTGAACATGTATATTAAAATTGAAAACGTCGCCTTTATACCTTGGTGATAAAGTTGATAATATCTTATCACACCAATCGTTTGATGCATCGGCTATGTTAGTTATTTCAATTGAATAAGGTATAAAATTGAACGTTTACTCTCTCAAATAGGTTCGCAGATGCTCTCTCGACTCCGCCCGCGGCCACCTGTAGAGGCTACTTACACTTCATTTTTTTTCATAAATATAATTGATTTTTAATGGAAGATGTGGAAGGTTGAATGTTTTGAATATAAATGGGGAGCCGTATAGATGGAAACAGATGATGCGATGATTTGGAAATATTATATTTAATGGAAGTTCTGTGCAAGGTTTTAGCCGTCGGCCATTTGACTAATGATGAGGCTGGAAAAACTTGGATTAGATTTGGTCTATTGTATTTGTTTGTACAATTTGAATTAGGTGAAGGTTTGGAGAGCTATCAGATAATTTAGAGGCGATTGCCGAACATTCGAAAAGAACCATTCAAATGTAAATCTGTTTGATATCATAAGTCTACTGTCCGATTATTTTATGACTAAGTTGTTCACACTTTTTCTTTAAAAGCAATTAGTGTCTGTCAATGACGTGTACGAACTTAATGTCAGTCAATTGACTGTTCTTAAAAAAGTTAGACATTCATCTGACAGTACGCAAGCAAAACAGTAGCAAGTAGCACATGGGGAACAAGTTTATCAATAAAATAAATATTTCTTACACTTGTACATCAATTAGCCTAGCCCAAGTAAGCTCTAAGGCTTGTGTTACGGGATTTAGAGCGGATAGGATATTTTTATATTATACATATAAACATATTTTGTGACAGAAATATAAATCAACAGCCATGATTAAGGTAAATGCTCGCATTCATCACACAAGCATCATACATCCACCGGGATTCGAACCCGGGCTGTTAGAGATGGTGCCTGCTTGAAACCGGTGTGCTAACCATTCGACTGTCGGTCGTCAATAGTAAAAAATATTAAAATGTCAGTTTTTTAATTTATCTTAACTGCGTATCGCTCGCCTTAACTGCGTATGTTTTTGTACGAGCAGCAGTTTGTATTAAAAACAATAGGAATATATCTATCTATATCTTATGAACCTACTAGTAACATAACTTTGATTTTTGCGATATATAAACATTCTGGAGGTTTCTTTATATTACTGTATTTATGTTCTATAACAAGTCCATAAAGACAAATTTCTTTAAAAAGATTTATAATTAAATGTGTACACACAAAACATTATAGTTGGTATATATATATATTTTTTATTTGAACCACATAATCAAGATATTTTCTCGTAACTGATATGTCATGTCACACTAAGATAAAGCAGATTTCATTATTATTTTTGTCTTTCTGATATCCTTTTCACTATGATATTTTGAAATTTCGTACACACCTTGGGTATTGAGGACAATATGTTTAGTTAATTTAGTTAATTATGTTTAATTAGTGTCATTGCAAATTCAAGATCTCTCAAACTTTAATTCCTGTTTCCAACATCTGAATACTGTAGTTGTAACAACTGTTAATGAATTTAAAAAAGTCGTTACCCTCTTGGATTTGTATCCTATGGGTGCAACAAATATAAAATCTCATATGATACACCCAGACTGCAACAAATATTTTTAGGTCATAGAAATATCTAACTCGTGCGGTAATCGAACTCGCAACATGTTGCATAGTATCCGATTACTTGACTGCTGCGCCAAACGTGATCTTAATTCTTAAAACTTTATTCAAAATCGCATATCACGGTAGCCCGGAGCCCAGGGCCATCTCAGTTCAAATTCGATACATTAAATTCGAATCGCCACCAAAAATTCCCCTGGTAGCCACCAAATTAACATAATAACCAGTAAATAAAAACCAGACACAAGGTATCCGTCCCTTTCGTTAGTACGAACATTAGGCGATCGAGAAAGAGACAGGTGGGCGCGTATTTGCATGCACGCACCGATGCGTAAGCGCAGGTCGTGTGTCGAGTTTAATAAGACGATTTGTAAATGCGATAACGGGTATGAACGTTGTTGCCCCAAGTCTGTACACGAACAAATTGCCAGAACGGGCCTTTAAGAAACTAGTGCTGTTTTGCCTTATTACATACTAGCTGTGCCCACGACATTGCATGGAATCGTAATTTTAGGTAGCATTTTTAATGACTGATGAGAGTGTTATAAACGTAAGAGTAGACAAATATAATCAGAACTAGCAACCCGCCCCGGCTTCGCACGGGTGCAGTGAAAAAATGGTTATGGTGGGTTATCCCTAAGAGATAGACATATACTATCGCGGACTTTTTTATGGATTTTTGTAAGTTGTACAATACTGTAGTACATTATTTTGGTCTATCTCGTAGGGTCAGCCAGCGTTTGCAATATAAGCGCAAAAAAACGTGCTTATTTACGACATCACATTAGAAACCTTTAAATTTATCAGTGTTTCTCTACTATATTATGCATTTATTATACATACAAACCTTCCTTAAGAATCACTCTATCTATTAAAAAAAACCGCGTCAAAATCCGTTGCGTAGTTTTAAAGATCTAAGCATACATACGGACATACAGCGAAAGCGACTTTGTTTTATACTATGTATTGATTGATGCTTCGAACTGCTAAGCTATCGGGAGTTACACGTGTTATTGTAAGTCAACCATAAAAGACTATATGGTGCAGTGGGATATTTTTTATATAATTTTAAGGAGAACATTTCCGTTATACATGATTTCTGTGTAGCTTTAACCATTAAAGTTACACACGCGACGGAAACTTAAAACATGGAGTAACTTCTCTCGTTTTCCCAACATTTCCCTTCACTGTTCTGTTCCTACTGATTGTAGCGCGATGAAAAGTATACTATAACCAGCTCAGGAGCATGAAAAATAATTGTACCAAGTTTCGTTAAAATCCATCTAATAGTTTTTGTTCCTATAACGGTTATACAGACAGACAAAAATTTTACAGATTGCGTTTTTGGCATCAGTCATGTTCAGAATTGATCTCTACAGAGTGTTTGGTTAGATAAATGTGTATGCTTTAATTTCGTCACTCTTACTTACCTATAATTCGGGCAGGCGCCGACTTCAAAAATCCTAGTTGATATATTAAAATTAGTTTTATTAAGACAGAAGTTATAGTATTTATTTTTTACTTTTTAGTTCTTTTATATTCTTTCTAAATACGTAGGTAAGTTAATTGCGTAAAATTTTGAAGTCAGTTTTATTTTTATATTATTTTTTTTTGTCTTTTATTCACTTCATTATTGCTTTTTTTTATATTAAAATATTGGCCTTGCGCCTACTGCTTCGCTCACGTTATATCGGATCTAGTGATTTTTTCAAAATGTAATATAACCTAATTTTGAGATTCAATTGTAACAAAAATTTATAATAATCCATATTTTCTGTGGCGTTTAAATTTAAAAAGTTATTGTTAGTTTTATTTAAAACATGCAATTTTTTAGTTCATATCCTGTTATATTCCAAGCTGGCTGGTCACGCAACTTCGTCGGTGCAGTATTAATATTTCGAGTAGCTTATATTGTATATATCTTAATAAATTGTAGCCCATGTGTTATTCTGAAATATAAGCTTTTTTTTTATTTATTTATTAATGACTTACAATAACACATTACATAGTACAAAGTCCCACAAAACTGTATATACAGTTTGACTGTGAGATCGAATCAGTCTCACAAATATCAAATATGAAGTGCCAAAATTCGTACATTTACTATAATAGAATTAATAAGGCAAGAGGTAGAATATCTATTGGAGAGAATCATTAATTTATACAATTTTGTCCAACAGACAATTTCTCAACTTATTTTCAAACTTAAGTTTATGGGTCTGGGCTTTTTGATAGTTCTATCCCCGTAATAATTGCTGATTCTAGGTACTTCGTACCTGCCAGCGGACACAGATCTAGTCGAGTATCGATGCTGCATCCTTTGAATTTTGTTTTAGTTTTATTATGGACAAGTAATTTTAAAAATCTAATTTGAAGTGCTTCTAGTTTATTAATATAACTTTTAAATGTTAGCCAATAAGAATCGAGAGCATAACCTATAATTGAGTCCACCAGTGACATACTCGTATACAAACACTTAAGGGTACTTTTAGGTACTATGTAACTTAAATGATAAAACTTCCCCAACAAGCAGAAAAGCAAAAACAAACTGTATTATAAAGTTTTGTTAAGATCCATTCAGTTGTTTATTCGTGTTAAAGTAACAAACATCCTTCCAAACAAACTTTCGCGTTTATTATATTAGTAGCTTTCTGCCCGTGGATTCGCCTGCGTGGATTTCGGGATTGGGTCTATAGAGGGTTAAGGGTCATAGCTTTTGTCCATGGCTACATATGCGCGGAAGTCGGTTTATGGCGCGAAGGTTTTATCGCGCTTCCCGTGGCACTATCCGTTTTTACGAGATAAAAAATACCGCAAATCCTTGCTCAAGAATCACTCTATCTATTGATGAAAACCGCATGAAAATCTGTGCAGTAATTTTTGAGCGAAGCCTTTATTGCGCATCCCGTGGGATCTGTCGATTTTTCCGGGATAAGAAGTAGCCTATGTTACTCGGAGATAATGTAGCTTTCCAAAGGTCAAAGAATTTTAAAATTGGGTCAGTAGTTTCAGAGCCTATTCATTACAAACAAACAAACAAATCTATCTTTCCTCTTCATAATATTAGTATAGATTAGTTTTCGAGAGAGTTCTGCTGTTGAGAATTTTAATAATCTCGTCGATTGGGTAGGATCGTAAATAATCCACTTAATTGGATTGTAATTATCGGAGCTAAATATAAGGTCAGTGCGCACATAAAAAGCGACAGGATTTGCTTGCTTACCGACCAACCACACTACACTAAATAAAATACTTTTGAACTGCAATGTCATTCAACTTTATGAAACTGGAAGCTTTCCAAGCTTTACTTAAAGCTTTATTCCATTAATATTAGGAATAAATCACATGTGTGCTTTAATAGTAAATTCATATCAATCTATATTAATATTATGAAGAGAAAAGATTTGTATTTTTGTATTTAACGAATAAACTCAAAAAGTACTGGACCGATTTTAATAATTCTTTTTTCATTAGAAAGCTACATTATCACTGAGTAACATAGGCTATATTTAGTACTAGATTACTATAGAAATCTTTGGAAATTCTTATTAAAACCAAGCGAAGGTGTAAAAAAATTTGCTATAAAATGTCTTTCATCGCATACGCTGCGAAGAGTCTATCCGTGCGAAGCCGGAACGGGCCGCTAGTGTTATATATAGACGAAGGACTATATGACTTGGATGACTGCCTTACCTTATCCTTAGGATGAGCTGGTTCAATTAACCATTTTTTGTTTGTTCACGTATTTTAACCGTTTTGTTATATATTTCTATAGCGGTGGTATTAACATCCGTCAGTGGTGTTATAATGTTCGAATGACAAGTTTTTATAGATGGATGGATGTGTGTAACTATTTCACTTAAAAACTACTGAATGTATTTTAATGAAACTTCACAGTAATATAGTTTATACATCACAATAATACATAAGCTACAATTTATGACAATATATACCACATTAATATAAGCTAATCCTGCGCAGACAAAGTCGGGGGCCCCAGTTAGTTGTTTATATAAATATGCAAATGAGTTTGAATTATGTATGTGTGAGCGAGATGTATGAATGTGAATGATAAGAAGAGCGGTAACAATACATTTACTTGGCATTTTTATAAAAATGCATAGTCCGACAATTAAATTTACAAATTATTATTATGTAATTGATTAATTTAAGTAATTTTGATCATATAAATTTAAGTCAAAATAAAAATTTTGGTTTACTTTTAAATACAATATATCAGGTGTAGATTACTTGGTGTTTTCCTTTTATGCGTGTACAAGGTTTTGTAGCTCTTAAGTTCTTTATGTCCTTTGCTTTTAGACAAACCTGGAAATATTGTTAGAAATCAAATAGATTATATAATGATACAAAACAGATTCCGTAACTCAATAATTAATGTAAAGACATACCCCGGTGCAGACATAGGATCCGACCATAATCCCCTAGTTTCTAAACTTAAAGTTAGACTAAAGAAACCACAGGTAGCAAGAGAGAACGACAGAATTGATATAATAAAACTAAAAAACCCTATTGTTAAAATGTATACTGCAGATCACATAAACAAGGAAATGCACAAATTATTGACGGAGGAAATAAATAACACTAGTGGCGTGGAAGAGTTGTGGGGAAAATTTGACGTCAATAAGTGCGTTTAAAGGCCTTTGAATAAAGATTGATTTGATTTGACAGATTTATACCTAAGCCTTGTAAATGGGGCAATTATTTTTGACATATGTCTAATAAAACCTAAGAAGCTTTCTTGCATTACACATAGAAAGAACTATATACGTAATGTACAAAGTAATGTAAATGTCAAATTTTTTGTACATTCATACAATTAACAATATTTTATTTTGGTACAGTGCTTTTTTGTGAGCTTATTTTATAGACTCGGGGTTCCAACTTGCCATGGCTTCGTAAATGAGATAAAAGTTTTAATATATTAACTTCAACTTAATAGGTATCTGAGAAAAAGGTTCTAGACAGACAGACAGACAATAAAGTATTTCTATAGCATTTCTATTTTTATTTTATGGACGGAGCTCTAAAATTATGCAGAATAATAAGTCCATAAAACTATCACGTATAACCCACCTTCGTAATCTTCCCAAACGATCAAAACACATCACGTACAGATCTAATGTTGAGGAAAAAGTACGTTTGTTTAATGTAATTAGAAGTTAGTTTTTAGCAATCACTGTGTTTAGTTATAACCCGAGAGTCTCGAGAGTTTCCATCATGGCCTGAACCACAATTAACTGGTACATCACGTAGCGATAGCGAGCGAAGAAAGCCTATAGATAAACAAACTAATGGTGCGTAACCGCCGCTGTCTGCCACAGACAATATACTGGCGAGATAAAATAACCGTGCACCTCAGAGTAAATAGAAGTAGTAAATAAGCGCTAGTTTACAGATGCTTACCTTTTAAGCATGGCTCTTATATTTCCTTTAACAAAATTACACTCACAAAGTAAGTGTTACTATTTTATTACTGCTATTTTTATAAACAAAAATAACATACAAAGAGATTAACAGTGATAGATTGAGTAATTCGCGATAGATAAAAAAAACTATTGCAAATGTCCTCCTCATACATCTTTTTGATTTCTATATATAGAAACCGCTAATAGAAACAAAACTTGTTACTTAACTGTTATTCTATCAAGGCACCTTCACCATTTGGTATTGTACAAAAAGTGTATGTCTCGATAGAATAACAGCAGTGTGCTACTTGATTTATCATCTATACTTGATTTGAATGGAAGTTTGAGTTTAGTTCATTTTTACATTATTGATTGTTTTAAATAATGCACCTATATAAATACTTATAAAAATATTTAATTTAAATGGTATAATTGCTAGTACATCGTTATGTATAGAACTGTTAAAGTATCAAAAAATAGTAAAATTGTGTATTATTGTAACAAGGCATCGGCAATTTAAGACAGCAGAGTACCAAATGATGCTGTTACTGATTAAATTAATACCTACCAGATTAGAAAATTGTTATATGAACTATACAAATTCTATATGTCAAATGTCATAATTAATTGAAATATGATAATGTTCAACCCTAGCTCACGCACTCCCACGAGACTATATGACGTCAGACCGCACTCCTCACGAGACTATATGACGTTAAATTTGAATTTGCAGAATTGTAAAACATGAAATTATGAATTAAATAATCAATAAATCTTAAAAATAATACTTGCAAATGAAAGGTGACACCATCTTTTTGCATACTTGACGTGTTAGACTTCTTTTTACACGAAAAAACAGCACAAATAGGCATTTTAGTGGGAGCTCTGTTCGCCGCGACATGCACAATGTTGTGTGACAGCCCATAAGGCAGCTCAACTAGTTTTATATAACGTACAAGATTCCGAGTCTTATGCTTTGGCAGAGGGGAATGTTAGACAATGCCATCTCCTGTCTTGGTTACTTTGAGCCGTGCACCCATAAATGTGTTTTAAATTATACAAAAAATATATGTTAGATTAAGGATGTTTAGGAATATAATAATAAATAGATTAATCTAAAATACATAATATACTCACGCCTCTTTCCGATAGGACAAACAATTCTATTCAATTCATTTTATTGCATAACCACAATGTTACAACAAGATGTTATTTGGTAAAAAAAACAGATCATTATGGACCCTGTCGGGCACGCAACAATTAGAAGAGAGGAAGCGCTTCTTAATACCTAATTAAAAGTAACACTTTCCTAATAACTAAAGCCTAATAGCGTAATTGATTAAATATTTGAATGTCAAGTTTTATTAAATTAAAATAAGAATTATTATTTTATTTAAAACTAGCTGACCCGCGCCCACTTCGTTGGGCATAATATTAATAATCCCCGAAGCGAGCACGAAAGCGAACTGAATTAAACCCGAAGCCATCGCGCGCCGTCCGCTGATGATGATGATGATGATGATGATGATGATGACACTCAACAATAATGTGGCTTTCTATTGGTGAAAGAATTTTTAAAATCGATGATGATGATGATGATGACACTCCGCAATAATGTGGCTTTCTATTGGTGAAAGAATTTTTAAAATAGGTTCAGTAGATCCCGAGATTACCCCTTACAATTTACAAACACACAAACTTTACTTCTTTATAATATTAGTATTTAAAATTATCATCAAAATTATCACCAAAGAATTCATTTATATCATAATAGCATTTCATAATTAATAATTGTTTCAATTTATTTGTAAATATATCATCATTTACCTCAAAAGTCAATATGTCAGGTAGTTTATTATATAATTTAATGGAAATATTATAAGTATTCGAATTATTCATTTTGAGGCGGGTACTTGGTAATACTAATTTATTTCTACGTTTCGTTCTCAATGAATATTTTGATGGAACATCTCCGCGCGTTTCATAAAAACATTTATACTCACGTACAAACTTGCACATTTCTAATATGTACATACATGGTAGGGTAAGTATTTGGTATTTGTGAAGGTATGGTCTGCAGCTATCAGTCTGCTCGATATTGGCTATAATACGGATTACTATAATACGCATTTGGCCTCGATCTCATGATGGTAAGTGACGATGAGGCCGAAGATGGTCCATGCCTGTCCAGATAGTGCCTATTCACTCTTGCCTTGTAAAGGCCCAGATTGTATTTATCAGGGAAAATATCCGGCGGGAGGGAATTCCACTCCTTTCCTGTGCGCATTATGAAAGTAGAAGCGAAACGCTTAGTACGCGTATAGGTGGTATATCAAAAACATAAGGGTGGAAGCCCAATCGCCGTCTAGTTCCCTGAGGTGAAATGTTTCCCATTTGTTACGTTCCAAACATATTTCCCTATCTTCCTCCTCTTTCATTAATACTTCAATCTACGCTTGTCGGTTACTTTTGATAAAATATTTTATAGTAATTTCCTGGGTCTTCACCTGCGTTATATTGATTATTTTGACTGTTAGACGTCCACTGCTGGATATAAGCCTTCTACAACGATGTCTATATCAGTTAGTCCTACACTGATAGCATCCAACTCCTGCATGCAATCACACTACAATGCTCTGCATATGCCTTGTGCACTTGTGGATCTTTCTACCACAATGGCTGTCAGTCCTGAATGTAATGTGCCGTTCTCATTGCTACAAGGCTCGCAATTCGTGGAACTATGTTAGTGACCCTAATTCTTCTGTATATTTCATAATTTCTGATTCGATCAATTGGAGAAACTCCGTACATAGCCCTTACTATTACCCTTTGGGTAATTTAAAACTCCTTATAAGACCAATTGTGCGTGGCAAGGTTTCGTTTACATACTTCGTCACTGCCTTACAATTAGGGGCACTGCAGTAGATGCGCCGAGAATATGCAGCTCCGATTACCTCATCATTTCCAAATTTACTTATCTATATTTTCCATTACACTGTCATACAGATTTACCTATACCTAATACGACAGTGTGGTATTTTGTGACTATTTTAGTACTTATACGAGTATGCTAATTTTGGCATATTATTTATTGACCTTTTACTCTTTTACAACTTAATTACTAATCTATACTCCGAATAAAAAGGACACACATACACATATAAATATATCCTATCATATGGGCACATGCATATATAGGTGCATATACATACATAAACACATATCAACATTATATATATATACAACAACGATACATAGTCCCACACCAACATATACATATTACGTACGATATAATATAGTTATGTATCCTATCTTATCATCTATAAGACAAAAACATAGTTCTCTTAGTATCAACCGAGGTCATGGGGCCTAGATGAAAATCAGCGTTAGTTTCACTAACCTCATGCTGATCTAGGGACCCTTTCACACAGCAGTCGCGAGACTTCACTTAAACCTTAATTCTATTCTTTTTTTTTTTTTTTAAGTTTCTGCATTCATTATTTTTGTGTCCCCGTACTATAAGATTAATTTATATTGTGTCTCGTGTCTGTTAATGTGAATAAAGAATGGAATTGGAATTGGAAAATAGTGACCTCATCCAGTGAACAACAAAATCACACATCAGTTTCCGACTTGTTGTTTAGTACACGCAGGGCTCTGGTTAGCGACGCTTCATTGAGTAAGTGCGTGCAGCCGCAATTTCAAAAAGAGATGTCTTTCTTCTTCGCCCTATGTATCCATCCAGGAAGCATAGAGCCACCGAATGCAACACCACTTGGTTGGTCACCATCGCACGCAACAACTTGACAATACAACTTGACATAGCTAAACTCTCAAAATCGGAAGTTGATTGTAACCCACCATACCAAGCACAAACAATGTTGGATGAATCAATGGATAGAATCGGTTCTTGTATTTCAAACTTTATACTACGTACCCATAGCATAAAGTTTGAAATACAAGAACCGATCAAACTTATTTTATATTCTTTCCAACATTAATCTATACTTGGCCTCGTGGGGTTCAGCACTTTTTATCCTACTTTACCTTTGAAGCATACACCCAGATTATTTTTACCTTTTTTCTGGTTAAAATTTAGTCCATCTAATTATAATCCCACAAAATTTTCATCAAAAAGATTTTTTTTGCTCGCCAGTGTATACGGTAATACTCATAGATAATATTTACCTTTGTCCAAATACCGTGTTTATTTTAATCATTTCACGGCTTCACCGTTTGAATCATCGTACCAATTTCACTATTTGTATAATGATATTGCTATTTCAATAATATTCTATATTTTTATTACGCCATTAGTAATATTTATAATAATCCACTCATATCAATTGGTCAATATTCGCGAAGTATTTACATATAAAACGTTATATTCCAATAGATTTATTATGAAGTATCATAAGATATTTTCATATTTAAATCGCTGTTCTCATCAAACAGTTCTTTCACGGTAACATATGCAACAATATTTAAATATTTTTATTTAAATTTTCTAGACCTTTCATTCGTTCTTAGATTATTTATTGATTAAATAAAGTGTGTTTCGTTGCCATTTTGATTGGATGAAAATTGCAGATCATAGTACCATAACCTTGCAATGAGCGGAAACCTCAGAAGCTGGATTAACAACAGCAATTTTAGAATAATCGGCGCACAAAGAGGCACCGTTACAGAACGGACGGACGGACAATGAAACTGACTTACTTGGTAAGATAGATCGCGGAAAGCAGTCTTCGCTGGCTCCGATCCGATGCGAAAATTGCTTTCAGATGAGTGGTCTGATCCGACCATGTAATTGATTAAGACGGAGTCTTGGCTTTTGTGTGCAGTATTGAGTTGTGATTATTTAGGCCTTGATGTGATTCTGTAGATATGAACATTAAAATTACTAAGTATTTAGTATCCATTATATATATGACTAGCTTTCTGCCCGCGGCTTCGCCTGCGTGGATTTCGGGATTGGGTCTATAGAGGGTTAAGGGTCATAGCTTTTGCCCACGGCTACATATGCGCGGAAGTCGGTTTATGGCGCGAAGATTTTATCGCGCTTCCCGTGGGACTGTCCGTTTTTCCGAGATAAAAAATGCCGCAAAACCTTGCTCAAGAATCACTCTATCTATTGATGAAAACCGCAATGAAAATCTGCGCAGTAGTTTTTGAGCGAAGCCTTTATTATGCATCCCGTGGGATCTGTCGATTTTTCCGGGATAAAAAGTAGCCTATGTTACTCGGGATAACGTAGCTTTCCAAAGGTAGAAGAATTTTTGAAATCGGTCCAGTAGTTTTGGAGCCTATTCATTACAAACAAACAAACAAACAAATCTTTCCTCTTTATAATATTATAGTATAGATAATAATAATATCCATTATAGATATAATATCATATATACAATGGATACTAAATACACTATATAAAAACTGTGAATGTTGTATATAATAAATTATAGTTTAAAAAACTAAAAAAGCACGCTTTTTAAATTGATTGAAATAAAAAATAAAAAATAAAAATTGAACAAAACATGTGGGGTGCCTCTGATAAGCCGGCCGCCGCAAACGCTACGTCCCGCAATTTTTAATCTGTAATATCTTTGTAAATATTAATTTAAATCATATGCTGTAATACCATATAGATCTATATTAAATCAACAATGTATTTAAGGTATTTAATTGAATAAGGGTCAATGCTATATTGGTTAAAATCGCTTCGAAAATAAGGCATTATTTGTCGTAAATGACGAAAGTAAATGACAAAACAATTATTGTGGGATATCCATAAGAGACAGACATATACCATCGTGAAGTTTTCTGTAGACCGTTTCAATGTGTACAATATTTAGTACATTATTTTGATAAATATCGTATGGTTGAACCTACGTTTGCAATGTAAGCGGAAAAAAAAAATTACGAGATCACACTCGAAACCAATTAGAAGAAGATATACATATAAACCTTCCTCTTCAATCACTCTATCTATTAAAAAAACCCGCATCAAAATCCATTGCGTAGTTTTAAAGAATTAAGGGAATAGGGATATAGGGACAGAAATAGCGACTTTGTCTTATACTTACTATGTAGTGATGTTTTATTGCAATCTCATTGACTAGTCACCGGCAAAGACAAATGGATGGACTTAATAACTATTACATTTTAGATCGAAAACTACTCGAAATGTCGACAACCGCGACACAACACGTGAAGTCGTCGAATGCCGCAAACATATTAATGTGCAAACAATGGTGGAAAGTTTGTTGGATGTACGGAGACCAAGAAAAGTATTATAGACAACTTTACGGTAGAAAAAATTTGGGCAGCATCAACAATGACTTTCTCAATTTCGATAACGCTGACACAAAACGACCTGGAGCTCATATAACCGAGCTGACTGATGACTTCTTCGAAGTTGATTTGAACACTGACATTGAACCAGCTCCAGACGAAACAAACGCTTCGAGCGATGGAAACAACTTCACATTTGGTGTTGAATCCGAACCTATCTACGGCTTCGATGTTCAAGCCTCCTGGCAAAAGGACCAAAGAAGACAACCTATACAACAGAACTACGAACAATACATAAACTCAGCCAACTTAGACCAAATCTTAGGAACAAGTTTTAATGGTAATAGCATAAAAAGTATGTTAGAAAACGGATTACCTCTACAGGTGAAATCTAAGCCCCAATTGTTAGATTCTAAGGAAGAGATACTAAGGAACGGGAATACGTTCGGGAAATCTTCCAAAACTGTTTGTAGGACAAGAAAAGGAGCTATTGTGACAGAGGAGTCGGAGATTTCTACTGATGGGAAGTCGTTGGCGAACTTCAAGTTTCAACGATCGACAGTGAAAACAGGACCTAATAAAGTGAAAGAAGTGTTACAGCCGCTCAGAGAGGATGCAGTGTTGGATAAGTGTGCACGGAAGAAATGTGTGGGCGATAAACTGACCACGACAACGACCACGTTGGTGACAGTGTCCCAAACTTCGGTTACCAGTTGCAATGAGTAAGTAGACTATTACTATTAGTAGATTATTACTTTTGACGACCTTTGTAGTCGAATTGTTAGTATACCGGTTGTCTCGGTGTCTCATCTCTGAAGTCCCGGGATCGAGTCCCGGGGGGTATTCGCGTGATGAATGCCAGCATTTGTACCTTAGGTTGTTGATTTTGGGCTTGGCTAATTGGTGTAAGTCTAAGAAATATATAAATTGTAACCTTAAAATGAAAAAAAAACCCTGACACTAAAATCTAAGTTCCATTTAAAAGTAGAAAATAATAAATGAAACTCAATCTTAAAATACCGAAGTATGTATTAGTTAACACTAGCTACCCCCATGTCTCTGGCGGAAACGGAAGCCCGTGCTGTTCCCGTTGGAGCGGTGTGGGCTAGGCATAGGCTTAAGCGAGGAATTCACTACCAGACCTGCCCGCGGGCCGCCCGGCCCCCGTCTTCTGTTGCTTGCCCGTTTTGAACACACACGAGAACAGGCATCATATAGTCTTTTGAAGAGCTGCAGCTCGGTTCGGTGTTTTGGGACACGATTCTGTTTTCTTTTTGACGAATACCAGATTGACATCAGCATATATTTCTTTAGATTTTTTAATTAATTCGCTATATGCTGCATTTTTTAATTCATTGTTCATATATTCCTTACTTTTTACTCTCCAAAGACATGGATGCGATTGATAAAGAGCAAGAAATGATTGCAAGAATTCTCTGTTTTCGTTCATGGCTATTATATGCACTAACTATATCCGCAGTGAAAGCAGACGCGTGAATGCAGGCGCAATGGAGGCGGGCCGCCCGGCGCGAAGATTCACGTACAGACTTGTCTGTGCCCGCGCAGACAAAATGCGATTCTCCGGGCGGGCGGCGGGCACGGGCCGACGGGCATGCCCGTGCCCGTAACCTAGCATTCACGAGCAGACATAGGACAGACTTGCCCGTGACGGGCTGCCCGTCGCGGGCAGTCTGGTAGTGAATTCCCTGCTTTACGCGAGCGCAGCGCCCTGCGCATGCTCGTAGCCGCTCATCATGGCCTGTGAGGTGGTCCCGAGGGTTTTAGTGGGTAGTCGCGGCTGCCGTGGAGTCGTACACACCCTTGTCCCCTACCCAGGGGGCTTGGACGGTGCGTCAATGCATTTCAGTAGTTAAAAAAAATAAAAAAAACGTTGCTTACTTAGGTTAGGTTCGATTTTTTCCCCTCTGGAGAGGAGAGGCTGAGACTCCTCATGGATACCACCGCAACCAAGGATGACCTACCGACTAAACTCAGTCTGAGCTCTGACTATAAAAGGCCAAGGCTTGGATGGAAGGGTATGGAAATAACTATTCTTGCAATGTTTAAGACGTTCTTAGTGTATGAAGGGGTATCAGCTATTGTCGCGCTTGCGCAGGCGCCGGTCGACGTTGACCGCGGTACTTGGAATTTTACAAGGTTGCGATTGACAGATTTAAGTCTGAAACTATTGCGATTTTATCTAATATTTTTTTTTCTATTAGCGTCTAACAATTTAAGAAATATGTGGAATGGTGCACATCAGAGTTATAACCTTCTGTTTAGTTTCCTTTTATTTTTTTGAGGGATCTATGCTGTAGCCGTAGATGGCTATGTCCAGCTATACGGTGAATGTATTTGTGAAACGCGCATAAACGGAAGATTCAGTGCCTTGCCTGCTAGCAACCCCGGCGCCGTTCCGAGGTCGTTAGAAAGAGTCGACGCAAGTTGAGCGCGTCTCTAGTGGCTCGGACGCTGAAGATCGTCGTGTAGTGGAGGGTGAGAATCTAGCCGGCACGTGACGGTACCGGATACAAGTTTGAGGGGGGATGTGTGGCCCAGATCATCGCGCTCGCCAACAGTGCGATAGTGGGTGAGATGCGAGGATGTCATGAGGACGCGGTGGCCGGCCGGAGGGATTATATTTTTGCGTTGAATAGTTCTTAATCTGACGCCAGCATTAACGTTTTAAAATTTGTGCATTAGATTTATTTTCGGCCTTCGAAAATATGACCATGTCTCCAAATTCCGTTACCAATTGAAGTGGCTCCCGATAAGACAGCGCAGGAACTACCACGTTCTCTGCTTACTTTTTAATATTCTCCATAATCCTTTGGCTCCGCAATACCTTAGAGAGCGTTTTAGTTTCTTGCGTCCTGCTGATAAGCTTAGTAGATCTCGACTACGCACGCTTCTCCACATTCCTTACCGAAGTACTAAAACTTACACCTACCTTTACTGTTTTTGCTGCGCACCTATGGAATCAGTTACCTGCCTTTTTTTTTGTTCCCCCTGAGGAAAATGCATTAAGTTGCATACCCCGGCTGTGGCGAGCCGGCGGTTATGTGGGGCTCTCCTCCCCAGAAGGGGGAGGCCTACCCACTAAAAACCTCAGGGATGGCCTTTCTCAGGCATGTAGGGAGCCTCCGGGAACATCAAGCTACTCCCGGGAACCCCCAGCCTCCGCTCCTCTGCCTAGAGGGGAGCCCTCCTCGGGGGAGGCTACACTACCTCCCCCGGTCTCCTCCACCGACGACGTCCCCCGGCCACGGAAAGGGCGTAGTCCATCCCGGGTCGCCGTAGCAGTCGCAACTTTCTCGCGCCCGCCGGCGACCCGCGGCGGCGCCGCAGCTGTGCTACCGAGCCCGGCGCCGCCTTCTTCGAGCGGGATCGGTCATCTCCTTCTGGAGCATCACTGCTTTACAGAAGGAGGCCACAGCCCTCCAACCTCCCTCGTCTGCCAGCATTGCCGCAAAATCAGTTACCTGCCTACATTAGAGATTGTACCAAAATATCCACATTTAAGGTGTCCCTTAAGGAACATTATTTAAAACTATGTCACGAACCATAACAGCCATTATATAGTTTTGTACACTACACTACACTATTCATAGAGCCATGTTTGGTAACATTATTTATAATATTGTATTATTTTATATGTGTATGTAAACATACATACGACTGTAATCGTATTAGGTATGATTGTATCTTATACTATATTGTATTTTTATATTATATTATTATAATTATTAACATTGAAAAGAGGAGATAAAAAATAGACCTTCAGAGTTTCTTGCCTGTTCTTCTCGAGAAGGCTCTCCCAATTTCCGAACAGGTGTCGAGTCAATATATTTTTTCTTTTTTTTTTCCTTATTCGTACGTACGGACAAGGTTTTTTTTTTTTTTATTTATTATTTAAGCTTTTTTTTTTGTTTTGTTTGTTGACGTCAATAAGTGCCTGTAAAGGTCTATGTTGAATAAATATTATTTTGATTTTGATTTTGATTTTGATTTTTGTATACATATATATATAGTAGGTAATGGTAAAATAGATATTTTTTTGTAATATTATTATGTATATGTGTAGGTATATAAATATGTATTTGAATTTGTATGTGTATGTATATATATATTCTCTTATTTATGTGATGCATATATATTTATTTATATCTATTTTTTACGTAATATTTAGTATGTTTAGAAGGTAGGTACACACAGAGTCTAACCCGTTATGTTCACCTGTCCACCCGAGTCTGCAGGAAGAAATTTCTTAGGGAAATATGCAGTACCTTTTGCTCGATTTTTTATATCAATTTTTCCTGTAATGTATGTGTGTGCAAAAATTAATAAATAATAAATAAAACGTTTATTTTAAATTTAGTTTATTTCTTTCACCTTACTTATTTTAAGTCATCTGATGAGATGTACAAATGTGTCAATTTCTTTAACCCATTTTCAACTTAATGTCGACCGCATAGAATTAAATAACAATTGAATATTCTGTCAATGTATTAGGCTTTTTAATTAATTGAGTAAATAAATAATTTTCCTTGCTGATCTTAAACATTACTACTCCCAAATCTTATGACTTGGACTGAAGAAAATTGCGCAAACTTTCAGTGTTGCTGTTGTGTTATTATTTCGCGTATGAAGCTCAATTTATTTTAATTGATTGACGCGCCGCCATCGCGGTCGTGCGCCGATTTTGCGATATGTTGCACCATTAAAATACATCTGCCTTCAGGAGCGACTCGCCGCCCTAATGAGCTATTGATCTCTGCTACCTGCTTCCAATAAAGCATCGTTCTTAATATTTCGCAGTTTCTTTATTTTTGCGCACAATTTTTGAGTAGTTATTCAATTATACATTCATCGTTATATTATAAACTAAGCTGTAATCTTCGGTAACATTTTTAATGACTGAGAGTGTTATAAACGCAAGAGTAGGCAAACATAATCAGAAAGCTTCGAACTGCTAAGCTATCGGGAGTTACGCGTGTTATAATTTTAAGGAGAACATTTCCGTTATACATGATTTCTGTGTAGCTTTAACCATGAAGGTTGCACATGCGATGGAAGCTTAAAAAATGGAGGAACTTCTCCCGTTTTCCCAATATTTCCCTTCACTGTTCTGCTCCTATTGATTGTAGCGCGATGAAAAGTACACTATACTAAAAATAATTGTACCAAGATTCGTTAAAATCTGTCGAGTAGTTTTTGTTTCTATAACGGTTATACAGATAGACAAACATTTTACTGATTGCATTTTTGGCATCAGTATCGATCCCTAATCACCCCCTGATAGTTATTTTGGAAATATATTTCATGTAATATAATTGATCTCAGATTTATTATACGCTTATGAAATGGACATGATGTGTCATTTTAATCCGATCCCGAACGCAATTTATTGACAGCGCTGTGCAATGATCCTTTTGCCGATGACAGTGAAAAAAGGTTCAACAGCAAAAATATACAATAATTCTGCCCCGGACCCTAAGACCGGCCGCAGCAAACATTTACGATGCCTTGAATACCTTCGATTGATGAGTGCTTTTTCTTGGGCGATCTTGTTTTTACCCCCTACTTGCATTTTCATTTAATGAAGCAATCTATTAGCTTGTTACATGTTCAGTTTTATCGCCCACAGAGCCGTATAAAGACTTAACTCTACATTTATAGAGATGATTTAACCTCATCATTAGTTTTAATCATCTCTATGTATTTCAGGAGCAGAAAATAATTATACTCAGCAAAACTTTATTATTCTTATGCTTAACTTAATAATGCAATCCGTGTAACTTAGTAGTAGGTATGTGTTTTTTTAACGCTCTAGTCGAGAAACATCCGCTATTAGCCGTGTACAGAATTGTAATATCGCTATCAACAGATGACCTCCGCGGTCGAGTGTTTAGTTACCGATTTTAAGGTGTCGCCATCTCTGAGGTCCCGGGTAACGTAAGCCGTACAGAGCTTTCATTGGGCTAGGCTAATTCCCGGCTAAGATCCCATACTCACATGCGGTATTGAGCCCTTAAGTCTGAGAAGAGACTGTGCCTCTTTGTGTGTTTTCTATCGCTTATACAACGGGTTGTGTTCCAAAGAATTGTTCGACATGATGCCCACGGCCACATTCTACCATCGCACCGCTCGCCATCGGCAGGGTGTTCATCCTCACATGCTGGAGCCTAAATGGTCACGCACAGTGCGGTTTCAACGTAATTTCCTTCCGCGCACGCTCCGATTGTGGAACGAGCTGCCTGCTGAGGCTTTCCCGGGGGATTACAGTACAGTTCTTCAAAAAGGGAGTAAATAGGTTTTTAAAAAGGTCGGCAAAGCGTTTGTGATGCCCCTAGTGTTGCAAGCGTCCATAGGCGACGGTGACTGCTTACTATCAGGCAGGCCGTAAGCCTTTTTGCTACCGTTGTAGTATAAAAAAAAAATTGGTTTAAGTGTATTGCCTTGTGGGTGAAATTTTATTAAACCCTTGAATTACTAATTTACGTCGAAGAACCATTTTTTGCTGAAATGCTCCTTATGCACTGTGACACCACGCTGGCAAGGCGCGGCCGGTCTGAGAGACCGGCCTACCCACTAAAACTTCCCGGTGTCCTCTGAGCCCATACCGGGGAGCGTGGCGGGTTGCACTTTCGCGATTCTACTGCCACACGTGTTTGAACCATATTTCATACTTTATGCTCTTAAGACATTTGTGTTTCATTGAAGACTCCTTAAGGTAACAGAGATCTAATGTAAATAAATAATTTATGTTATAAGTTCTTCAGAGAATATTCCGGCCCGTCCAGCGGGTAGATGAACAAACATTGGATATAGCTAAAATGTTTGTCACAAGAAAGGAAAGAGTGAGGAATGAATATATCAAAGGAAATCTGAAAGTAGCTCCGATTTTTGATAAATAGGGAGGAAAGAGACTTTCCTGCTATGGCGACGTATTAAGAAAGATTATGTTACTAGGTAAGTTATGTATATGAAAGAGAGAGGACGATCGATGAGAGGACGATCGAAGAACGGGCGGATTGACTGTGTGAATGATGAAGGAGGGAGTGAGTTCGATACTCGCTCCTTTCCTGGTGTGGTTTCCAGGACGAAAGGAGACTTTCCTAGTATGGTCACGTATTTAATGCGAAAGTAACTTTGTCTATCTGTCTATCTGTTACGCTTTCCCGTTTAAACCTCGCAACCGATTTTGATGAAATTTGGTACAGACAATCTTCAGACCCTGAGACAGAACACAGGCTTTTTATTTCGAAAAAAGGCATGAAGGGGCTGAAATAGACATTGAAAGTTTGTATGGGATTTCTTAATTTTAAAAGATAAACCCATGAAACTTTATATTTAAGCACTTGATAAGAAATCATTAAACATTTGTTCTAGCATTTTTGAAATTTCGACCAGCTAGGGGGTGAAATAAGGGTTGAATGTTAGTATGCAAGTTCGTCAAATATCACGTCATAAGAAACGAAAAATCGTTTGTTCTAGCATTTTGAAATTTTTACCAGTGTGGGGGTGAAATAGGGGTTGAATTGAAGATAAGACCACGAATCTTGGTACCTTAGAGATGAGGGACCAGGATTGACAAAAACTAATTTCACGTGGGCGAAGCAGCGGGCGGAAGCTAGTGTTATTATAAAAGTTATGGACATGAAAGTGGATGGGTGTTTGGGTGTTGGAAGACCGAAGGAAAGATGCATGGACTAGATATGTTGAAGAAGGGAGTGGAGTGTCAAAATGGGGAGTGATAGAGGAGGATAGAAGAGGAAAACATGTTGCACCGACTCCAGATAAAATTGAGAACAGGTTCAAAGAAAGAAAAAGATTATGAATTAGAAGATTCCTTAGTAATATTAGATTTAAGAGTAACCAAAAGGACATTGTTCCGGCTCCATACATGTTCTGCCTAAGAACCGTTCGAATCGAAAGTGACTTATATAAACTCTTAAAATTATATGGAATCCTATGAAATAAGTTTTCACGAACGGACACTTCAGGAAACTAAAATAATTACGAAAAAAGTTAATATTTTGAGGTTATAAATAAAAAATAACCAACCTTGCGTGAAATATCAGAGTAGTAATATCAAAGTAATATTAACAATACTATGTACAATATATGTTCTCTTCTAGAACTAGGAAAGGACTAATCTACTAGATACTAGGAAAAGAGGTAGTACCTAGTCAAGTTTAAGATAATTCTTTGACAATTGTCATTTTACAAAATCCAGTCCTTTACATACAGCCGAGTCTACCAAGTACGCAATGTAATCGGAGTCCGTAATCAAGCCAAAGTTGTTAGAATAAAACCATGAAACGCATAGAAAATCACAAAAGAAACGATAGTCGCAAAGCAATCAAAAATTGAATGAAACGGACACAGATAAGGTATGAAGTACACCAGTGTTGCCAATTACGACAACTATAATACTCGAATGCCAAGCTAGAAATTCGCGATTTTGCTTAAAAATATATATAATACTAGTTTTTTTCTAGCTAGTCAATTTAGGTATTTAAATGAATAAAGTGTTATCAACTAATTTTAATAACCGACTTCAAAAAGGAGGAGGTTCTCAATTCGATCCGTATTTACCGAAATCGCGAAAACTTCCGAAACTGGCAGCACTGGCTGACGGAAAACATTTTATACGGCATCAATAATTGTGACCCAACTTTTTATTTGGAATTTATTTATTTGAAGTGTCCGTGGAATACTAAAATATGTTTCAAATAATATAAAAATAAATGAAAATTATAGTATAATTTATATTCACATCGGTTCTTAGGCCAAAATTGAACAATGTCCTTTATATAATTTTATAATGACTATGAGAATTATCCGTATGATTACCAAGTTCTCAAGATATAACGTTTCAGATACCTATTAAAAAGTTGTTATCCAAACCAGGTTTCAAGTGTTTTATTTAAAATCGACATCTTTGAATACCTGATATTATTTTTATTCTATATATTATCATGATTTCAATTATCAATCGCGAAAGCTTTGTCAAAGAAACTCTCGCGCACATATTTTGTTAATTTTGCAACCCTCCCGGTGAAAATTACAATATGGCTTCCCGCATCCTTCCTGTGATCGGATAAGCTGGTTTTATTCCATGAACTTACTCCCTCCAATGTAGAGGGATAAATCTAAAATTTTATTGTGTGAACTTTTTTAATCTGTTAAACAATTTGAACTCAAAATATAGTTAACGCTTGAGATAGATACAAAGAAACAGTCTTTTTACAATACCTGTAACAAATTTCATATTATAATATATTCATTTTACTTGATTTTTTGCCTTTGAAAGACCGTTGAGTAGTGAGAAACCAAATATTTTTGTTTAAGTTGATCCATAACATGCTAGATTCGACCATTTTGTGAAATTATATTTTAAGACTAGCTGTGCCCGCGACTTCGTCCGCGTGGAATGTAATAAAAAAAATAGTTTTTTTTTGTTATTGACATTTTTTTTGTTTTTGACATTTTTTTTTAAAATAAAAGTAGCTTAAGTTGCTCCTTATTACATAAGCTATCTGCCAGTGAAAATCCCGTCCAAAGCGGTCCAGCCGGTCCAGAGATTAACCGGAACAAACAGACAGGCAGACAGACAAAAATTTTAAAAATATGTATTTTGGTATGTGTACCGTATATACTTCATTTGTATTAGTCTGGTATTGTTCCTATATAAACAGTAGTATCTTTTATTATAACTGTTTTTATGTCTTTTAAATTGACACGAACACTATTATAAAACATAGATAATACAATTTCAAAATAGTCTGTATTCTAGTCCCCGTATCAGTATTTGTGTCGTAATGCTACCAGAAATCTGTAAAAGTAGGACCACAGATTAATAAGTACTTAGGTTGTTAATGTTTTCTCGATTAACACTAAACACAACAACAAAGCAACAATTACCAACTTAGTAAACAACAGGAATCATACGGTTTGTAATAAATCCTACTACTATTATAAAGGCGAAAGTTTGTAAGTATGGATGTATGGATGTTTGTTACTCTTTCACGTAAAAACTACTGAATGGATTTGAATGAAACTTTACCACAATAGGTTATACATCAGAATAACACATAGGCTACAATTTTTGAGGTTTCTAATGTGAGGTCGTAAAAAAACCACATTTTTTGCGCTTACATTGCAAATTGTCTGTTGTGTCTGTTTATAGGAGCATACTGCAGTAGCTACCTATAGGCCTATGATTAGGGCTCTGCAGTGCTTAGTTACCGTATTTCTTACTTATTACTAGACTAGACGGGACGAACCTGAAGTCCACGCGAACGAAGTCGCGGGCAAAAGCTAGTATAAATTAAAAATTCCCGAGATAACGTGTTCATTCAACGTAAAGTGTGTTTACCCTATATATGTATATATATATATACTAGCTTTTGCCCGCGACTTCGTCCGCGTGGAATAGTGACTTCCGGCAGATTTTTGGTTTTTCCCACATAGTTCCCGTTCTTGCGGGATTTTCGGAATGGTCGAGTTTCCGCTTAACCAACAACATATTTATATTTATATTTGAATAAAGATTAATATTATTATGTTGATACAACTTAAACAAATTATTTCGACCAAATTTGGTACCATAAAAACGGTCATTGTGACTAAACCTTAAAAGATAGACATATGCCGTCGCGGACTTTTTTTTAGATCATGTATAGAGGAATAATTCTTTCATACATATTTTTTGTGTATCTTGAACCGTTTTCGCAGCGCACGCAAAGAAAGCCTTCAAAAATGAATAATTTTCCCCGTTTTTTACACATTTACCGCTCTGTCTTTGCTCCTATTGGTCATAGCGTAATGTTATTTAGCCTATAGCCTTCCTCGATAAATGGACTATCCAACAAAAAAAGAATTATTCAAATCGCACCAGTAGTTTCGGAGATTAGCGCGTTCAAACAAACAAACAAACAAACTCTTCAGCTTTATTATATTAGTATAGATGTTTATGTGTGTATAATTTATTCTGAAGCCAGAATTCTTCGATCGATTTTATTTTGAGAGGTGTTGTTAGATTCGTATTTGCAGTGTGAGAGTATTGAGAATGACAGTGGGTATATATAATGAAAAAAAAATGGCGGATTTTAGGCGCTAAATTCAAATGCAAGAATGGATAGAATTTTCAGACCACGACGAGATTTTATAGCCTAACCTTTATCACCTGTGAATCGCGTAATATTTCGAAATAGCGTCGGCTCTAGGTTGCGCGGTGTATTTGGAAAATGCCTGAATGACCACATTAGTCTCGGCCGCGTCTGCGGCGCGTGGAGCGGTCTTGTCCATTCTTGCATTGCAAATTTTTTGCCCACTCCTGCCCATTCTTGCATTGCAAATTTTTTGCTAGCCTTCGAGATTACAGCAGCAGACTTAATCTTGCAGCTTATGGAATCTAAGCATCTTTTCCAATTACTTATTGACAAATTTAGACAGAGGTAGGTTGCATACGCCCCCCTTAGCACATCGGTACCCTCGGTGACGCACAAGTTATTATATTATTCTAATAGCTTTTGCCCGCGACTTCGTTCGCGTGGACTTCAGGTTCGTCCCGTCTAGTCTAGTAATAAGTAAGAAATACGGTAACTAAGCACTGCAGAGCCCTAATCATAGGCCTATAGGTAGCTACTGCAGTATGCTCCTATAAACTACATTTAACGATCTTTTTCCATTTGTGGGTTATTCCTAAGAGATAAACATATACCATCACGGACTTTTTGGTAGACCTTTTTAAGTTGTACAATACTGCAGTAAATTGTTTTGATCTATCTTGTAGGATTCAGTCAGCGTTTGCAATGTAAGCGCAAAAAATATGTTTTTTTTACGACCTCATAGAAACCTCAAAAATTGTAGCCTATGTGTTATTCTGATGTATAAGCTATATTGTGGTAAAGTTTCATTCAAATCCATTCAGTAGTTTTTACGTGGAAGAGTAACAAACATCCATACTTACAAACTTTCGCCTTTATAATAGTAATAGTAATAGGATTAGTGAAATAATCTATACTAATATTATAAAGCTGAAGAGTTTGTTTGTTTGAACGCGCTAATCTCTGGAACTCCTGGTTCGAATTGAAAAATTCTTTTTTTATTGAATAGCCCATTTATCGAGGAAGGCTTTAGGCTACATAACATCACGCTGCGACTAATAGGAGCGAAGAAAAAATGGAAAATGTAGAAAAAACGGGGAAAATTATTCATCTTTGAGGGCTTCTATTGCGTGCGTTGCGAAAACGGTTTTAGATACCAAAAAAATATGTATGAAATAATAGGCTATTTGACAGGTTTTTAAAATCCATTTTATATTATGTAGTAGAGTCTAAGGAACCCAGTAAAAGTTGTTATTTTTAATTCTGGTATATATTAGCTGAAAAACATCGAATTAAAAATTCAATATTTAAATAGTGTGCCAAAACGCTACTTTGACAATATGGCGCTGCAATGAGGTCGGTGACGTCACTTGCCTGTATTCTGATCTACGACAACTGGCATATATATTTGTTTGTTGTAAACAAAAAAAGAAAGTGCGATTTGATTTACTTTTTATCAGTAATTTGTGTAACAAAATGAGTTACACAAATCACTGATAAAAAGTAAATCAGAGTGTGCAGTTCCAAAATGTACAAATACGTCGTTAAAAACTCCGGAAAAACAGTGTTCCAAAGAATATCGAAGTGCGCCGAAAGTGGTTGCAACTTTCTCGGAGGGATCATAATGACATAGCGAATAGTACAAATATTTTCTTTTATGAAGACCATTTCGATGGAAATAACATAATATTTATATTTTGTAATAATTAATTACATTCAGAATGTTAATATTTTCGTTATTGATTTGAGGTTATAATACTTTTAATGTTTCTTGAACTCACTTCGAATATTGCTATACCTGTTTTCCATAATATTTGTTAAAATTTGTAGCTAAAGAGTCCTATGATTTCAATAAGCAGTACACTAAAAGATCCCGACTAAAACTTGTTTGTTCGTTACAGATGGAAAATGACATGGCAAATTACTATCAGTACAAAATGGGTTTCAGTCAGAAAATAATTTTAAAAGATAAAGTTCTGCCTTTTAAATTTCATTGCCAGCCAGATCGCATTAAAATAATGTGTGATGCTGGTACTTCCTGATCTGCATTTGTCAAACGGCAAAGAATGGAACTTGTTAAGCAATGTGAAGACATTCAATAACCGACGTAACGTGAACAAATTATCGTTTATGTTCACGAAATTGTGCCAAACAAACCTAATTATTTATAACCTATTTTATTCATTATTTCACTTTCTTATGATATAATTTAAGTTACCAGTACTTTGCCGTTTTTACATTTTTTAGCTCCGAAGCATAAAAGTCAGAATGATTTTTGAAAAATAATCCGACCATGATTACGTCGACTTGCGGCAGGTTTCTGCTGTCTGCTTTTACAAAATCGTTGTCCATGGTTGAAAGTACTTGTAAAATAGGGCAAATAAACAAAAAAAAAATGGATAATGAAAAAATCTTAATATAACGGAGATAATCTACCACAACTAGGCGCAACACAAGTAGGCAAACGAAGTTTACAAGCAAGTGACGTCATGATAAACTCGACCAATCAGGAGCGTTTTGTGTCACGTGACAAACGTTTAAAAAATGCAATTTTTATTTACGGATTTTAAAATAAATTAATCATTATTTTCAACTTACGTTAATAAATAACCATTTTTTAACTCTTAATTTATACTGTTAACAGTAATTGACACTTTATTTTTCGCATTGTCAAATAGCCTATTATTCCTCTTAAAATGATCTAAAAAATGTCCGCGACAATATATGTCTATCTTTTCGGGTTAACTCACTAGAATAGTTTTTATCGTCGCGTGTCGCGTTGTCATGATCGGGTAACAGCTGAGGTGGTTGTTTGCAAAAATAAATATGATGCTCAAAATAACAATTCCATGCGGACGAAGTCGCGGGCACAGCTAGTTTTATTATATGTTCTGTGAATCTTCCTTATTTATTACTTTAGTTTGATTAGTTCTAGTGATTTAGTTCACTTAACTACACCACATTGACATTACAGAACAAGTATATAACAATATATCTAGTAAATTAAATTGTTATCTATTCATATGTACAACACTTAATTTTGTTGTGAATTTGTAACGTCAAATGATCGAAAACGTAACAGACTACCTTTTGCATTTATAACTTGTATATGTAATTTCGAGTAGCTTATATTAATGAGGCATGTATATTTATAAATTGTAACCTATGTATTCTTATGTATAAGCTATAAAATCAAAATTAACTTTATTCAAATATGACTTTATAGAAAGCTCTTTTGAATCGTCCAATTTTTTTCCCCTAGCACCCATTCAGGACGTATTTTTTAACTGATAAGAAGAATGGGCGCAAGAAACTTATCAGCTTTATCAAAAGTAATAACAACATTTACGATAAATTATGTCGTTATCATACAATGTACATATGTGTTTACAATTTATACTGGAAAACTAATATATACAATTTTGAGTGTATATCTTCAAATCAACACCATACAGTACAGAAAAACTGTGATCGTTTTATAATAAGAGATAGACATATACCACAGCGGAGTTTTTTGTAGACCTTTTTAATGTGTACAATACTTAGTACATTGTTTTGATAAATCTCATAGGGTTCAGCCTGCGTTTGCAATGTAAACGGAAAAAATGAAATTATTTACGACATCACATTAGAAACCTCTAAATTTATCAGTGTTTCTCTACTATATTATGCATGTAACCTTCATAATGTATACCTATAAACCTTCCTTAAGAATCACTTTATCTATTAAAAAAAAACCGCATCAAAATCTGTTGCGTAGTTTTGAAGATCTAAGTATATATAGGGACAGACTATATAGTATATGTGACTATGTATTTTATACTAAGTAGTGATTACGCAGATTACACATTTATTTTTTGTTATAAATAACGTCGTCCTCAACACCCTACTTTTTTTTTTTTTTTTTGTTTCCCTGAGGAAAATACATTAAATTGCATACCCCGGCTGTGGCGAGCCGGCGGATATGTGGGGCTCTCCTCCCCAGAAGGGGGAGGCCTACCCACTAAAAACCTCAGGGATGGCTTTCCTCAGGCATGAAGGGAGCCCCCGGGAACTTACCAAGCTACTTCCGGGAACCCCCAGCCTTCGCTCCCCCGTCGATACAGGGGAGCCCTCCTCGGGGGTGGCTACACTACCTCCCCCGGTCGCCGTAGCAGTCGCGACTTCCTCGCGCCGCCGGCGACCCGCGGCGGCGCCGCAGCTGTGCTACCGAGCCCGGCGCCGCCTCCTTCGAGCGGGATCGGCCATCTCCCGACCCCGCTCGGCGGCCTCCTTCTGGAGTCCTAAACACCCTAGAATTTTTTCCTACTATCGTGGGTGCAGTCACAAACATAGAAATGACACATGCACATACATCTAGACCTGAACATATTTTTGTATGTAATACAAAATTTCCTGTGCGAGAATCAAACTCGCGACTGTTTGCGTAGAAGTCAATCACTCGACCACCGCACCGCGCCAAACGTGTATCCTATTTTAATAAGTAAGATTATTTTAATAGTTTTTATCAACATTTTAAAAGCTATTTATTATTCCAATGTAACGCATTGGAACATAATGATGTTAATTTATAAGACAGGCGTGGTAGGTGCCACCTGATTAATGCTACAGGTTTTGTATAACACACAAACATAACAATTATTTTATATTAGTTTTCACACTAAAATCAATACTGTCAAATATGGCCGCCGGACATTAGTTACTAGTGATATCATTCCATTATTTTTAATGCTTATTTAGCAGATGTGTTGGAGTTTTAAGACGCGACGTATCTTTTGTGTGAATGCCGCAAGGAAATGTTTTCAAAAAATCTGTACTCATATTATTAACTCGAAAGTTTGTATTGTATTAAGGTACTAGCTGTCAGACTTCGTCTGCATAGATGGTAC
Source organism: Scirpophaga incertulas (assembly GCA_036419045.1). Classification (NCBI taxonomy): domain Eukaryota; kingdom Metazoa; phylum Arthropoda; class Insecta; order Lepidoptera; family Crambidae; genus Scirpophaga; species Scirpophaga incertulas. The sequence goes on along the minus strand of CM071645.1, from coordinate 21,370,660 downwards.
ATTTTTTCCTATTTAATTAACATGTATAACATATAATATTTTGGACAATTCACACAATACCTTCAATAGAGTTAAACTTGAAATTTTTATGGTTTTACTAGCGGACCCGACAGACTTCGTCCTGTCAAAAAGATTTGTACAGTGCCAGTTTTTTGTTCCTAATTATTTTATAGATAATGTCGCATAGCCAACCAAATCGCAAAAACAGTCTAAATGACCTATTACATTTTGTGGCTATTCAATTTTGGAACGTGACATTAAATCCTCCAACGATGTATTCTGTGCTCCAACGCACGCACGCACACTGTTTTGATAGATATGATTGAATTTCAACTATATGTAGCGTTAATAAAGCGCAAATTGACTCTTTGATGTTAGGAACACACCTTCATTGCTTAGACAACAGTGAGTGCTTGCAATATGAACTTTATGCAATAACAATAAAGCTCAATTCGACTGTACGTTTTAGTTAGAAAACGTTTGCATGGGAAAATAAAAGGGCTGTTTTTAGGGTATTTCCGATAATTATTCGAATTTTCCTCATTGTAAAAACCCTCCTTGAACTTCAACGAACATTAACAAAAAAGAATTGGCCAAATTGGTTCCGGCGTTGTTGAGTTATGAGCTTACCAACACATTTTGCGATTCATTTTTATATACATATAAGATATCCGATTAGAATGTCAAAACATATGGTTCAATCGCTTAATGCGTCAGTAAAGATAAAAGAGTATAAATAAATGTCACTTAAATGTTATTTCATCACCAAATTGTTCGATAAACGTTAGTTCTGTTTATTACTTTGATACTTATCTTTGTAGAAACGAAGATAAAGTTAATAAAATAGGCTAAACAGTTTTCAATTTAATTTTATCGCTATTCCTGTGGATAATTTATACAGTACATAAACTTGTTTCTGTAGATTTTTAACGGTCAGTATAAGTTATTGTGTATTAATTTTTATAATGAAATAATGACTTTCTCCCCGGAGCGATGGGGGGCCAAGAGTTATGCGCGTGCGCTGCCGCCTGAATTGTAATGAGGTTCCGATAGCTCCTAGATAAATATTTATATTTCTCCCGTGATTTAAACGTTTGGGTTATTTATTGCATTATATAAATTTAAAGTGAGTGTCGCCGATTGTTTCTTTTATTTATGTAAAAAATATATATTTTCTCGCATTTGTATTATTGCTTTGTCTGTTTGCATTGCCAGCTAGAACCTGACAAGTTAAATTTGAATCAGTTGCAGATTATGCAATAAAGTCTATTTTCTGCACTCTAGTGGCGGCCTGATCTGCCAGTTTATTTTGGTTGCTTTATCCTTTAAAGATGTATAATTATATTGTGTTTAAAGTAATTTAACTGTAACATTGATTAACAACAAATATGTAATTTTAATCTTTGGCTTTCTTTCTGTTACTTCCGATACATTTAGTTTGGTATCCCAATCTATATTTTAAGTTAATCAATTCTAAGCAGTTAATTCTTTAACCATCTAAGCTAACTTCCCAAAATGGTTAATATCACACAAACTTATACTGACTATGCCCTTCAAATCGTATGTAAACCAAAACAGAAATTAATAAAATATGGTCACGGCTAATCTTAATTAGTTACTTACTTGTTTTACAAGTTTCTGTCAGATGGCGACTATTAACTATTGACTTTCCAATATTTTCGTTCATAACAAGAAGTCAATCTTCGTCCGGTCATAAACATGTACCAATATCCCATTCTCAAGAAGCGAGCTGTTGGTATTTATTCACACTTCTGACTATAGCTTGTCTCTCTCTCCCTCGAGAGCTCGCTGTAAGAGTGAGACAGAAGGGTGTTCGTAATAATTCTCGGTAGCATGCGATGTTATTATTTGTCGTGCACTCGACGTTAGCTGTTCTCACTTCGTACTGCCGCTGCCGGTAGGCTGTTCCGGTTTTCTTGTTTGTCTAGTTTTCCTTCAATGGTTTGTGATTATTTCATGTCACACATTTTTTTATTTCGAAAACCTATGTTATTTTAGATGTGTACGACATATAGATATTTCCCTGACATAAATAGGTATGCACAGGAGATCTATTTTTGAATTACGAATGCGATTTCGAAATCACCGCTGACTAAATAGTCAGCGGTGACTTTGAGGTCACGGGTTCCTAAACATCCAATTTTTGAAAGTCGATCGCAGAGCTGCCAGCATAGATAAAGTACACACATAAATGTAAGAGTTCGGTTCCACGCAGAATGTAGCCGCTGCCAGTTATTGCCGGCTTAACCATTATGGTTATTATATATATAATATATGTGCTACATTCATATATGTATATAGACTGAAAAATCAAACAAAACACAGATAACATTTCCACAAGTATGACTTGATTACGAGTGGGTGAGGGCACTCGTAATGAAATCACACCTGTCACTAAGGTAGTCACATCAGTGATATTCAAAAATAAGAATTATTGAAAATCGGTGATTATTAGTCACATCGGTGATTTCGAAGTCGCATTCGTAATTCAAAAATAGGTCTCCTGGTCCTTCACTGTCCAATCAGCTGTAAAGGACGTGGGACACGTAGCTCTTTGTTAATTTTGTTATCTCTCTTAAGAATTGTTTTGTTTGCTCCTTTGATTGTACATATTTTACAATAATGTACTAATGATATTTGTTTATCTCATAAGCTTACGTGTTGTCCATCATTAATTAATAAGTAACTTACTAAGAATCTTGGTATTATCTAATATGTAATTTGATAATGAATGTAAACATCAAGGGTCGTGGAGTTGTCATCCCTAATGAACTAAATGGCCTATATATATTCACCACTTTTCTGGTACAGCCAGTAAATCTGTAGATCAGCTGCTCAAGCTACTGAGTCGATTAGTAGAGTCTATAATATAGTGTTGGATGCACCCCCACTTTCTAGCATCACACCACACATCACACCGGAGCCTACGTCATCGGGCTCGTCTACGAGTATATAAGCGAGCGACTGCGTGGCTCGGTCCCCCCCTCCCTTGTCATCCCCTAATCGGCAGCCTTCTGCTTAGTCACGTGTAAGTTCCCGTCAATACAGGCCGCTCCCACTTTGGAGATTCCTTCTAGCGCATATGCCCTCACCATGGGGCAGCGCTAACCGTGCCTCTCCTGAGGTGCGGCCCCCTCGTCAATAAAGCCAGTAGGGTCAATAGGACCAAAGGCTAGGCTGAGTTTAGTCGGTAGGTCTGTGTGGTCGAGCCGCCTCGACAGCACCAGGAGTCCGACATAATCAACGCATCCCTGCTTGCCTGTTGCGTTGGTATCCATGATGGATTCTCAGCCTCCTCTCCTGAGAAAAAAAAAGGCTCGGTCACTCACGATTTGCCTAAATGGTTATTAGAACCTAGGCCAGGCTGAGTTTAGTCGGTAGGTCACGTGGCCGGACCGTTCTGGTCCCGTGGAGTCTGACATAACCTCCGTGACACTTGCCGTTGCGGGGGTATCCTGGGCACGTTTCGTGCTCCTTGTGAGGATTCTCAGCCTTCCTCTCCTGAGAAAAAAGAAAATGGCTCGGTCCTTTTTCCTTGCTCTTCAGGCGTGCGCCCGGACGGTCTTAGCTTTCTTAGTAGATTTCTCTGTTTATTTTGTTAATTGGATAATTTCGTAAAATACTTATTAAATTTCCAAATAGTTGTTTATTTTTATTTAATAATATATTAAACCAATTTCTAACAATCTATAATTTGACAAGTAAATTTTTAAAAAGGAAGGCTTTAGGTTACATAACATCAAGCTGCCACTGATAAGAGCGAAGAAATAATGGAAAATGTGAATAAAAAACGGGGGAAAATTATTCATCTTTGAAGGCTTCCGTTGCTTTGTCTATAAGATAATCTATAATTTGACAAGTAAATTTTTAAAAAGGAAGGCTTTAGGTTACATAACATCAAGCTGCCACTGATAAGAGCGAAGAAATAATGGAAAATGTGAATAAAAAACGGGGGAAAATTATTCATCTTTGAAGGCTTCCGTTGCTTTGTCTATAAGATAATCTATAATTTGACAAGTAAATTTTTAAAAAGGAAGGCTTTAGGTTACATAACATCAAGCTGCCACTGATAAGAGCGAAGAAATAATGGAAAATGTGAATAAAAAACGGGGGAAAATTATTCATCTTTGAAGGCTTCCGTTGCTTGCCCTGCAAAAAACGTTCTAGATACCAAAAAAATATGTATAAAAGAATTATTCCTCTTGAAATGATCTAAAAAAATATTCGCGACAATATACGTCTTTCTTTTAAGGTTAACTTATTGGAATCGTTTTTATGGTAATCAGATTTGGATATGTCGCGTTGTCAAGATCGGGTTGCGGAGGAAACCAATATATTTTTCTGCCACAAGAAAATAAAACTAAAAATATAATATTTACGCAGAAGTACTTTAAAATAATTACGTTCTTTTAAAGACTTAAAATTAGATTGTCTAAGATAATAACAGAAATTGCCGCGGACAAAGTCGTGGGTAACAGCTGAGGTGGTTGTTTGCAAAAATAAATATGATGCTCAAAATAACTATTCCACGCGGAAGAAGTCGCGGGCACAGTTAGTAAGTAATAAGTTTGTTGCTTGGTTGCTATCAAATAAATAATATCCAATATGAATCCACTCACTCCGGAAAGCGTTCGTGATATCAATTAATCGAGCACTGGTTTCTCGACGATTTCCAATTCCCGAGCGCGCAGACGTGCGCTCTGCGCGCGCTAAATCATTTGCACGCGCGCTTCGGATTTATGGCGACCTTGCACGGAAACCATGCACTCTGAACGCAAACAAAAATTCTATATATCGTCGTTCTAGTCGCCACGTCTTACTCTAACTTGTACGTGTGTAATAAAGATAGAGCGAGCAAGATATATTGTAAGTTCGATTTTAAAAGTACGTTTTTAGGTCTACCGTCAAAATTTTAGTAACAGGAGCTTATATTAACATGGAATATATCTATATAAATTGTAGCATATTCTGATGTATATTATTGTAAAGTTTCCTTAACATCCATTTAGTAATTTTTACGTGATAGAGTAATATCTTCTCCGTGGGAGAGCCATGCTTCGGCACGAATTGGGTCGGCCCGGAGTGATACCACGGCCCCACAGAAAACCGGCGTAAAATAGCGCTTGCGCTGTGTTTCGCCGAGTGAGTGAGGGTACCGGAGGCCCAACCTCCACTTCCCCCCTTATTCCCTTTTAAAAGGCCGGCAACGCATCTGTGACTCTTCTGGTGTTGCGGATGTCCATGGGCAGCGGTTATCGCTTACCATCAGGTGATCCGTTTGCTCGTTTGCTGCCCTATGCTATAAAAAAATAATCCCTTATTACAAACCTTCGCGTTTATAATTGTTGAGGTTGATCTTGATGATGGTTCTTACATCTTCTTCTTCTTATATATAAAAATGAATCGCAAAATGTGTTGGTAAGCTCATAACTCAACAACGCCTGGACCAATTTGGCCAATTCTTTTTTGTTAATGTTCGTTGAAGTTCAAGGAGGGTTATTTACAATGAGGAAAATTCGAATAATTATCGGAAATACCTTAAAAACAGCCCTTTTATTTTCCCATGCAAACGTTTTCTAACTAAAACGTACAGTCGAATTGAGCTTTATTGTTATTGTATAAAGTTCATATTGCAAACACTCACTGTTGTCTAAGCAATGAAGGTGTGTCCCTAACATCAAAGAGTCAATTTGCGCTTTATTAACGCTATATATAGTTGAAATTCAATCATATCTATCAAAACAGTGTGCGTACGTGCGTTGGAGCACAGAATACATCGTTGGAGGATTTAATGTCACGTTCCAAAATTGAATTTCCACAAAATGTAATAGGTCATTTAGACTTTTTTTGCGATTTGGTTGGCTATGCGACATAATCTATAAAATAATTAGGAACAAAAAACTGCCACTGTACAAATCTTTTTGACAGGACGAAGTCTGTCGGGTCCGCTAGTTTTATTATAAGCGTTCGACACGAACAATTTGTCAAGAAGAAGGAAACGTCAATTGACAACGACGAGGTTACCGCCCAAATCAATAGATGGCAACACTCGTAACTTTCACTTTATTACAGATTATAAATTTACTTAATTACAACGATAATATTTAATTGTAGACGATATATATCACTGTGTAAGGTTTAAAACCTACCCCTATTTGCAAGTACATGTCTTTTTTAATATTCCAAGCCGTAAGCCGTTGGCTGAGTCTTTGGTCGGTAGGTCGTCCCGGTCGAGCTACCTTAATCGCTTTGGACTCTGACATAATCACCTTGGCACTTGGCTGCGGTAGTATCCATGAGGATTCTCAGCTTCTCTTCTCCAAAAGGAAAAATTTAATAATCAAAGAAATAAACAACGCGGAATAATAGAATCGAAATTAGGAACAACGTCTTCACTAACTGAAATCACACCAATTGACCGAATTTGAACGGCGGTGTCGATATTATTTTCCTTCAGTAGAGGAGAGACTGTTTCGTATTCTAAAATCAAATATCTGCTTAAGTACAGTGCAAGAAGGGATGGTGCTATTAAGCCACCCTTTTTTAACTGTACTTATATGTAAATCTGTATGTAGGTACACAGTATCTACATTTAAAAACATCAGTTTGTTCGTTGGCTTAGTTAAATATATCAGAACAAAATAATCCCCCGGATATTTTAATATCTAATCTTTATTTTTAACAGCCAAGAGTTGTAAGGTGTAGTTTATTATGATTTACTCCAGCGAGCGCGCTGCCATAAATTAGTCTGTACCTTTCTCCGTAGCTATTGAGTTATTCGGGGCGTAATGAGGTGCGCCCGCGCAGATAGCGGCCGATTTACGAGGCCCTTTGGAACTAAACGAATTTCCGTTCCATGGATTCAAAATATCAAAGCTATCCTTTTAATTATTTACAACCACATCTTATAATATTTCATTTTTCTATTATCTACTATAGGGAATTAATCTCTTTTTTGAAAAGAAACTTAATTTGATCCTTGCGTGTCAGTAAACCATATACTTAAAATATAAAAATTTTATACACTCGTTAAGTACTATAAAAATTGCATTAAAATTTAATATTTTCAAATTTCGCGCGTAATTAGACGAAGGCGCCGCACGAGTTGTTACTCTGTAGTGATGACGTCAATACGGCATGTAAATAATAAACAAAGCTATATGTTTGATGCTATGTATTATTATACTCATAATTTAAAAAGGAGTTATTATCTTTTATATATAAACAACTAATAAAGGAATAATAATAAAAGAGTAATACTGACATCGATGTTTTGATACTCTTTAACTCGGCAGAACAAAAGTCGGGATTTCCAGCAAATAATTTTTCGACCATTGCATTTATTTTTGGTAAATTCGTACTATCTCCTTTTACAAAACTGCTTTCCATAGTGTGATTCACGTGCGATTTCAATTTAACTTACGTATTTATAATGTTCTCTTACATTAAAAAAGCAACCTACAAACTTCTTTTTTTTTATTGTTTTGCGGCTTTATACGTACTATGATTCATAATGACATTGACACGCATAAGTTTACAGTACCTTATGACGTCACGACATGGCGGCCTGTTTCGCTCTTGTTTTACATATACATTAAAAAAGTGAATACTTTGAAACTAATTTTTATATTATTTTTGTTATTTTATGTACTTAAACATGATTTAATGCATAAGCTATCATAGTTATATGATTTTAGATCTTTTCTAATATACAGGGAAGTACCCTATTCAATGCATAAACAACACTTTCTCTTTATGTCTGCCTACATCCAACCCACCTGAACCAGTGTTGTGGATTAAGGTCTACCCTTTATTCAGCTAGGGTACAAGCTAGTGCCATACGAGGACGAATATGAGCCGCTAATAAATTATGCTCATGCGCAAGAACACAATGACATAACACAGTCTGTCCGCGGTCTTCTTTGATGAACATACTTCCCCGATCGCATTTCTTCTCATTACGGCGATAAACGCCGATTACCGACTTTATTGAAGGTATATATTATTCCTTAAGCGGTGATCCCCGCACGCCTCGATTACAGCGCCGAGCCGTAAGGTACAGGCTGTGCTGTGGTGTAGTGTTCATTAAAGCTAATTAGCAGTATGTAATCACTGAGCGCTGCGGAATGCGGCCGCTGTGTTTGGGGTGCCAGGACTATAATTGTCAGGCGATTAAGCCTAAAGCCTAACAATGCCCAGAAACACGATAAAGGCGTCTTTTTTAGTTAGTACACCGGTTTCGAGGTGTCGCCAACTCTGAGGTCCCGGGTTCGAATCCCGGAGGGTCCAGATGTTTGTGTGATAAATGCTAGGATATTTCTACCTTAGTCATGGTTGTTAATATATATTTACTAACATGTTTTGTCCCTACTTTACAATATTTTGTGCCTTCCAACATCTCCATCCTACCTCAAATCTATTTTCGCTTTTCGATCCCATTCGTCATGTCGTGCTTTGCGTTCTAATTTTAATCTGACTCTGGATATACCGCCCCGAAATACTGACTTTTTTTCATATTCTTTTTCGGCTTATGCCGTCCGGTTGTGGAAGTCTCTCCCGGAGGGTATTAGAAGGGCGCGAACGCTGGAGTCCTTTAAGAATCATAACCGTGTTCGCTTCCTGTCAAAGATTCCTTAACTTAAAGTAGTTATAGCCTATTGTCCTGTCCAATTACTGCACCCATCCTATATTTAAATCTCCTTTTAATACTTCCCTGGTCCTAGGTTGCCTGGAAGAGATTGCTGCTTAGCAATAAGGCCGCCTTTTGTACAGTATTTTTTTTTGTTTGTGTATTTTATGTATACAAAAAGAGTTCTGTTATGTTATGTTATTTTTATCAACAATATTTAGTTACCCTAGATCCCATAACACAAGCCTTCAGAGCTTAATGACGACTCGAGTACTTTAATTTGTATTATACTAGCGACCCGCCCCGGCTTCGCACGGGTGCAATGCTGATACTACAGAAAAACTGTGAACATATAAAAAATGTCGTTTAAAAAAAAAAAAAAAACATATTTTAAAATTAATTAAATTAGAAACTGTAGTAATCTATTGGAAATTTGATATTATTGAACAAAACACGTGGGGTGCTTATGTTATTATTGTATGTATGTTATGTTATTATTAGAGATCGGATAATCGGATGCATATTTACCTAAAGTTAATTTTTGGCTCACAAATTATGGAAGCGGCTTTTTAAAATACATTTTGTTAAATAAAAATCCCGGATAAATACGGGACTGCAAATTTAACGTAGTGATATTGTTTGAAAATTACTAAATTAGCACGTGGTATTTATTTTCAAAAGACCGAGACTCCGGGTTCATTTATACAACTATGCATACGTATTTACATGTAGTTTAGTTTCAATTCCCCGTGCGATTTATGAATGTACGATTGAGAAGAAATGTACATGAAGAGTGTTATACGAAAGTAGTGAGCTAGTTTGACTAAAACAATAATATATTAAATAATTGAATAAAAAAACAGAAATGGTGAAAAATTTTATTTAACAAAACAATAAAAGCCAAAAGCTCCAGTCGCGTTTTACGAGCGAATTTTAACTTGACTCTTGATATCCCTTCTTGCAGTACTGGTTTTCTCTCTTACTCTTTTCCCTCTTATGCCGTTCGACTTTGGAATTCTCTCCCTGAGAGTATTAGGAGAGCGCAAACGTTAGAGTCCTTTAAGAACCAAGTCCGTATCCATTTCCTGTCCTTAAATTCTTAACGTAATTTTACTTTATTTACTTTCACAATAATTGCACCTATTCCCAAAATTCCTAGTTTGTTTTCGTTTTTCTCTTATCTAAGGTTGCCTGTCTTTGTTTGTTTACTTTATTTCTTGTATTTATTTTGTGTGCAATAAAGAGTTTATCATTAAAGCCGTTTCCATACTTTGTCCTAAACTAACTTTAGGTAAATATGCATCCGATTATCCGATCTCTAGTTATTATACATTAAACCTTTCTCTTCAATCAAAATCCGTTGCGTAGTTTTAAAGATCGAATCATACATAAGGATATAGGGACAGATGAATATGTTTTCGTGAAAAAAAGACGTGGATATCTCTTATTCCCTATTCATGCCGCAAAGATTGCTTGATTGCCAATTTCTGTTGCCTTCTATGAAAAAAATAAAATTCCATTCCATTCCATCCAGACAACGTGGGCGGCTAACGTCGATTACGTTTTACTTAAAAGCACTTGTAGCTATTACGGTGTACATCGGGGGCGGAGGGCGGCGTAAAATTACGATACTGTTAATGTTTATTTTATACGTACTATTTAGTTGTTGTGAAATATAGTTTCAGTTAGTTTACTAACTTAATGAATGTTAATAAATACGTGCTATTTGTATCAATTTGTTTTTTTTTGTGCTCTCTATGTTTTTTTTTTGTTCCGCTGAGGAAAATGCATTGAATTGCATTCCCGAGAATATGTGGTGATGTGGAGCTCTCCTCCCCAGAAGGGGAAAGCCTACCCACTAAAAATCTCAGCGATCTCCCGCCTCGACGGTCCGAATATTCGCTCCACAGATATTCGAATATTCGAATAGACATTATTAGATTGAACAAATTATTTGCTTATTAAACATTTACGTCCTCACGTGACCATAATGGCATGCTCACACATGTTGCTAGTTTTGTTATGTTAATTATAAATACATTTTTTTATACATTTAATGGTAAAACGAGGACTTATATACATATTATTTTATATATACGAAGCGTTTAAAAGTATTTTTGTATATGTCATCTCCCAAATAAACAGAAATATTAAGATAAGGCGCCAGTCGCGTGTAAGAAATAAGTGTGTGTAATTAAGATTCACCAAATGAATTGATTGCTTGCAGCATAATCGGAGATTAACTAATAATCAGTAATTTCTTATTAACTCGATTAAATATCATAGGAACCATAGATCCACCCACATAAAATGGGAACTTTAGATGCCGCCATACCAAATATCATTCCAGTGTTAGTTTTTGCCTTGTAAATTAATTAGCCTTCATTATACTGTGGGCTCCTCCTTTGTCCTGTTAAGACATCTCCAAATGTATCACTAGAGCTACGAGTAATTGAACGGTTATCAGAATGTTATCAGTAGATCTGATATTTGTTTTGAATCAGTTACGAGACAAATTATGCCAGCAGATTTTTTATTAACATCTTAATATTACAAATGTTAATATCTATAAATTAATATTACACACACAACATGGCAGTATGCTAAATTCAATATGCCAACAGTTAGGTGAAGTATTGAGCGACGCCTGGACGCGAGCGCTCGATCTCGAAGGAGAGATGCATCGCGCCCTGACGAGGCCATGGGAACCCTTGCGGGGGACACTACCACGACCCCGTCGGCGTATGGCGACAAGCGCCCACTTCAGGCCATCTATCGACCCAAAATCCGTCTTAAAGAAGAAGGGGGGCTTCGCCCGTCCGCCACTGGCCGCTAGCAGACCCGCCAGGTTGGACCCGGCCATCCCACGCCCCCCCTCTCAGAGGTCCCTCTGTCAGACTATTAACCGTCAAAATAAGTTACCCAGGGTGCACCACGAGGAGGTTATCTGACATCGTTTCCCACTATCTATGTAGAGCAACTGAGCCTAACTTCAATTCTAGGCTAATTTGTGTAAGTATAAGAAATAAACTTAATATAGTGGAAATTATTTATTGCAAGGTTTTTAAGTATTGCTGTTGAATCGGATATAGAATTTATGCAGGGTTGGTATAATAAGAATCAGAAGCGTATTAACGATCGCTTGAATCACGCAAATGTTTTGGCTAATTGACGGATTCAAAGTTTACATGCGCCCGCGTCTAATGGACCATTCAGCGGACAAGTAACCGCGATTACTGATAATATTCACATGTTCCGATATTCCTTAACTGATGCCTCATTAATAACAGTCTGTTGGAGTTAATGCGAAATAACAAGTAGTTTGTTGCTTTGCTTCGTATGCAGCTACCGATTCTAAGTCCAGTATATTTAATGTTACTTGTGTTGCTATACTGGACACGTGCAAAGTTAGAGACGTTACGAAAATAAGGATTTTTAAGAAGGCCTTATAAATAAATTGGGTCGAAAATTTGTGTAAAAATTTCTACGCCAATGATTTGTAAAAATGGATGTTGAATGAAGATAATTTTGATTCTGGTCAAATATAGATGCGAATTGTAAAAAAATGATAAGGAAATATAACAATTAATCATTTGTAATTGGAGGATTACTTATTTTACGATATTTCGCTTTAATTACGTCAGCGCAGAGTGGCAGCTCCTAGAACTGTAGAGGATCGAATGTGTCGGAGAATAATTATTAAATCACACCATAGTGCGTTTTTCCAGGGATTTTCTGCCACGCACTACTAAACTGTGAAATGAATTGTCGCCTGCAGTATTTGCGTACTGATGCGATATCGAAACCTTCAAAAAAAGAGCATATTCCCATTTAAAAAGCCGGCAACTCGTTTGCTCGTTTGCTGCCCTATCCTATAAAAAAAATGAAAAGCGTTCAAATTGAATATTAGCTGCCAAGAAACAAACATTCTCTTAGCAAGTAGCTACTTCGGCAGTGCTTAAAATCGCCTATTCACCGTCTCTGCAGCTTATTGTTGCGTCACCTGATTGTTTAAGAGATAACACCATCCGGCCACCTTTCATTGGCCGCTGTTTTATGAAATTTTTTAGAGATCCTCTCACAGTGTTATGAAACTTCGACGACCTCCCTGGTCGAGTAGTACACCGGTTTCAAGGTGTCACCATCTCAGGGTCCGGTACGAGTCCCGGTGGGGGCAGATGTTTGTGTGACGAACGCGAGAATTTTTACCTTAGTCATGCATGTTAATATAAGGTATAAGGTCAAACGGGCTGGTTTCCGCAACTCGACGTCTAAGCGCCTATTTTGCGTGTGTGGGAATGATGTTGCTATTCTCGCCATTTTAGCTCGTCCAGAAATTTCAATAGGTTTTTTAACTTACCGAAAACCTCTGGCAGTGAGCTCGGCTGTTCGAGATGTCTTACCCGGTAGTCCACCACACCTGGACACTCCATGATCACATGTGCGGCCGTTTCTTCTGCCTCCATGCATGCTTTGCACATGGGGCTGTCAGTGAAACCTAGGTTGAAGAGGTGTTTGTTAAAAGGTCCGTGGCCAGTTATTGCCGCGGTTATCTAATTAAGTTGTTTCCTGTTTAGTTTAAGGATGTTCTTTGACAGTTTTGTGTTTATTTCTGGTAATGCAGCCTTTGTTTGCTTGCAGTCTTCAGTGTTTCTCCAGGTCTCGCTATGGAGCTGCTTAGTTTTGTTTCTTATTTGGTTTTTTGACCATTGTTTGGGGAGAGGCACTATTGGTTCTGGTCCGTAGACCTTCATTCCTGATCCTCTTCGAGCTAACTCGTCCGCTTTGTCGTTGCCGCACGAGCTGCTGTGACCTTTTATCCATTGTAGGGTGATGAGGTTATCCTTCCCTGCCATCATCAAGACGTGGATTGTAGATTAATGTAGAGTAGCATTGGTTGTTTGACAGTGATTGTAATACAGATTTACTGTCCGTTAAGATTCTTATGTGTTGTCCTTTTATGTTCCTTCTCAGTATTTTTTGGCGGCGGTAATGATTCCCACGCATTCAGCCTGATATACGGTGTTATGAATTCCCATAGGTATGGAGATGTTCATGTTAAAGTCATATACATGTTAATATATATTTCTATCAAAAATATGTATGTATGTCCGTTACCCTAGATTCCATAACACAAGCATTACAGAGCTTAGTTTGGGCTAATCTAATTGGTGTGAGTGTAAGAAATAATAAAAAAAACTTATCAGTGGCACAGCAAATGCAATGGTTGAGTTCAATGTAGACTTTGAGGCGTAATCAATTTTTCGCTTTTCGATTTATACGTTACTAGCGTCCCGCGGTTTCACCCGCGGATGATTTGCATTTTTTATATATTTCCATAGTAATCTAGTACTAAATATAGCCTATGTTACTCAGTGATAATGTAGCTTTCTAATGAAAAAAGAATTATTAAAATCGGTCCAGTACTTATTTTTTTTTTATTTATTCCAGTTTATTCGTTACATACAAATATACAAATCTTTCCTCTTTATAATATTAGTGTAGATTGGGATTATATATGGTTTGGGAGCGATTTTAGAAAAGAATATTTTAAATATATGCGCATGATTGGTAATACATGAATCTCTAGCATCACAACCTCCATCCATATGTGGCGATGACCGCTAATCATGAAACGACTCTCGTTTGGTTTGTAACAAGATATTTTATTTAATTTAATAACTATCTGACCCGGTATTCTTCGTGACACCAAATACTGGATGACGTAATCTGTCAAACGTGCAAGATGGCGGAATTCCAATATTGATAGCAATATGATTTTTCAAAATCCCTTTTCCCTACTTTTCTAGTAATTCAATACTCGTAGATATTATGTTTCGTTATAACAGGGATGAACCCCAGAAACAGGTAATCATTTATTTATTTACTGACATGATTTTGTTTTATGTGAAGATAATAATAATTATAATTAATTTGCAACAAATGAGATACGGAACCTCTGACCCAAGGTGGGATTCGTTGGTTTTTCTGCATAGAAGCCGCTTCGTGACCTGTCCATTACTCCATTATCGCGGTGTAATGGCTGTGTTGTCTCGGCCCGCCTCTGGTTATGATCTTTCTTTGCCGGTACCAATACAGCTTCTACATTATAAAGCTGCGGATACAAGTGCTGCAACACCAAAAGTATGAATAACTGTCACAAATATTAAATGAAGCGCCCGTGAGTCCCACCCTATCAAACGTCATATAAAGTTACTCTATTCATCTGTAATTATGGTAGGTATGATTAACAAAAATATTATAACGATATTATTATATTAACTTGGCCAGATAAGTTTTCGTACCAAAAAAGTTGCGGTCTATTTTGCTACGGTGAAATGAAACCAATAACAATTAAACTGCCAGCAAAAAAGAACCAACAAGTAATATATCAACAACAAGAAAAACAACTAGCAATGTTATCAGCGACAAAGACAGCAATGAAAAAACCGGCAAGAACAAAATAATCAGCTATGAAAACAATAAATGAACCAGTTTTGTTATAATTTTTATTTTTATTCATTTTTACAAGAATGTACATTTTATGTTTCGTTATTACTTTTCACATAAGACCCTACTGAGGGACATGCCTCTACTCTATTTTAAAGCGATAAGGCTACCATCAACCAATCTGGGTCAGTGAAAATTGGTCAACTATATATGTATGTACATCTATGAATTGTTTTGCTTGTATGCAGAGATTACCATTTCTGCTTTTCTTCAATAAAGCGACAGATAAACGTACATATAACATTTAAAACAGAATTTAAAAAGAATGCGCTCCTCAGGAACCACCTTAGCGCGCAGGCCACTTCTTCACCGCCCAACTGTCTACACCGGAGCGGAGCGTGAGAGTCGTTTTCCCGCTCTCATGTCGGTGACCCTGATTCTTCTGCGGATTGCGGATACGACCACGCGGAAAAATGTCAGCATTGTATAAACCATATTAACTTGCCGTATAAAATATAAGTTTCGGGTGTACTCTCGGCCTTACGTTCGTAATAAATTTATTATCTTGTTAGCGAGATAATCTGGTCCCTGTTTCTAGGTAATAAGCGCGATAGCCGCGTGCACCTGTGCCCTGTGCTGTGTATTAGTCTAGTTCACAACAGCATTCCGCTCTGCTTATACACGGGCATCATGTTTGCATTGTATCCCATTTTGTTTAACTGTAAATTTTATTCATTTAAAATCTCCATTGTTCTGACATTGTACTGTTGATGTTAGCTGTCTTGAACATGGAGTAAATTGCATGGAAATGTGTATGTGGCCCGACAGACTTCGTCCTGTCAAAAAGATTTGTAAAGTGGCAGTTTTTTGTTTCTACTTATTTTATAGATAATTAAATGTAAAAAGTAGTTATAGTGACGTAACTACAATAGTTAGACATATGGTCTCGCGAATTTTTTTGTAGATATTTATATATTCTATAATATTGTCGAACATTTTTTTGTCCTATCATTAATACTCTTCGCAGCGTATGCGATGAAAGACATTTTATTACACCTTCGGTTGGTTTTAATAAGAATTTCTAAAGATTTCTATAGTAATCTAGTGCTAAATATAGCCTATGTTACTCAGTGATAATGTAGCTTTCTAATGAAAAAGAATTATTAAAATCGGTCCAGTACTTTTTGAGTTTATTCGTTACATACAAACATACAAATCTTTCCTCTTTATAATATTAGTGTAGATTTCTCTAGAATTTAACAAGATTTATGATAACAATTAAAAATCTTGATTTTACATACAATTTTATGTCGTACCGATTAACACTGAGACAAAGTCCTTAATAATGTAGGATTTCCGGCCTTCCTACCCAAATGTCCGGCCAAACTGGCTGGTCTGTCCGGCTATTAGGTTTGGCAACCTGGCAACACTAGGCGGGTGGCTGCTCCAGTTCTTCTTCACATATACCTTAACATTTCTTCGCAGATGTCATGTTGTCTCACGATGTTTTTCTTCACGTCAGGAGCGTCAGATAAATGCACATATGAAATTCAAGAAACGAAAAACATATTTACAAGATCGACCCCCATCCTCCCAAATCTCCCAATTCGAATATCAAATAGTAACACCTCAAAGCCACTGAAGCTCGAGTTGGTTACTAGCTCATGTGAAAGTGACGTAGCAACAGTTTCTATTATTATAGATAACTAGCGACCCACCCCGGCTTCGCACGGGTGCAATTCTTATGTAATATACTTTTTTTTTTTTCCCTGAGGAAAATGCATTAAATTGCATACCCCGGCTGTGGCGGGCCGGCGGTTATGTGGGGCTCTCCTCCCCAGAAGGAGGAGGCCTACCCACTGAAAACCTCAGGGATGGCCTTCCTCAGGCATGTAGGGAGCCCCCGGGAACATCAAGCCACTTCCGGGAACCCCCAGCCTTCGCTCCCCCGCCGATACAGGGGAGCCCTCCTCGGGGTAGGCTCACTACCTCCCCCGGTCTCCTCCACCGACGACGCCCCCCGGCCACGGAAGGGGTGTGGTCCATCCCGGGTCGCCGTAGCGGTCGCGACTTCCTCGCGCCCGCCGGATGTAAATATACCTACTACGGACTTTTTGTTGAACTTTTTAAGGTGAACAATACTGTAGTACATTATTTTGGTATATCTCGTAGGGTTCAGCCAGCGTTTTTGCAATATAAGCGCAAAAAACCGTGCTTATTTACGACATCACATTAGAAACCTCTAAATTTATCAGTATTTCTCTACTATATTATGCATGTATTATACATATAAACCTTCCTTAAGAATCTAAGAAAAAACTGCATTAAAATCCGTTTCGTAGGTTTAAGGATCTAAGCATACATAGGCACAGACAGACGGCGGTTAGCGACTTTGTTTTATATTATGTAGTGATGATCACGCAGTCTATATGTTTCTTTAGAGCTGATCTCTAAATATACTATATTAAGTTAACTATCTTATATCGACTAATTTGTAATCGTCTCATACAAATCTTCCCAATTAGCAGTGATTCAGTATATGACGTCATGCGAATGTTAATCTAGGGCTGTCTCGAGTGGGATAAGTACACTGTCATGTACTTATCCCACTCGAGTTTCGAGTTTCCACAAAGTTATCAGATACAGTAAGAAACTACCTTTAATTTACTTTTAACGTTATAATTAAATCGAACGCTGATATTTTGTTCAAAAATACACGTTTATTACCGTTGGAAGACTTCATACCAGCGTTGTCTGTTTGGATTACCTTTCAAACACTAAAACTTACATTGATTTGTATATGGAATACGTAATTACAGGATGCCGTGACTATATCTTGTGTCACATGTTCGTAATATACGAGCACTATGTGGTTCGTTTAAGCCGTCTCCTACTGACTATTAATATTTGCCTTAAAAAGGAGGATGGGCATTTTGGGCCATGAGCCCAGAGGCCGAGGCCAGAGATGACACCTATAGTAAAGTTTAGGCCTTATTAAGCATGCAGCTATGAGACATTGTCCTTAAAAATCACTCTTTGACTTAGTTATCGTACAATTATATAGTATCATAAAATTTGCTTGAAAATGTGAAGTTTCTTGACGTTTTCTAAATGGATACTAAATGAAATTGATAGATATTGTATTGAAATACCTTTTTAGTTATCATTTAATCTAATGTTTCTTCCTCTGAGTACACCAGGAACTTAGCCAAACGATGCTTGTTACCACCGACACTACGAGGAGGTGCCCTGGGTGCAGAAAAGAAGTTTCCCTAGGTATAAATGTCTTCACTCCAAAGGACCAATTTTTCTGATATAGGACATATTCTTGTTTGTCACGAAGAATCCTAATCATGCAGATAACTTTAATTTATGTTCGCTCATGGCCCAGATATCCATACAAAAAAAGCGTATAGTCCTTTCTTTCGCCAGTCGTCTTACGTCCCTCCTTTCTACATGTTTAAATCATCTAAGCATTCCTTCGACTTCTGTCACTACCTTTTCTTTCACACCGCACATTTCTCTTAACAAACTATTTTGCAATTTATCCTTCATCACTCATTCATTCTGCAATTCCCCTCAAATCTCTCTCATTACATATATCTCATTGTAATACAATGATTAATTCTAAAGATTATAACATTCTAAAGATTTATAACACACATTTTGTACAAACAAGAAAGTATACTGAAGTAGCACTGATAATAATATTTCATTAAATAATTACAGTTTTATTTAAATCTATGCGTGACAACCTTAGCCGGTTGTGTAGTTGTCAAAAATATTTGTCAGTTTACATGCAAATCGATGCCATAATTTTACGTTGAATGTCTCAATCTGGTGTCGAGATAGCTGTTACTTTTTATTGGTTTGTTTATATGAATAAATTAATATGTCCATATATGATTAACTCGTTTAATATGGTAAATTGAGCTTTCTAATCAAGTTCAAGAGCGCTTTTTGAAATGAATCTCTTGTTAAATAGTGATGCGATATGCGTAATATTAAATTATTTTACATAGTACATATTTTTTTCTTAACGAAATACCTTTAAAAAATTAGAAATATATTACTGTTTAATTATTAAATACCATTCGTTATAATAATAAAGATTTAATTTTTTGCCTGATCAATGCCCTGAATTATTGAGCAGTTTGGTAACTAGTACCTTTTTTTTTATTTTGGGGGGGGGGGGGGAAATGCGACCCTATGCACCATGACACCGCGCTGGCATGGCGCGGTCGTGTGTGTGGCTGTCCGGTCATAAAGGACCGGCCTACCCACTAAAACCCCCCCGAGTTCTCTAGGCCTATACGAGGCACATGGCGGAGTGCGCTTTCGCGATTCCAAACGCGATACCTAGGACATAACTAATTATTATTTTAAATTTGTACATTGTCGGCATCATTATAACCTTTACTTTTATTAAAAACTATTAACTGAAATATTTTTTCCATTGTGTTTTATTCTACTAGTCAAACCCTTTTATTTTATATTAAAATTTTATATTATCATCCATTGTGACAAAAAATGGGCTTGCTATATTGCTGGCAGCCATATTAGATTTTCATAGAGAACTCTATTCTACTAACCCAGCCCTTCAATCTATATAGATGTCAAAGGATGATGAGGAAGTATTGATATACGTAACCCGCTATTTTTTGCGGCGGCCATCTTGGATTTACAATTATCAGAAGTAGTGCGTAACAAATTTCAGATCAATGCGTCAACAAGAAGAGCAAATAAATAAAACCGTTTAAAATGTTATAGATATAATATGTTGAAAAAACAAATTTGTGTATTACCGTATAAATATTCATGATATTATAAAATATGTCTATAACATTGAAAGAATATAGAAACATTTTGTTGCAAAAAGTCAATATCTTCGACAACAATTTTTGCTGATAATTGCTCGTTTGCTGCCCTATCCTATTAAAAAAAAAAACAAGTTGTAGTTCCATTGCCTTCTTTCTAAAAACGTTTACGATATTTCGGTAAATATCGCTATGTCCAACCCTGGAATTGCTTAAGTCTATGAGCAGCGGCTAACGCTTAACATCAGGTGTGCCGCTTGCTCGTCTTCCACGTACGGCAATAATATATATATATACACACACACATATATATATATATATATATAATATATATTATATATATATAATATATATATCTTAATATATATATTTCTTGTGTGCAGCCGGATCAAATATTAACGAGCGGTGGACTGTATTGATGTGGAAAGTATGAAATGATGAAGACACTGATTTAAATAACAATAATTATATTAAATAAATAAACTTTACAATTTGGATGTGGATCTGACAACGAATGACAGCAAAACAAAAGCCAGGAAAAATGCCAAACATGGAACAAGTATAAAAAATACAAATAAATGTCATATAAAAATATTTACATCAAAAACGGTCAGTTGCCAACATACCGTGTATGTGACTGAACTCCTCCTAAACGACTGGACCAATTTTGATGAAATTTTTTGTGTGTATTCCAGGGGGCTTGAGAATGGTTTAGATTCACAATACGGTCATATAGATATTGTTTTTCAGCTAAATTATTTATTTAAAAACATTTGAGACAACGTGAGACAACGTGACATTTGAGACATTTGACATTTGAGACATTTGACAGGACAACGTCTGTTGGGCCAGCTAGTATATATATTATATATATATATATATATTATATATATATATTATAATATATATATATATATATATATATATATATATATATATATATATAGGTAATTACTCAATAATGCGTACACTGTATATCTTTTCATATTATTTATTTTGTTACAGGTAAGTAGTCAACATATACAAACGTGCAAGCTGTTTGTAGTCTGGTATGTAAATAAAAAAGTGCTTTTTATGCATTTTATTTAAAAATGCTACATAACAACATAAAAAATCTAAATAAACATTTGTGATTCTGGCGGGACTCAAATCCGAGTCTTCTATATGTGATTTCCACAGTCACTGGGAAAGTTGAGTGGTTAGTACACTGGTTTTAAAGTGTTGCCATATCTGAGGTCCTGGGTTCGAATCCCGATGGGGCAGATGTTTGTGTGATGAATGCGAGAATTTCTACCTTAGTCATGCATGTTAATATATAAGTCTATCAAAAGTATTTATATATGTATGTCTATCCGTTATTCTAGTTCCCATAACACAAGCCTATCAGAGCTTAGTTTGGGCTAGGCTAATTGGTATTGGGAAGAGCGGTGGATACGCTCTTCTCGAGGGTCCGGGACAGTCCCTCCGCCGCCCCGTCGCCCGGCCCTTGGTCGGACGACCTCCGGGTGACGGAGAGCTCGCCGGGGCCGTTTCACGGCTCTCTGCGCGTAACACTGCCCCGGGACCGGATGGGATCCGGGAAAAGGTGCTAGCGCTGGCGCTCAGGGCGTTCGGGAGCACGGTGAGGCAGCTCTTCACGAGCTGTCTCCGCAAGGGCGTGTTCCCCGTCGACTGGAAGTCGGCCAGGCTGGTGCTGCTCAGGAAGGAGGGAAGGACCGGCGACGTTCCGTCTTCGCTCCGTCCAATCTGCTTGCTGAACGAGGCGGGGAAGCTCTTCGGTTATCTCCGCTCGTATCAGCGAGCACCTGTCGCGCGCGGGTTCCGACCTATCGGACTGCCAATTTGGATTCCGGGGGGGCGATCAACGCTGGACGCCGTCCAGCGTGTTAGTTCCCTGTCGGAGTCCGACAGGGAACAGCCATCGTCAACGCCTCGGCACCCTCCCCTGACAGGCCATTAGGGAGGCGCTCGTATACCACGAGCTGCCTCCCTACCTGCGGGCCGTGGTCGGGGACTATCTGCGCGACAGGACGATCGGCGTGATGGGACGGGACGGGATGGAAACGTCGAGGAGGGTAGAATGCGACGTTCCGCAGGGTCGGTGTTGGGACCCCTGCTATGGAACCTCGCATACGACGCGGTCCTTCGCACTAACCTTTCTTACGGCGTGAGTGTCGTCTGCTATGCTGACGACACTCTTGTCGTGACGACTGGAGCTGACTTCGGGCCGGTGCTCAGGCTTGCCGAACTTGGGGTGGCATGTGCCGTGCGTGCGATCCGCCGGCTGGGTTTAGAAATAGCGCCTCACAAAACTGAGGCGCTATGGTTCCACGGCCTTCCGAGGCGCCGGGAACCACTCAGCTGCAGGATCCGGGTGGGTGACGCGGTGGTCTCTGTAGGGCCGTACATCAAGTACCTGGGCCTCACCCTGGATCGCCGCTGGAGCTTCGTGGAGCATTTCGTGCGGTTGGTCCCCCGAGCTAAAACAGTGGCGGGCGATTTGCATCGCCTGCAGACAGAACGAGACTGTAAGCGATTCTCTAAGTTCTTACGCCATACATTTAGCTATTCGATAATGTACTTATATGTATTAAAAACCGCAAAAATATTTCTACAAACAAAATTTCGATATTTTATTGATAAAATGTACGCGTGTTCCTCCGTAAACTTGGATAATGTGTCGCATAAACACAAATAAAAAGAACCGAGATTTAATATAGACGAAACTTGCCAAATAACCCCTCTATACTCTCGTATTTAACTACTCTCACGTAGTGTTGACAAGAATGTGAAGCGGGCTTTCAAAGAGCGAGGACATGTTCAATTTAGGCTGTATGTCTTTAGGTCATGTAATAAAAATATACAGTAATTTAAAAAATCTCGCTTCGCCTAATTAACGTATTAAATATAAGACAAACTATTAAATTAATTATAGTAAAAACAGTCGCTCGATAGATGACCGAATACCGTTATACGCGTTTCCATTGCCTCACGAAAAAAGACGTTTAATAGACAAGATAATTTGCTTGATAAACATGGTATTGATGATGAGGATCTGGAGCGGGAGCGTGGGGCGTTGGCGGTACGAAGCAATATGATTGTTCACAGGTTCGCTTGATATAGTAATATTTCGAAAATATTGCTGTTCAAATCATTTGGTCAGTCTTTTTACTCGAGTGACCTGTGGGTGGAATATACGCGGCGGGCCTACAACGCTTTGCGTGTTCAGTACAACAATGCCTTTAAAATGCTGTTGCGGCTGCCGTGACGATGTAGCGCTTCAGAGATGTTCGCCAAAGCTCGTACGGATGGCTTCACCGCTAAACTTCGCAAAAAGGAGGCATCATTGCTGCTAAGGTTACTTAGTAGTTGCAATAGCATTCTAAAGGTCATTGCTGTCTCATAGGTTTGACTGTCCTATACAAAATAAAAAATGGGTAGGTTTGCTGATAAGTTTTACTTATAACTACTTTATAAGTATTTAAATTGTTACTAACAAATAAAATGTATGGACTCTAGAATAGTCTATAGAATTATTGTATTATTACATATTGTAATACGAACACATATGAGTCTAAAAAAATGATATACAATTAAATTTAATTAATAAGTAATTTATATTTACCAGAGCAAACAAACACGCGTGATTGATATTGTTAGGGACGGGGATTGTGACTCGCTCATTTCTATTCATTCCTTAACGATCTTAAATTTGACTGGTAGGAACGTTATTTGAGTCGTGTGTCGTTGTGAAATGGACGCAAAGGCAGCCTAGATTGATCTCATACTGAATAGCTCCGATCTGGCAGCGGAATCAATCCGCTACGGTGATTAGTACCGGGGTCGTAGGTAGCCGCCATTAATTATGATTTACCGCGCCCATGGATTAATGCGTAATTAAAAACACACGAAAAAATTAATAGCATCGGTGATCAATTTTACTACGTCGACTGTATTGCCTTTACGCTATTATTTTTATTAAATAAAGATTGCGAGTCATCTTGAAAAAAACATTTTCCTATTTCAAGACTGAAGATGTTCTATAAGATACATGCAAATTTTTTCACACTTCAGTAGGTAACTTTTAGACAAGTACATTCTGAAGACTAAAGACCTCGATGATCCCCTGGATCGAGTGGTTACGAGTAGTACGCCGGCTTCAAGGTGTCACCATCTCTGAACTCCAGGGTTCAACTTCCGGTGAGGGCAGATGTTTGTATAATACAGAGGTTCCCACATTTTTTTATATTGTAGATCCTTTACCATGTTCTTCGGTTTTAGGTAGACCCTCTACTTACCTGATATTGAATGCCTACATCCTACAACATACAAAATTTTATGAACATTTATAATATTTTTTTTACTTTATAGGTACTTTTATAAATAATTTTGTCTTTATTTTAGTAAATAGTATAATATAAGTAAATAGGTACTATCAGTGTATGTTGAGATCGATTATCGTGGACCCCTATTTTTATGAAATAACTAGCGACCCGCCCCGGCTTCGCACGGGTGCAGTGAAAAAATGGTTATGGTGGGTTATCCCTAAGAGATAGACATATACCATCGCGGACTTTTTTGTGGATTTTTGTAAGTTGTACAATACTGTAGTACATTATTTTGGTCTATCTCGTAGGGTTCAGCCAGCGTTGTGCAATATAAGCGCAAAAAAACGTGCTTATTACGACATCACATTAGAAACCTTTAAATTTATCAATGTTTCTCTACTATATTATGCATTTATTATACATACAAACCTTCCTTAAGAATCACTCTATCTATTAAAAAAAAACCGCGTCAAAATCCGTTGCGTAGTTTTAAAGATCTAAGCATACATACGGACATACAGCGAAAGCGACTTTGTTTTATACTATGTAGTGAAGTGATTGATTGAAAATGCGAGTAAAAGTATTCATGCGAAGGCTGTGCGCGGCGCGGCGGGGGAAGGGAGTAAAGTGGGCGGAGCGTTAGGTCGTGAAGTTTCATAACCCGAGCGGGCAGACACGCGAGGGCAGACGTCGTTGACGGTCGTATCTAAAACGCAACATTTCGCAATATTATTTATTTTTAAATTCATGTTAGTGCACGTGCTTTGATTAGTAATTTATAATTTTATTTAATAGTTAATAATTTAGTTTTGGAGCCCCAACGCGAAGTTTTTTTAAACTATTTATTAATTATTAATTAAATACATACATATAAGTTCTTTAGGATTAATCTTTTATTATTTTTTACTTTTTAAAGCTTATGTTTTTTGTGTCCGGGGTTTTTGAAATTGTAAATTAAACTTTTTATTTTATACTTTTTAAAGGTAAACATACTTATAATATGTCTGGTTAAAGTGTAAATACATAGGTTCTTGTCGATTTTAAACATATTAGTTAAGATTACATTTTAATTTAAATCTACACAGACAGACACGTCAAACTTATAAAAGTTGTTTTGTGATGTACAAGTCAAAACCTTTCATTTGATACCTCACTTGAGCATATTTGCAGACATTCGGCTTTTCTTCCCCACTTTGACCCCCCATAACTTTTAAACGGCTCAATCGATTTTAATTAAACATGTTAAGAACACTCGCCCGTAAAACACCTGTAATACGAAAAAAACTAAATTGTAATCGGTTCATTCGTTCCGAAGCTATGATGCCACAGACAGACAGACAGACACACACGTCAAACTTATGACACCCCTCTTTTTGCGTCGGGGGTTAAAAAAATTTGGACGATTCAAAAGAGCTTTCTATAAAGTCTTATTTGAAAAAAGTTAACTTTGATTTTGTTTACTTTTGTAAACACATTAATTTCAAATAATGGTTTTTTTTTTAATATATTAAGTCTCACACACACATACTGTAACAGTTTTATTCGTGTAAGGTTATTTTCAGCACAAAACCATAGTATAATTCATAATAATAATGCCTTTTAAAGAGACATTAATTTGCGGTTGTCGACTGGTGGATACCTCTGCGTACACGCAGCCTACCACGCAATGGCGACGCTTAGCTCTCAATCGTGGAGATCACATCTCACGTTAGGGTTGTGTCAAACAATCGGAAATTAATTAAATAAAATTTTTAAATTTTCCACTGTTCTTATATCTA
Source organism: Scirpophaga incertulas (assembly GCA_036419045.1). Lineage (NCBI taxonomy): Eukaryota > Metazoa > Arthropoda > Insecta > Lepidoptera > Crambidae > Scirpophaga > Scirpophaga incertulas. The sequence continues at coordinate 21,344,637 of CM071645.1, read as the reverse complement.
AAACTGTATAGGATTTTTTGGGTTTGCTTTTTCGATCGTAATAGCGTCGATTTTCGTACTGACAATGTAAGTAAAAAAAATCGTCACTATTACGAACGACATAAGATCTCAACGTTAATGTATAAAGTCTATAATTCTAATCTAATTCTAATATTAAGTCTAATATTTTATGAAATCAAGAACTAGTAAGTTAAAGTTATTGATTCGTATGCTGTATCACTATTCAGAAAATACCTCCTAAAGTTTATTGATATTTCTTTATTTCATAATAATAACTTTAATTACTTAATAATAAATGCCAACCCTGAACAGAACAGAAGCACGACATCCCGCCATTACTCCTTTTTTCTTTTTACGGCCTCGGGCGATGTGATTCTGCCGATTTGCCGCTTTATCGACCACAGATTATGTTCGCTCGGCGGCACGGCGTACAACATTTTATGTTTTAATGTCTTAAAGGACTCTCGATAATGCAACGGAACCGCTATGTGTTACGGAATTTTAATTGAAAAATTAATAGTCTAGAGAGTTCTCTTAAAGGTTGCTAAGTAAATGCAGAATGTGAATGGCGATTGGATTAGTGTCGAATGCTTGTAATACGCTCATAAACTTTCAAAGAAACGCGAGTGCTAGCTTATTAACACAGTACATAGTAACGGTGTGGCTTTGGAGCTACTATATATAGAAACATTCTAAAAATTAGCATTGATCAACAATTTATTTACAAAAAAGTAAAACCAGTCTTACCACACCAGTAATTAGGTTACGAGTAATAGGAACTATTGAGTAGTGGCACAGTAATATGGGCCCTATTGCATCAATCCTAAAGGACAATGAGAACATTGAGGGCTTTTAATGGACTCTTGCTAGGTGAGTTCCATACACACTCGCCGCCATTTTTTCCGTAACTATAAGAGCTATACTGTGGAAACTTGGTAAGTAGATGTATTTGGTGAACCGCATTAAGATTATCATACAAAAATAGAAAAAAAAATTTTTTTTTGGGCTTCCCATACTTAGAACTGAAACTCATTTTTTTTTCATTTAACCCATACGTGTGGGGTATCTATGGATCAGTCTTCAAAAATGATATTGAGGTTTCTAATATTTTTTTTTCTAAACTCTCTTCTAAACTTCTTGTTTGCGCGAGAGACTCGACTCGCACTTGGCCGGTTTTTCTTTTTGTTCCGCTGATGATTTGCATACCCCGGCTGTGGAGAGCCGACGGTGACGGTTATGTGGGGCTCTCCTCCCCAGAAGAGGGAGGCCTACTCACGACAAACCTCAGCGATGGCCGTCCTCAGGTGTTGTAGGGGCCCCTCAGGATCGAGGAACCCCAGCCTTCGCTCCCCTGGGTGCGTTACGGGCCCTATTCCACCGGCGACATTCCACTCCGCGCGATATAAAGGAAGTTGGAATCAACCAACATAATTATTACATGAGATCGTTTCATTACTGATTCAAATGTACGGATCTAATTGCGATTTAAATGTTATTATTTACCTGGAAGTTTCAGCAGAGTTACATCCATCGTGGTAACGAGAATTCTTATTCGAGAATTCATAACGAGAAAACCTTAGTATATGCTCAAATCAGTTACACTGTATAGGATTTTGTTATAACAAAATTAAACATATCCCTTAAGTTTTTTGTATGTTGGAGGCAAATTCAATAAATACAACGACAGATTTTATTTACCCCATAGAACGTCAATGAATGTAATCTCACGATGCGCCTCCCCGAATCAACTTTGATTTTTTTGTACGTTGAAAACAGTGAGTGGTAAGACTGACACTAATGGCAGGGAGACGGACAAATCTTTTAATGGTTCGATAAAGCCTACTGATAAGGCTAATGCGGTAGTGCACCCATTTGAGTGAGCAGCCGCGGCCAGAAACTGCCGCACAAAATAAAAGCTCAATATGAAATATAATGAAAGCTCCGGCGAGCCATAGTCACGCGACTTGATTTGTATGAAGCTGAGTTTGGAAAAGCCTCTTATTACAGAATGAAATTAAAACTTAAAAAGATGTTTAACTGTACTAAAACAGGGATTTTAGTTCAAATACGAACCTTGGACAAAATGTAACGAACTATTCATGATATAGGATTTCAATCTATGACGATACGTGTTCATCTACACGGGACAAATATTTTCTTATACTGAAACTTATATCAGTTAGTCTAGCCCAAAATAAGCTTACAGAGCTTGTGTTATAGGATCCAGGGTAACGGACAGACATACATATATATATATTTGATAAACATATATATTAGCAACCATAACTAAGGTACAAACGTTCACATTTATCACACAAGCAAGTGTCCCCACCGGAATTCGACCCCGGGGCATCAGAGATGGCGACACCTTCAAATCGGTGTCTTAACCACTCGACCTGCAGAAATTTCTTTGCGGTTTGGTCTTTCGAATGACTTCTTTTTTTTATAGTATAGGACAGCAAACGAGCAAACGGATCACCTGTTGGTAAGCGATAACCGCTGCCCATGGGGGTGTCCATGGGCAGCGGCAACACCAGAGGAGTCATAGATGCGTTGCCGGCCTTTTAAAAGGGAATAAGGGGGGAAGGGGAGGTTGGGCCACCGGTACCCTCACTCACTCGGCGAAACACAGCGCAAGCGCTATTTTACGCCGGTTTTCTGCGAGGCCGTGGTATCACTCCGGTCGAGCCGGCCCAATTCGTGCTGAAGCATGTCTCTCCTACGGTAAAAATTTCGAATGTCATTTGTTTAAAAACCATAATATGTATAACAATACAAGAAAAGACTAAACTCATTTACAATTACTGTCCACATTAAAGCACTTTTCAGTGTGCACACGTCGGCTGGCGGTGTAATCCGAGCTGTCATCGTGTGTAATAGCGCGTATTAAGCCGTAAGCACCGGACCATTTTTTTTCCCGTGGCAATGGGAAAGATTATAATCTGAACGCGCTGGTGAAATAGGAATGATATTATCTGATATAGTTTTCAGATAAACATATAGATTGTAATATAATTCTGTTTTACCACATAATATTATTTGGATTTAACATTAAAAACAGGTCAAGTGCGAGTCGGACTCACGCACGTAGGGTTCCGTACCACTATACATCTAATTAAATGTTTTTCTTTATTATATTTGAGTTGATTGAGTGAAAGGTAAAATGCGGTTTATGATTTATAATGTATTTAAAAAATTGGTTGTCTGTAGAACTCCGTCTACTGCGATATTTGAACGTGACAACGTCTATTACATGGTAATTTTTTCTGGGTGCAATGAAATTATTTAAAACTAGCTGACCAGGGCCACTTCGTTGGGCAAAATAATAATAATCCCCAAAGGGAGCACGAACGCGAACCGAATTAAACCAGAAGCCATCGGGCGCCATCCGCTGCCCGTTTTTTCTCCGATTCACTTTGCAAAACGAACTACCATGTAAAAGCCTTTTTATTTTTCGGTTTTTTATATAACCTATGACACTCAGCAATAATGTGGCTTTCTATTGGTGAAAGAATTTTTAAAATCGGTTCAGTAGACCCCGAGATTACCCCTGACAATTTAACAAATATCAAACACACAAACTTTACTTCTTTATAATATTAGTATAGATAAAGTAATGTATAACATTTATATTTTTATTTAATAGTTTGTTTAAATTTTCTGCTTCTGAAGTTATACATAAATTAATTATTATGAGTAATGTGCGTGGCTCCGTGTGACGTCAGAATGACTCCACGCCGTACCAATTTAATAGACGTTGTCACGTCAAAAAACTAATTATTAGATTTCGTTCAAACCAATTTTCGGTAAAAGTTTGCATCGTAATATCATATATTATTTTAGAAGTTACGGGGGACACACACATTTTTCCTTGGAAGCGTCTCTCGCGCAAACTATTCAGTTTAGAAAAAATATATATTAGAAACCTCAATATCATTTTTGAAGACCTATCCATAGATACTCCACACGTATGGGTTTGATGATAAAAAAATTGAGTTTCAGTTCTAAGTATGGGGAACCTCAAAAATGGTTCACCAAATACTTACCAAGTTTCCACAGTATAGCTCTTATAGTTACGGAAAAAAGTGGCTACATACGGATGGACAGACATGACGAATCCGGATTAAGGGTTCCGTTTTATGCCATTCGGCTATTACACAACCCTAAAAAGCTATTAAGTTTTATAACATAGAAGTTAGAATTTTTTAAGAACGATTTTCCAAAATACATTATTGTATATTGTTTCTAGGGTTGACTGGAAGAGATCTCTTAATGAAATTGCGTCACCTATGTACTTCATTTTATGTTACATAATTTGTGTGTATTATTTGTGTACAGTTAAGTAACCGTAGCCTGTGGACTACTAGCAATAATTATAACGACAGTTTATAATTCTTCAAAAATCTATTTATTCATAACTAATTTTCAAAAACGTTAGGTTTAATGAAAAAAAAACACAAAACAATTACAACAATATTAAATTAAATGATATTATGTGATACAAAAGATGAGGGGCTATCGCACTAATAAATCGCAAGCGAAACGCAACCGAACCGTTCGGCTTAACCAATCCGAACGCCACAATATCACGTCATCTGTTCGATGACGTGATATTCTAGCTCTCGGATTGGTTGAGTGGAACGATTTGGTTTCGTTTCAGCTGCGATTTGTTAGTGCGATTGCCCCCCTGGTCACTCGATACGTTCCAATACGGCCTCTGAATGCCGGTATATTATATATACCAGCAGTGGGCCACCGCCCACGGCCTCACGGTGCAAAAGGCCTCGCGCCACACAGCTGAAAATATATTTGAAAAAGTATGAAAATCTTATTTTATATTCCCTTCTTACACCAACAGAGGGCCTCGCAAAATGTATCATGCCCACATTAAGTTTAGGTCTTGCGCCGCCACTGTACAGGATATATGAAGAAGTACACACAGGTGAGAAGCTCTGCCTTCAATGTAAGTATCGCTTGGCGAAGCCTGATCCTATTTTAAATAGAATTATTAATATTTACTATTTATTAATATTTACCGTGGGAGAGCCATGCTTCGGCACGAATTGGGCCGGCTCGACCGGAGTGATACCACGGCCTCACAGAAAACCGGCGTAAAATAGTGCTTGCGCTGTGTTTCGCCGAGTGAGTGAGGGTACCGGAGGCCCAACCCCCCCTTCCCCCCTTATTCCCTTTTAAAGGCCGGCAACGCATCTGTGACTCCTCTGGTGTTGCGGGTGTCCATGGGCAACGGTATCGCTTACCATCAGGTGATCCGTTTGCTCGTTTGCTGTCTTATCCTATATAAAAAAAAAAAAAAATTGACTTTAAATAAATCAATTTCCGTTTTATTTTTTTTATTTTTTTATTGCTAAAGTTGACAAACAAGCAGGCTGCCCACCTGATGGTTAGTGGTAACAGTCGCCTATAGTACATGTGGTTCCCACGAGATTCGCAGCAAATCTGCAAACCTCATAAGAACCACAGTGTACGTTGCCAACTTGTGACATAAGATGTAAAGTCACAGTACCCAGTAATTTCACTGCCTATCTTACCCTTCACGCCGGAACACAGCAAAGCGAACCCTGCTGTTTGGCGACGGAAATAGGTAAGACGGAGGTACCCATGCAGACGACCCTGGTACAGAGTCTACCTCCTAGTTATTATTAATTTTTATTTTTATTAAAATAAACGTCTAATGGACTCTTAGTCGATATGTCTGTGATCGATAAGATCGTAAATAGCGCGGCGTGTGACACTGAGACAAATTCCCAGGCCGACTGCGCGCGTACGCTCGAGATTTCACCGCATCGGACACAGCTTCGCTACCGATTTTACGGTCGTCGATTCGATTAATTCAGATTCAAATCGATTGAATGTCAACGACTGAACTTTTTGGGAAGCCTTGTGCGTTAATTGTAAATTTATCAAGATAAAACGGATGAGCTCAACGACATTAATTTATTAAGAGCAGATGTACTTGTTGTTTTTTTTTTAGTTTCTTGCATTAGTGTATACTAGCTCGTGCCTGCGACTTCGTCTACGTAGGACACTTATCGTTACATTTTGGACAATTCACACAATATCTTAATAATTAGCGTATGTTTTATTCCGATGTATAAGCTATATTATTGTAAAAATTAATTAAAATCCGTTCAGTATTTTACGTGGAAGTGTAACAAACATCCATCATCTATATTTACATTTTTATATTTATTATCATCTTTTAATTTATTATCATCTTTTATAACATAACATAACCCTTTATAGTATTCATAAAATACACATACAAAAAAAAAAAGGAAAATAACAAATGTACAAAAGGCGGCCTTATTGCTTAACAGCAATCTCTTCCAGGCAACCTAGGACCAGGGAAATATTAAATGGAGATTTAAATATAGGATGGGTGCAGTAATTGGACAGGACAATAGGCTATAACTAGTTTAAGTTAAGGAATCTTTGACAGGAAGTGAACACGGACTTAATTCTTAAAGGACTCCAGCGTTCGCGCTCCCCTAATACCCTCAGGGAGAGAGTTCCACAACCGGACGGCATAAGCCGAAAAAGAATATGAAAAATAGTCGGTACTTCGGGGCGGTATATCCAGAGTCAGATTAGAACGCAAGGCACGACATGACGAATGGGATCGAAAAGAGAACAAAGATTTAAGGTAGGATGGAGATGTTGGAAGGTACAAAATATTGTAAAGTAGGGATAAAACATGTAAGTCTCTGCGCTGGCGAATAGGTAACCATTTCAGTTTGAAAGCGACAATTAGAAACATGGTCAAACCTACGCAGATTAAAAATGAACCTGATGGCTACATTTTGCAGCCGCTCCAAACTGTCAAGTAGTTCCTCAGATAAATTAATCCACGCAGCGTCAGCGTAGTCAATCAAGGAAAGCAAGAGTGACTGAGCTAACACTGTCTTTGTAGCTATAGGGAGAAAGCTTCTTAATCTATTTAGAGTACTATATGCACCAAATAACTTCTTCCGGACAGCCTCAACCTGCGGCCGCCATGTCATGCACTGGTCAAATACAATTCCTAAGTTTTTAACCACTTTGGTGAATGGAATAATTGTTCCTCCAAAGATTACTGCAGGAAATAACAATTGCTTGTGATTTAGTCGGATTTACAACAACACCATATGCTTTACTCCAGTTGTGGATTTCATTGAGATTGCTGTTAGTCAATACTATAGCCTGAGAAAATTCAGATAGCGGGGCGTGTGTGTAAATCTGCAAGTCATCAGCGTACAAGTGATAGTGACATGAAAGTGATTGCGTAATAGAATTTATTTATTATCATCTTTCATCTATATTTACAGTTTTATATTTATTATCATCTTTTATATTTATTTATTATCATCTTTAATCTATATTTACAGTTTTATATTTATTATCATCTTTTAATTTATCATCATCTTTTATATTTATTTATTATCATCTTTAATCTATATTTACAGTTTTATATTTATTATCATCTTTTATAATTATTTATTATCATCTTTAATCTATATTTACAGTTTTATATTTATTATCATCTTTTATAATTATTTATTATCATCTTTCATTTATATTTACAGTTTTATATTTATTATCATCTTTTATATTTATTTATTATCATCTTTCATCTATATTTACAGTTTTATATTTATTTCGCGATTACAATATTAGTAGAGGTTTGCTCTGTGTATTGTGTGGGTAATTTTTTTTTGGCAAACGTGGCCAGAAATTTTTGATAATATATCAAAAAAAGAATATGCGAAGTATCGTATTAACAAATAAAACAAATCGGTAGCTCGTGCGTTTTGCATTTTCAACAAATAATGCTCCGTAAAATTTACAGAAAATTCATTCCCGGCATGCTGAATATATATGCATACTAGCTGCGCCCGCGACTTCGTCCGCGTGGAATGTAAAAACAAAAAATACTTTATTTATCTAAAAATAGCTATCTGCCAGTGAAAGTCCCGTCCAAATCGGTCCAGCCGTTCCAGAGATAAGCCGGAACAAACAGACAGACAGACAAAAATTTTAAAAATATGTATTTTAGTATGTGTACCGTATATACATTCATATGCATGTAGTAGACAGCGGTTATTTTAATATTACAAACAGACACTCCAATTTTATTTATTTGTAAAGATATATGGCTGGTAAAACAATAACATTTCCGTTCAGTAAATGCCCATAAGGACAAATGACTTTTAATATTAATTATAATTACTTGTTTAATAAACTTTTTTTTTTTTGACAAAAGCACTATAGGACAATTTCCGCGTATAATTGAAGTCCTCGTCGTGGAAGAACGACTCATACTCGACCTGTGGGTAGACGACTACAACTGATTATGGCCGTTTTTATACTATAATTATCTGATTTGAGCAATTTATATCTAATGAAAGTATGTCAATATAGAAATTTCAGTTTAATTACTAAGTTATATTGTTTTTAGATTTCTAAAAAATGAGCAATTATTATTTACTTAATTCTAATGAAACGAACACATTTCTAGCATTCTCGCATTAAATGTAACATTTTTTTATATAGAAAGTATATCTATAAAAGTACAAATAACAAAGTTATTAGAAAATTTGTTTATACGCTCATACAAATTAGGCGAGTTTACTGAGTTATGACGTCACAATTGCAGTGTTTTTAGTATGGAGCGTTTTTGAGCGACCCGCGACAGCGCCGCAAACATGTCGATATATCTTCAAAAAGTAATAGGTGCAGGTGTACTGTTGGTTCTACAATATTTTCACTTAAAAGAGTACTCTTATTATATACAGAATTTAAAAAATTGTCATCTACCCAATTATCTATTTCACGGCCTTTGCAATAATTATCTATTGTACTACACCACTTTTTGTTATTGTTCTGAAGAAAAGCAGATAATATTACGGTTCAAATCTTTTAAGCAATGAACTAATCAAGTAGGACACTGAGGCATCGATGACCAATAATATAGTTATAATGCTAATTTCTAATAGAAAATAATTCTCTTGCCATTCAAAAAGAAAGTAAAGCTAGTTGAATGTTCTGAATCACTGCAAGATTGATAGATAGACATAACCCATATAACCGCCGGCTCGCCACACCGGGGTATGCAATTTAATGCGTTTTCCTCTGGAGAACAAAAAAAAATTGATTGATTGATATTGATTATGAGTGTATACTAAATATACTACTGTGATACTAAATATACTACAGAAAAAAACACGGTTATAATTGAATTAAAAAATTTAAAACAAATCTGTAGTTTTCAGTGTGAACACGTCGGCGTCGGCGTTATTAAGAATAGCTGTTTAATGTTATTAAGAGTAGCAATTAAGAAATTGATATTATTGAACAAAACACGTGGGGTGCTTATGTTATTATTGTATGTATGTTAGTTTATCAATCAATACATAGTATAAAACAAAGTCGCTTTCGCTGTATGTCCGTATGTATGCTTAGATCTTTAAAACTACGCAACGGATTTTGACGCGGTTTTTTTTAATAGATAGAGTGATTCTTAAGGAAGGTTTGTATGTATAATAAATGCATAATATAGTAGAGAAACACTGATATATTTAAAGGTTTCTAATGTGATGTCGTAAATAAGCACGTTTTTTTTGCGCTTATATTGCAAACGCTGGCTGAACCCTACGAGATAGACAAAAATAATGTACTACAGTATTGTACAACTTACAAAAATCCACAAAAAAGTCCGCGATGGTATATGTCTATCTCTTAGGGATAACCCACCATAACCATTTTTTCACTGCACCCGTGCGAAGCCGGGGCGGTCGCTAGTTATACATATAAACCTTCCTCTTCAATCACTCTACCTATTAAACAATATTTCAAAATCCGTTGCGTTTGAAAGATTAAAGCATACATAGAGATATGGGGACAGAGAAAGCGATTTTGTTTTATACTATGTAGTGATAACTAGAGATCGGATAATCGGATGCATATTTACCTAAAGTTAATTTTTGGCTCACAAATTATGGAAGCGGCTTTTTAAAATACATTTTTTAATTTAAAATCCCGGGAAAATACGGGACTGCAAATTTAACGTAGTGATATTGTTTGAAAATTACTAAATTAGCACGTGGTATTTATTTTCAAAAGACCGAGACTACGGGTTCATTTATACAACTTTATTTATGCAACATGTTCTACAGTACCGGAATTCCGGGATTTTTATTTATGGAATTAAAATAAAAAGACAGTTCCATACTTTGTCAAAAACTAAATTAGGTAAATAAATAAACATCCGGCTATCCAATTCCGCAATCCCGGGATTTTTATTTAACAAAACAATAAAAAGCCGTTTCCATACTTTGTCTTAAACTAACTTTAGGTAAATATGCATCCGATTATCCGATCTCTAGTGATAACACACATTCCTTGAAGTATATATTACAAGAAATAACAATAGCACAAGGAATGAGCGGGAAAATAGTGTCAGTATACCCTAAAAAAATAGTGTATATAAAAAAATTTATATACGACTAAAAAAATACGTAGCATATGCCAAGAAAATTCCGCCAAATAGAAGCACTTCTGCATTCTGAATGAACTACACCAACGAATGTTGTTTCCTCGTGCAAACTTTGGATCGCCGTTTCACCCTCTTAGCGAATAACTTTAAAAAATCCATTGTTAGTTCACCCGTAGATCTCAAAAAGAAATTATGTACCAAATGTTCAGCGTTCAATTTCTTGTTCTTGTATAATTAGATTAAGTCTAATTGTTCATTGTCAGAGAACTTAAGTTGATAAATAATTAACTTGAGCAAAAACTTAAATTACAATATTTTAATCAATATTTATAACCAGACCGTAGTACTAAATGATGAGGACTTTTGGTGAGATTCTTTAGGCACTTCGTGTAAGTTGCATTTCTCGTTTAACTCTTTTGTTCGAATGTTAAACTACTTCCAGTAATTTTGAGTATTTTTTTTCAGCATGTATATACATTCGATTCAGGGTCGATTTCGGGGTTTAAGGGATTCGATTAAGGGGTTTGTTGGATTCATTTTTTATTCCTTCGGAGTAAACAAAAAATTATCAACTAATAACTAACTAATATATTTATGATAATTAAGTTTTTGTATATAAAATAGGAGTTAAAAATTAGACGTGCAGATATTCATGTCGGTTCTTGTCTCGTACAAGGTTTTTTTTCTGTTATGTTTAAATCTGTTTCATCGTCAATAAGTAGTAATTCAACATAGGCTTTTAAGGCTCAATTTATTTTATATAAGCTCATTGGATATGTTTATAAAATTAAAGAAAATATTTACTATCCTATTAATTTCAAATCGTTCTCGATAAAACTACTTAGCGATTGCTACGAAACTTGTATTAGAATTTACAAAATCGGAGGTAATTTAAAATTTTGCATATATTTCTTTCCACAAGGAAATAACGTCACAAAATAACTACATGTTGCCAGAACTATAATTAAATAAATAAATTATCACTCATGTGTTGCCATTGAAATGGCTCCTATAAAATAATCCGTAATAACGCGGGGAAAGAAAGAAAAGAAGAAAGAAAATACGTTTATTCTGACACAACATAATAACAAGAAATATTACAAATTTGCCAGCGGAATTGTCTCACGGCTGCTGTGCCAAAACAGGTAGCCAATTCAGCATATTTGTCAGGTTTATTAGTCCTGACGCTGATTTTCTATTGGCGCCTTAATCTTTTTTCTTCTCCGACAGCTGAATGTCAGTAATTCAATTTTACCAAAAAATATATAAATATAATATTATAATAATAAAATATATAAATACAAATAATAATAGATACGTTTTAAGTTACGTTAAGTTAATAACTACATAAATATTAAATAATATAATACGAAACATACATACATATCATAAAATACTGTTTATGAATAAAAGGGAGAGCTGCGGATTAGAAGATATTTTCTTGTGAATGTTATTTAATTTATCAATATGCTACTACAAGCCTAACCTGATCTGAACTATTGTTCTCTGCACAGCTTAGGAGTACTTAACCCAGTGTTAGGTACAGGACAGAGGCCATACAAACGTGGGTGTCGTACGGTTGCGCGGGCGCAGGAAAGCCGCTATCGATGCACGAAATCTGCGCACTGACGGAATGATCCATGCGCTATGCAGCCGCCAGTGGGCGCCTGCCGCACGCCATACACTCTTCAAATATATTTTACCTAGCCTTATGTATACTTCTACTAACATCTCTGCATCTCTGAAGGAAGGAAAATTTTTAACCACGCGATTTTATACTTACTCACTCTTTCTGCCAAATCCGATTATCCAATCTCGTTAAAATTTCCACGCAGTACTCGGTACCTGATAATCTATATCTTCTAATAATATGTATATAAATTGGCGACTATAAAAATATTCTTTACGCATTTTTTATTATTTGACTACGGATAATTTAAAAGTATCTAAACGGCCTATCATTGTCCGAGATACAATTGATTGATATATTGATTTTAATGTTTTTGTGTCGGATACAGCTAGTCATAATGTAAGCTGTCGCAACGAACTGGCTGTCCATATAAGCTGAATACAAAATCAAAATCAAAATCAAAATCAAAATAATATTTATTCAACATAGACCTTTACAAGCACTTATTGACGTCAACAAACAAAACAAAAAAAAGCTTAAATAATAAAAAAAAAAAAAACAAAAACCTTGTCCGTACGTACGAATAAGGAAAAAAAAAAGAAAAAAATATTGACTCGACACCTGTTCGGAAATTGGGAGAGCCTTCTCGAGAAGAACAGGCAAGAAACTCTGAAGGTCTATTTTTTATCTCCTCTTTTCAATGTTAATAATTATAATAATATAATATAAAAATACAATATAGTATAAGATACAATCATACCTAATACGATTACAGTCGTATGTATGTTACAAATAGAAGTGAATGCGTAAGTATATACTGTATGATTCAAGCAACAAGTGATACGTATTCATACAATCTTTCATTGTGACTTTTTGATTATCATTATTTCCGCTAAATGACGTACACGCTTAAATAAATATAAACCCTCAAATAGATTTTTTTTGGACGTACCTATGTTGAAGCCGTAGATGGCTATATTCAGCTCAAGCTTGAGTGTGGTTTTGGAAGGCACGAGAACTGAAGGTTCTGCGCCTTGCCTGCTAACGGACCCCGGCAAAAAGAGTCGACGAAAAATGATCGCGTGTCTGCTGGTTCGGACGCTTAAGATCGCTCTGTCGTCGTGGATTAGAACCGACTTGGTAACGATACCAGGTATACCGGGATATTACAAAGGATATTGGTTACGTTTGCTGATTCCGCGCAGTTGATGATGACTTGTCTTGAATAATACAATGGACTTCCGCAAAATAACACCTGCTACAATAGAATACCGGGGATATTCGCTGACGGGCGCGGTGTGAGGGTGAGATACGCGGTTTGTGGGGCGACCCGTTGCTGTGTAGTTGCTAGCCGGAGGCAGGGAATAGTTCGTGTGTGCGGGCGGTCCAAAATATTCCCCGGACGAATCCTCAAATTAAGCGCTTCTGGCAATTATCATATCCATATCCTCGGTCCGCCTTGGCTTCGTCGAATACGTCGAATACGTCGCTTTTATGATCACTTACTTAGACTTATGTTCACCTTTACCTGTTCGAAGTTTAACGATGTTTAATCTAAGCGCACTTTGCCGCAATCATGGTTATCATTAAGTGCTAGTTATATCGTGTATCTTGCAGACGTACATGGCTCTTAATGCCCCCATATCACTAAATCGTTTCCAATTATAAATTGCATGGATTTTCAAATTAATTTTAAAATCGTCCTCCTAAGTTTTTTATCACAATTTTCAAGTCGCATTACGGACTTGTCATAGAACATAACATAACATAACCCTTTATTGTATTCATAAAATATTCACACACAAAAAAAAGAAAATAACAAATAAACAAAAGCGGCCTTATTGCTAAACAGCAATCTCTTCCAGGAAACCTAGGACCAGGGAAATATTAAAAGGATATTTAAATATAGGATGGGTACAGTAATTGGACAGGACAATAGGCTATACCTAGTTTAAGTTAAGGAATCTTTGACAGGAAGTGAACACGGACTTGATTCTTAAAGGACTCCAGCGTTCGCGCTCCCCTAACACCCTCATAGAGAGAGTTCCACAACCGGACGGCATAAGCCGAAAAAGAATATGGAGAATAGTCGGTACTTCGGGGCGGTATATCCAGAGTCAGATTAAAATTGGAACGCAAGGCACGACATGACGAATGGGATCGAAAAAAAAAAACAAAGATTTAAGGTAGGATGGAGATGTTGGAAGATACAAAATATTGTAAAGTAGGGATAAAACATGTAAGTCTCTGCGCTGTACGAATTGGTAACCATTTGAGTTGAAAGCGACAATTAGAAACATGGTCAAACCTACGCAGATTAAAAATGAACCTGATGGCTACATTTTGCAGCCGCTCCAAACTGTCAAGTAGTTCCTCAGATAAATTAATCCACGCAGCGTAAAGAAAGAAAGAAAAGAAAGAAAGAATAGAAAAGAAAATTTCTTTCTTAAATGTTTTTCTTTCTTTCTTTCAGCGTCAACGTAGTCAATCAAGGAAAGCAAGTGAGACTGAGCTAACACTCTCTTTGTAGCTATAGGGAGAAAGCTAAAAATAAAGAACATTAAGCGCGCTTATATTATTGACAAGTGTTTATTCTTACTTCCTTACTAATATTATAAATGCGAGAGTAGCTTTGTCAACTTTGAGTATAATGGAAACATGTTCAAATTTCTCAGAACTATATGGTTTATATTTTAATAATAGATACATGAGTCACATTGTCATCAATTCATCATGTAATTGTGATTTAAAAAACAAAATAATAAATTGGCGACATTAAATATGTACTTTAGAATAATATGTATATAAGGTTTTTAAATGATAACAATACTTAGGTTTAATTTTAATAACTCGATAGGTACTTTGTCAAATATTTTGATTTTAGTAAATAACACAATGAAACTATAGTCTTTAGAGATATAATCTGAACTTGTTTATACTTATATAGGGACTTGAATGGCTTCAGAATTTTTATCTGAGGCCAATACAGGTGACAAAAAAGCCCTTTCTAGTTTTCTTACTAGTTTTTTTCCAGTACAAGGTCTCCCGCCGCCGTAGACTTGCGAACTAATGGCGACGCATCTTTGACGTGCAGAAGTAATTGTAAAATTCCTATTTGAAGAATATTTTTTTAATTTGCGTCTGTCGCGCTTTACGCCAAAACCACTGAAGCGATTTAAAGGCGGTCCTCGACTTACGTCGTTTCGATTTACGTCGTTTCAAGAAACGTCGAACAATGTTTTGACACTATTCCTCAAGCATACGTCATTTGTTTCGATTTCCGGCATATCGGAGAATTCACTTGTCGCAAGGTGCACAAATTGTGCAGCCTATCACTGTTACCAAGATCTGTATGATAGCAAGAAGAAAGAAGTCAAGCAATCTAGAATTGATAGTTTCTTTAAGCCAAAAGTTTAATTTATTATTTATCATTACATATGTATAAGTTTTATAATTATTATTAAAATTAATAACACACAAATACCAAAAATAACTAGCAATTTCATAAGTGCATAATATAATATATAATTATTTTAAGAACTTACTTTTAATAATAAAGTACGTCCTTTGTTATAAATGCAGTTTTTTTTATTATTTCGAGTCCGTGTGGAACCTAACCCTTGAGTTTTACATGTAAACATATGAAAAAATATGCCTCGACTTACGTCGTTTCGATTTACGTCGCGTATTTCGAGAACCTAATATGCCGTAAGTACGAGGACTGCCTGTATTTCAAATTTGGTACACAGATTACACACATACACAGTACACAGGCATTAGGCGGACTAGAGCTTCGCTGTCAAGTCTCCGTGATGCGGTAGTTTTCTTGAATAACTAGCATATTTTTAATTCTGCAAGTACCGTCACATACTACATTTTGTAATCCGACTGACAACCCTGACGAAAACGACGGCACAAATCGAGGTTGTGTTTTATTTACTATTGGCTTCCACGCAATTGATAATGTGAAACCGTCATTTCGATGGAAATGTTGAACGATGTTTTTTGATTTCACAAATTGCTCTGGAATGAAAGTGGTGATCTTCTGGTACTTGCTTGCTTTTATTGTACAAAATTCTATCCATTAGTTGGTGCTTTCTTCAGCGAGATGTTCTGCAATATACGATCCGCTGGTTTGCAGGTTCTTCACAGCTGCGATATGTTCCGTCACCCTTTTAGAAATGGAATGCTTTGTTCACCGTTCATACCAGGTATGAACACAATAGGTATGAAATTCTCCTCCTCGTTCCTCCACGTTAGGCAACAAAATTGAAATATTACATTTCTATATTGATTATGCAACACGAAAGCTTGAGTTAGTCTACCGTCTATGTTTCTTTATGTAGTAAATGCAAACAAAGTTGCTTATATCTCTTAAATAGCAATTTCATCTGTCAGATGCGAATGTTTGATTCCGCGTCGGCGATATGGCGGCGAACAGGTCACATTAGCGATAGTACACAGATACTGGCAGTCTGAATAAAGAGGCCATGCATCAAAGCAAATGTTCGCACTATCCAACTGCAATCTGGTGGCGCTGCGCATGCGCATTCCAAACTGAGATAAACCTTAAACGTTCGATATGATCATTCGTAATATCAATACATTATTTTCGTTCATTATAGACATAAGCAATTCTATAGTTACTTTTAATATATTATTTTTATCTCACTCGTTGATAATAGAAATATTGTAAGTACTCTCCTGAAATAAAGAATTTCAGATGATAAAGTAAATAGAAACTTTTTTTAAGAGAACCTACCTTTTCAGTCGCTTATGACTTTTACGAGTAGCTTCACCTTGAGTAATTCTTACATGAAGGTGTAAACGTAATTGCTTGAAGACAGCGAGAACTATGATAATTTAACCCTGGCAGGAAAAATCTCGAAGCTTCTGCCTTTTAGACCACAAAGATGCCTCATGACCAGTTAAGCATAATGCGAGATTAAACTTGTAACTACTTGCGAGACCAAGTATTTTTATTTAAATTGATACATAATTTGTCGGATTCAACCACTTTATTAAATTATATAAATTTAAGATATCCTAGACTAAGTGCTCGTTGTAGAGATGTCTTTTCTGTCCCCTTAACTAACACCAAATATGCCAGAAATATGTTTTTATATCATGCATGTCAATCGTATAACAAGAATTTTCTGGATGTGGATATCCTTCATTTAAATTTAAGTTTAAATAGATTTAAGAATAATGTCAAAATGTGTAATTAATTAACTTATAGATTTTATTTATGTGTCGTTTTATATTCGGATGTTGCTCAGGTGTGCATTGTGTTTATTCAGAATCTATGTAAAAACATTTCTTTGGACACTTTATTGGTTTGTGTTTTGTTAATTTGTTTAGTCTTTGTTTATTATTATAACTGTTTGTGTCCCTATTAAGAATAAATAAATAAATAAATACTTACAAGTTTGACTAGCGCTGGCTAGCTTGCGCAGATCGTGCGCAAGCGATCGTCGATAGCTGCGCAGATGCACAGCGGGTCGCTCACAACTCGCAAATGGTCGCAGGCGTTGCTACTAATTTAACATAAAGCCCTAGATTTATATAACTGCTATTAATATATACAATTTTTCTAAAAATAATTATTAAGTCTTAGTGGAAGCGATGAAAATGAAAATTCATGAAACGCATAATGACATTTTGCAACATTAATAACTGTGTGTTTCAAATATCTCTGAAATATTACCATTTCAAAATTAGGAAACCTATCACCAATCAAACTGAGTAGAAACCTTACTATTTCAAAATTAGGTACCCAAACATCAACGAAACTGAGAAGAAACATTACCATTTCAAAATTAGGAAACCTACCACGAACCAAACTGAGTAGATATATTACCATTCCAAAATTAGGAAACCTACCACGAACCAAACTGAGTAGATATATTACCATTCCAAAATTAGGAAACCTACCACGAACCAAACTGAGTAGATATATTACCATTCCAAAATTAGGAAACCTACCACCAACCAAACTGAGTAGAAACATTACCATTTCAAAATTAGGAAACCTACCACCAACCAAACTGAGTAAAAACATTACTATTTCGAAGATTCTATCACGCTATAGATCTAAAAAAGGGACGCTTAAGCGCTACATAATATTTAAAACCATAACCTTATATGTAATTGATTATACCATGCACAACACAATACATTATTAGTTTCCTAAACCTAAACATTTCGTTCCAGTTCTAAAGATTTTCCCTCCAAGATAATAAAATTTACGGTATCGCGAAAGTAAACCGTATCAGCATTTTAATGTCTCGTATGTCAAGCTTTGATTAAGCTGTATCAACTTGGCGTTAATCAGAAACGAAGTTGTTGAGCGAGCTTTTGAAATGTGCTGTCAAAACTCATTAAAACTTATCGTTTAATTATTCGATGTGCAGGAATGCGTCATCAAGGTGAATATGATTATATTCGACAATAAATTTAAATTTAATTTCTCTTATAAATAGCTATGTTATTTTTTCTTTTTGATAAAATTATTAAAAATTACAAATGGTTATGAGCCGACATATTTATGAAGGTAACTACGAGTATTACGAATTTATTTATTTAAACTTTATTGCACAACATTAAAATACATGTACAAATGGCTGACCTAATAACAATTGTATTTTCTCCTAGTCAACTAATACAGCGTGCAGAAAAGTTAGTCAAAGGCTGTGCAAACGTGTAAAAATGATACAAATATAAATAAAGGACATTACAAGAATGAAATAGATAGGTTTATATAAATTTATTGTTTATTTATCGTTTATCGATAAACGATATTTCTGCTGTGGAAAGGGCGTCCTCTGGATCCTCCACATTCACTGACCTCACGCAGATAGCAACTAGCGCTTTCTTGGAATTTCCACTTTGTAGGAAATATCTCAACGCTTCTCAAGCTGAGAAGCGTTGATGACTGTCACTAGAGGATCTTTCCTCCCCAACGGCTGTAACCCCTGCGAGGAATGTACCCTGTCTACTACTACTAAAGCTGAAAAGAAACAGCTATCCAAAAGCAGCAGACTACTTAACCATGCCATCAAAAGACACCTGTACTTGGGCTCGATAGACTGAACCGAAGATGTAGGCTTATATAGCCTAACCAGATAGACTAAATCAGAAAAGATAGCTTATTACAAAAAATCATGAGAGGTTAAATTGGTAAGTCAAAGCCAGCCATTTCTAAAATAAAATAAATATGCTAAAACCTCTTACTAAAATTAATATCATCTTAACGACCATCTTTAGCTTCCTAAAACTCATCAAGTTTAAATGCAAAATCAAAAAAATATTCATCAAATAAGATTTTTACAATCACTTGCACGTCAATGATATTCCGACATTGATTCACGTCTACGGCGGAGACCTTGTACCGGAAAGAACCAGCAAGAAAACCAGCAAGGGCTATTTTTTTCTGTCTATATTTTTACAGTCAATTAGAAGCTAAAATAAATAGTCTGAACACAAATTCCTCTACAAATTAATACAAGTTCATATTATACTGTGGCTTTTTTTTACTAGCAGTTTTCACTACCTAGCAACTAAATGTTCGAACAACAGACCTCCACACCTCTCAATATACCTCTGATTTAAGCTTTCTTTTCTGGATTCTACTCGTTTGGTATATTTATTTAAATGTCTCTAAAATAAGCGAACTTAATAATCTTTGTTACGTCGGGCAATGAGTTGGCATACAATATTTGCATATTAATTATGTTTGGGCACGTCTTACCAGTTTTTAATACAACTTCTCATTGAAGCTTACTTTAAGTTTGCCGTCGAACATATTACGAGAATAGTAATTTTGCTCCGACCGCGCTCCCAAGGACTGCGGCACGGTTTATTTTTGTTTTCATTTGCTTCATTTACATTAACATTTACATTGCAGAATTCTAACCAATATTATTAACCACATGACCTGGTCTTAGCTTCTCAATCCATATCAAAAAGACACTCATGAGTAAAGGTTATTATAAAGTAAGTGACTATCTAATATAATAGGCTACATCATAGATTGGGTATTGTGTCACTTACTAGATTTCATTTGAAATCAAAAGTTACACAATATTTACAAAATCTTTCCTATCTGGAAACCGAAGATCTAATGGTACCAATTAAATAAACTTTCCCCTTACACAACAGTAATAGCTAATATGACCAACTTCCATAAATCCATACTTACCTATATAATCCAAACAAGTACCTACATTAATCAATTATAATTCATTACTGTTTATTGTTTGTTAATCATTATTGTTAAAATTCTATTATTGCATAGCGTCCATACAAGAGTATATACCAAATTTGACTCTCGGGAGTCATTTGCTGGCGTATAAATAAGAGGTACCTGTTATTTAAATATTGGATACGTACAGACAGGTATTCTTACTACGATATAAAACATCTAATGTTGTGATATTTAATTTTCGTATATTGCATGTACATATACAAACAATTTATTTTACAACCTATTGGTAAACATAATTTTAATGTACCCTTCCAAGTTGAGAGAGCTCTGGTGGACTGAGACACAGGCTTAAATTAGCTTAGTTCAGCCACCAGTCTCTTCAATCTTAAACAGTAAAGTAGTTTTAAGGTCTGCCATTAGGTTTAAGATCATTTTTTGTTATTGTAAGATTGTGGAGAAAATAAATAAATAAATAAAATAAAAAAAATGATCACACTATTTGGGAATAGGGACACTATTCATAGAGCCATGTTTGGTAACAACATCTAAATATATAAAAGAAGAAACTGACTGACTGACATATCAACGCACAGCCCAAACCGCTGGTCCTAGAGATTACAAATTTGGCACGTAGGTTCCTTATAAGGTGTAGGGGTGCACTAAGGAAGGATTTTTCAAAATTCATCCCTTAAGGGGGTGAAATGGGAGTCCAAAGTTTGTATGGAGAAACAAGATTTGTTTGAATATTTTATTCGAAACTTCGCAGGAGTACTCCTAACAATAAATGAGTAAACGTCTTTCAGGATTTTTGAAAATTCAACCCCTAAAAGGGGGAAATGGGGTGTCAAAGTCTGAAAATCGACCAATGGGTATTGTTTCTATGGTTTATCGGGTCGCTGATTACGAAAACAACAATGATTTTAAAATCCAACGTGGCGGACGTGAAATAACATCTCCCCTGTCGGGGTGAAATGAAAAAAATACGATTAGTACGCGGGCGGAGCCGCGGGCACAAGCTAGTTATTTATAATATTGTATTATTTTATATGTGTATGTAAACATACATACGACTGTAATCGTGTTAGGTGTGATAGATAGATAGATAGATAACACTTTATTGTACATACACCATAAAACAGAGAGTAGAAAATAACAAAATACACTTAAAATTACTTGTACAATTGGCGGTCTTATCGCTCAAACAGCGATCTCTTTCCAGACAACCTACGGACGGAGAGATATAAAGAACTGGAAAGACGGGGGTGTAAGATACTTACATATTAACAAATAATTTTTTAAAAATATACTGACAAAACATTATACTTAAAATCAAATAATAATGAGCTAACTGACTTACCTAACCTAAAGTAAAATATTATTATACAGAATATTATCGAACAGCCAATAAGCATAATCATACAGAATTACTTTATGTTAATAATATAATTTTTATTAAAAATACATGTATGTATGATTGTATCTTATACTATATTGTATTTTTATGTTATATTATTATAATTATTAACATTGTAAAGAGGAGATAAAAATAGACCTTCAGAGTTTCTTGCCTGTTCTTCTCGAGAAGGATCTCCCAATTTCCGAACAGGTGTCGAATCAATTTTTTTTCTTTTTTTTCTTATTCGTACGTACGGAGGTTTTTGTTTTTTTTAAGCTTTTGTTTTTTTGTTTGTCTGTTGACGTCAATAAGTGCATGTAAAGGTCTATGTTGAATAAAGATTATTTTGATTTTTTTTTGATTTCAAGATGGCGGAATTCCACAACTGACTTAATTCCAAAACGGTTTTTAAACAGTTTATAACAGTGATTCCCAAAGCGGTCTATGAGTATAACGACCCCTAGGGGTCTATAACAACCTGGAAAGGGTCTACATCAGCGAAATTAAAAATTTGGTGTCCATGAAATGTAAGTTCACGATAATGAAACTTAACATACACTGATAGTACCTCTTTACTTATACATCAAACTATCTTCTAATATAAAGACTTAAACATTATTTATAAAGTATCTATGAAGAAATAAATATATTATATTTATAAAATAGGCTTGTTGCCTAAATTTCAGTAGTTAGATACTAATATACCTTGATGCCTATTATTTACAAAATAATTATTTTTTTTGAAAAAAAAAATGCTTATTTATAAGAATAATTTTGCATTTAATTAAATATTTGACATTAGTCATCAAAAACGCTCATGACTGTCATGGCGTCTTGAATGACGTCACGCCGTGCAAAACACAGCTGTTTTAGTATCGGAATATTCGGTATTGTGAAGTTATTTTAATAAAAAATGGATTCATCGTATTACAAGTACTGCATAGTGCCCCAGTGTACAAGCACAAGTATAAAAACACCAAAAAAATTATTTATATACGTGCCAAACAATCAGCAGATACGTAAAAAGTGGCTGACACTCGCGAGAAGGAATGATGCCCATTCTTTTTCGCACTTCCACAAGACACTTGGGAATGACATTTTGACTTTGACGTTTCGCACGGCGTGACGTAACACTTTTTAATTGGTGTTTGCTGTCACGTGACTTATGGCTGATTTTGTGCAATTTTATTTTATAAAAATATAAATAATCAAAAGTTATTATTTTATAAAACTTTGTTTTTTCATAATTAAATGATCATCTTAATAGTTATGCAACCTAATGCATCAGATTTGTTCATAGTGGATACAAGCCTATTGTAGAGTTAATGATTAATCATTTATATTGATGCTTTTTCTAATATCTAAAAATTTATTCCGCTATTCTTCAGAGACCAATGCAACAAATAGGGGATAATTTAAAATGCTTTAAGCACTTTTTTGTTTTATAGGTATACAATTTTAGTTTTTAATCAAAACTGTGTAAATTATAACATAGTATAGTATGACAAATTTAAGTAAAATCTGTATTTTATTTGTAATATTAGTTTTGTATATTTATTACCTGATTGGTTTTATTCATATCTGCAGGGAGGACAACAATCAGTTATTTGGGAAGATTCCAACTCCACGTGGTGTGATCTTGTAGCTGGAGTCCCTCTAGGCGGCATATTATCACCACTTCTATTTTCAATTTTTATTAATTTTATTTCACATCACTTTCACGTATCACTTGTATGCTGACGACTTGCAGCTCTACATTCAGTCTGATGTTGACAATATTAATAAAGCCATCGATTCAATAAATCAAGACCTCACTGCCATTAAGAACTGGTCTGAGCGTTATGGAATTTGTGTCAATCCAACGAAATATCAAGCCATTCTGGTAGGCAGCTCTAGAAGCATGTCGAGAGTGGACTCGAGTCTCCATTCTGTCGTTTATGCCAGTAAAATAATTTCTTTATGAACGGTGTGAAGGATTTGGGGTTGTTTATTGATTCTGAGCTTAGCTGGCAGCCTCAGATTACTAGTATTTGCCAAAGAGCGACTGGAATCTTAAGAATTCTTTACCGCCTAAAAAATTTCCTACCGCCAGACAAAAAAATTGCTTGTACAGACTTTAATCTTCCCAATCCTAGACTATGGTGAGGTGTGCTACTTCGATCCGAATGCAGATCTTCTCAATAAGCTGGACAAACTTTTAAATAACTTCATTCGGTTTGTATTCAATTTAAGAAAATTTGATCATGTATCTGCATTCCGATTACGTTAATATGGTTACCTATACGGCAGCGTGGGATATAAGAGCCTTATTAACGCTTTACAGCATACTTCAATAATCCTTATACCCCTGTTTACCTCAGTACCCACTTTGAATACCTATATACCTCCCATAATAAAAATCTTCGTTCTGCCTCAAATGGGCTTCTAAAATGTCCTTCTCACCATTCTGATATAATTCATTCCTCCTTTTTCGTCAAAAGTATTCTTTTATGGAATTCACTCCCTCAAGAAGTGAGAAACTGTCCGAGCAAACTTAGTTTTAAGAATAAATTGCGTAAGCTTTTCTTTGAGGAAAGTCTTGGGTAATGAAATTTAGGTTATTTAGAAAGTGGGCTATCCATATCATCGTTATAATTTTTCGATAATAAGATTTAGGCAATTATATATTAGTGTATTATAATATGTTTTTATTTATGTATTAGGATTATAAATTTATTATTTATCAGTAACTATATTGACTTACTTTCAATCTTTTTTGGTACATCTACTACATTGTATCTCTGCATCAGCCGGAAGGTTGACTGGCAAAAATGCCTCGAGCATTAAGTTCGCCTTTGTACACCTTCATTGTACATAAAAATAAATAAATTACTAAAAATGTAAGGTACATTTTTAGTACATGTTACATCCACGCCTCATAGGTTGATTGCAAGAAATTCCTTATAGTAATAGGGATATTTCATCGCATTAAATTATCCCAAAAGTATAAGCCTTCTATGTAAAGGCGAAAGAATATAATGATTAATATAAATCTGCAACATCCTGAACTTCTATCACGAATATGAGAGAAGAGAATAGTCACCTAAATTCTCCATGACGACTCTATGGTGGATACGACGAAATCTCTTAATCTTGTACATTTGAAGAGCAGTGTATGACAAAAGCAATCCTTGAACATTTGCAGCGTACATAGAGTACATTAGCCTGTCCTCACCTGGTGGTATAAAAACCATATTCACCATGATCACCAGACCGTCTCGTTCACGCAGTTTGAACGCCAAAATTCGTCCAACGTAGATCGTATTACGGATCTGTAACGCGAGATAATGGCGGCGGCGAGCGCTGCCACACCGCGGCCACGGCGCCGCGCACCGTGAAAGTGCGGGTTCGATTACACGTCAGGTCAAATGTTAACATGTTTCCGAACCACTGACACGTGTTAAGTTTGACTAATTGATACATACCTGGCGTGTTGGAGTCGGCACCGAACATAATTACGTGAAGATTCAAAGTGACGTGCGATCAGATCGGTTTCAGATTTTAATGGCTTGGTTTGGATGACATAACGTTTAGAATATTTAGTACTAGCGACCCAACCCGGCTTCTCATGGGTGCAATGCTGAACTAAATACACTAGAGAAAAACTGTGAACATTGTTTTGTACATTATTTTCATAAATCTCGTAGAGTTCAGCCTGCGTTTGCAATGTAAGCGCAAAATATGTAATTATTAACGACATCCCATTAGAAACCTCAAAAATAATAGTATTTGTCTACTATTTAATGGATATTATTATACATATAAACCTTCCCCTTCAATCACTCTATCTATTAAAAAACCGCATCAAAATCCGTTGCGTAGTTTTAAAGATTTAAGCATACATAGGGATATAGAGACAGAGAAAGCGACTTTCTTTTATACTATGTATATACATAGTTATGCTTATCTCGGATAGAATAGAGCACTAATGTGAGACGTTTTTGATTCTCCGAGATTCGTAGAAAATAAAAAAACATTCTTCCATTGAAGAATTATAAGTAGGTTCCCGTAGAATCAATTGACTATCAAATAATGTAATTCTTATACTTTACAAATCATATCAAATCATATTTATTTGCAAATACAGGTATAGAGGTGTTACGAAGCTTATTAAAACCAGCACTATTCCATATTTAGCCTCGTGGCATGCAAATTTACACAAAGAAAAATTTAGAGTCATTTAATTATTGCCTAGTTCTAGTTGTCTAATTTCCTTTCACAATTTTACGTATTATATAGGTATATATTGACAAAAATTTAAAATAAACATGAAAAAAAAAAACTAAACTACACTAAACATTGTAATGGTATGTAATAAAATACAAAAACGTGTCTATAAAATACATGTCAATATCAAAATGTCCCTTCCATGCTTTTCATTTGAGAACTATCCAATGATTTTTAACTACCCAGCCACAATGCTATGCTAGGTTAATAGAAGTCTACATAATTAACATTGCCAGCTATACAAAAAGTTAATGGCAGGCCGAGTGGCGGCGCGCAGTCCCGCCCGCGGCTGCGCCCGCGCAGGGCGGCGGCGGCATCGGCGCGGCCATCTTGAAATATGGCGTCGCATTATTTACAGCGCGATGTATCAAACGTTGGACTGAAATGGCTAGGGTTGTATAACAAGAAATTTTGGAATTTTATTGTCGTCTGAATTTTTTGTTCAGTTGGAGACATGCTTGAGCATTTTTTAGTTGAATCTTTTAAATGTTATCTACCGGGTCAAACAAACCTACTGTATTTTTGATTATATAAAGATCAATTATATTGGAAAAATCTGATTAACTAAAATTTAATATATTATTAGGTGGCTAACTTGTAAAAACCTTCGCGACGTAATTTTCGTAATGCAGTACTGAACATTAACAGTAAGACAGTGTCAATCCTGCAGTTTTATAGTAATAATTCAATGGTGCCGAAATGTTATTTCTTATAGTATAAGTTAGCCTAGCTTTTGGCTGCGAAGAAATTATTCTTCTAATATGATTTTTAGAATCAGAATATTAAATTTGTATTTTAATCTGCGTAGAACTGGCTTCATTTACTTGCTTTTTTATTTATTATAATTATGAAAAAATTTGTTCGTAAATTTCTGTGTTATTTTTGTCAAACATTTATTCTTGAAATAGGATTTTTACAATCTCTTTCGCATGTAAAGATGCTACGCCATTGGTTCACAAGTCTACGGCGCGAGACATTGTACTGGAAAGAACCAGCAAGAAAACTAGCAATAGCTATTTTTTTCCTGTATTTCTTACAGAATCGTCAATTCGCCAGCTGGTATATAAATATATAAATATTTGTTACACTTACACCAATTAGCCTAGCCCAAAGTAAGCTCTGTAAGGCTTGTGCTATGGGATCTAGGGTAGCGGATAGACATACATATATTATACATATATTAATAATTTTTATTGAAATATATATCAACAACCATGACTAAGGTACAAATGCTCACATTCATCACACAAACATCTGCCCCCACCGAGATTCGAACCCGGGACCTCAGAGATGGCGACACCTTGAAACCGGCGTATTATCCACTCGACTATGGAGGTCGTCAATGGAGGTAGCAGATATATAGTCTGAACCTAACTTCCTTTACAAGCTTAAACAGGTTCACGTTATATCTAAAAAACCTATAGTATCATTGTGTTTCTTATTATAAATAAATATTTCTTACACTCACACCAATTAGCATAGCCCAAAGTAAGCTCTGTAAGGCTTGTGCTATGGGATCTTGGGAAACGGATAGACATACATATATTTGGTAGAAATATGTTATAGCAACCATGACTAAGGTACAAATGCTCGCATTCATCACGCAAACATCTGCTCCCACCGGGACTCGAACCCGGGATCTCAGAGACACCTTGATACCAGTGTACCAACCACTCAACTACCGAGGTCGTTAAAATATTTGTCTAGTTAAAATATTTACTAAAGTCAAAATATTTGGCAACTATTAAGTCGTTAAAATTAAACCCAAGCTTTGTTATCATTTAAGTAATTCTTAACAGTATAATAACCTTTTTTATAACAGTACTAGCTTTCTGCCCGTGGCTTCGCCCGCGTGGATTTCGGGATTGGGTCTATAGAGGGTTAAGGGCCATAGCTTTTGCCCACGACTACATATGCGCGGAAGTCGGTTTATGGCGCGAAGGTTTCATGGCGCTTCCCGTGGGACTATCCGTTTTTCCGAGATAAAAAATACCGCGAAACCTTGCTCAAGAATCACTCTATCTATTGATGAAAACCGCATGAAAATCTGTGCAGTAGTTTTTGAGGGAAGCCTTTATTGCGCATCCCGTGGGATCTGTCGATATATCCTTGATAAAAAGTGCCCTATTATTTAATCCGGACTTTTATCTTTACGTCTGCAAAATTTCAAAACAATCGGTTCAGTAGATACGGCGTGAAAGCGGAACAAACAAACAAACTCACTTTCCGATTTATAATATTAATATATATATAGTAAGGATTTTTGACAATTTATTTAAATCTATGAAAATGTAAGTCGGTAACAATTTGTAAGACTTTGTTTTAAAAACTACGCATTTTCCTAACACTGTACGTTGGAAAGGCAAGTTTATTTTTATCTCTCGTGTTTAATTAATGATTTATTGAAAATGTTTATCGAAAGTATAGTATGGTAATATAACATTATGTAGCTTTTTAAGTTGACGTATAATAGACAAGAAAACTCAATAATTAGCTATTAATCTGAATCAGTGGCCAATAACCGACACATCCCTAATAGCTGCCAGCTGAGCTTTTTGTCGTTGCAAATTAATTAGTCACGCTGGAAACTATTTTAATTGAGTCTACCTACAGCTTTTTGTAAGTGTAGTCAAATTTACAACACAAATGCAACACTTTATATAATCTTTTTTGTTTTACACTGTGGACACTTCATTCCGGTACTTTGGGTTTGGAGCTTTCAAAGTTAACTGAAGCAGAAAACTTTAGTTATACACAGGAGTAATTTTATGTTACCACTGCGCATCCGACCTCGACTCGGCCCAGCACACGCTGGCGGAGTGCCCCGCGTGGGCCTCCGAGCGCCGAGTCTTGGTCGCAGAGATCGGGCGAGATCTGTCTCCGCCGGCATTGATTGCGGCAATGCTGGCGGACGAGGGAGGTTGGAGGGCTGTGGCCTCCTTCTGTGAAGCAGTGATGCTCCAGAAAGAGGCCGCCGAGCGGGGTCGGCAGATGGCCGATCCCGCTCGAAGAAGGTGGCGCCGGGCTCGGTAGCACAGCCGCGGCGCCGCCGCGGGTCGCCGGCGGGCGCGAGGAATTCGCGACCGCTACGGCGACCCGGGATGGACCACGGAAGGGGCCGTGGCCGGGGGGCGTCGTCGGTGGAGGAGACCGGGGGAGGTAGTGTAGCCTCCCCCGAGGAGGGCTCCCCTCTATCGGCGGGGGAGCGAAGGCTGGGGGTTCCCGGAAGTGGCTTGGTGTTCCCGGGGGCTTCCTACATGCCTGAGGAAGGCCATCCGTGAGGTTTTTAGTGGGTAGGCCTCCCTATTCTGGGGAGGAGAGCCCCACATAACCGCCGGCTCGCCACAGCCGGGGTATGCAACTTAATGCATTTTCCTCAGGGGAACAAAAAAAAGGAGTAATTTTATGTTATGTAATGTAGGTATTAGAAACATTAATTAAATTAAAAAAAATGGTTTTTTTTTAGATAGGTATAAGAAACGGGTCCTCCAATTATGTTGCTCTAAGTTGTCTCCTACTATCTACCCCATTTATATTTGGCTTATAAAGTTCTTTAGTTAATAGTCTTTCGTTCATCCCTTTTAGGCATCCATCCATGGAAGCTGCTCTTTTAATTTTTTTCGCATCGCACATTTTAACAAATGACGCACTTTCCAAACTTTCACTCTTTACTTCAATTCTTTGCAACCTGTTAAGGATTTAAAGGATTTATCGCATTTAAAAGTAGATTATTTCCTTTCTCAGACTCTAGGCTATCTGCGTATCAAATTTCATTTACGGCTAAGATTTTTGGCGTGAAAGCGCAACAGGCAGACAGAGCGAGCGTCATTCTATATATATATCATTCATTATAATATTAGTAAGAGTAAGGATTACATCTGAAGCCAATGATTAACGATTATCGCAAAGTCACATCTAGACGCAACAAACCGAACCGCCATCTTGATTGATATTGTAGAATTAAAGAACTTATTGTAATTTAAGTGCTTTCTTGTGGGTGTTTGGCTGTGGAATTGTGTTAATACGCAGATTTTAGTTTTTTTATGAAGAGAATACGAAGACCCGAACTAAACGGCGATGCCATAGCCAGTGACGGGTGTCCAAAAAGTCATGGATTACTTTTTACCTATTGAACACCATTTTGAACACCTGCTGTAGTTGAAAACAATAAATTTATTTTATTTACATATTGTTTTGTTGTTATTTACATCCACACACCTAAAAATAAACATGTTTCGCTATTACAACTTTATTTCAAACATTTGCAAAAAATTATCGTTTGGGAATAAAATTGTTATAACAAGAGTTTAAAAGTATTCAATCGATAGTAGAATGATTCGAGATGAAAATAACAAAAGAACTGTACTCGAAAAACTCGGAAACCATAAGACTTTTACTGTGGTCTTTTTTTATTGGTAGATCCCAATGTGGCCCATCAGTAGGTAAAAGGTAATCCATATAGGGCAATAGCTGAAAAATAGCAATTTTTGCTGCTGTGCAAATATTGGGGCTGAGCTATGGACACACATGTACATGCCACATGATCTACTGATTAAACTCAGCCTGTGCCTAAGTTCTAAACCATACCATATAGGCAAATGGTGATGGCGACCGCCCCTCTTTTTTTTCTGATGGTAAGCGATAACCGTTTCCCATGGACACCCGCAACACCAGAGGAGTCACAGATGCGTTGCCGGCCTTTTAAAAGGGAATAAAGGGGGAAGGGGGGGTTGGGCCTCCGGTCACTCACTCGGCGAAATACAGCGCAAGAGCTATTTTACGCCGGTATTCTGTGAGGCCGTGGTATCACTCCGGTCGAGCTGGCCCAATTCGTGCCGAAGCATGGCTCACCCAAGGTAAAAAGGAGAGCAGGCTCATAAGAGGAGTCCAAAGCGCTTGAAGAACAGCGGGAAGCCAAAGTAGCGCCAGCCTTATCATGACCTAGTCGTGGCGATGCTGAAGGCTGCCGCGACACGCATTCGAGTAATAATGACGGTGTCAAGTTTACAGTCGACATTGTCTGTCAGCGCATGCAAAATCAAATATCTCTGGGTGTAACATATATTAAATTCAATTGTGTAAAGCCACCAATATATTTGAAAAATAATTATAACGATTTTGCTGATAAATATCGCGTGCTATAATTCGCGTAGGTTCGGCTCGTTTTAAACGCACAATTACTGTGGCCTGTCCAAGAAGGCGGTCACTTGTATCCGTGGGTGTCTCTGACGAAACAATGGTCTAAATCTCTATTTATTATTGTTGTTCAACAAAAACGAATGTTCAAACAACATATTAGTGGTCATTATTTACTACTTTCTGTTTATAATGACATCAGATTCACCTGGGTGTGTTAAGCGGTCTGTATTACTGGAAATATTAAAGCTTGGACAACTTGTCTTATTTCTTTAAAGGGCGACCAGTCAAATTCTAGTTCCACATCAACCATTGCTCGTTTTCTTCCCTTATATAAAATAAGTTGCAAGCAAGCAGATGATGGTTGGTGCAGCAATGTCAAATAATGGGCTGCTGAAATAATAATAACGAAAAAAAAACAAAATTAATTTAGACTCCGAGTTTCCAACGTTTGACACGTTCTACAGCCTAAACAGGCTGGATTTTAGCTCGACAGGCGTTAGAATTTGTTTCTGAACACTAATCTCAGTAACTACAAATCAGAAGAGCCCTCAACCCTTTGACCAATAAGCCCAGACTGTCACAGAGAAGTGTTGTAAAAACTGGAGAAATTGTTACTTTCGGGAACAAAAACCAGTCAATTATACGATGTCAGATCAGATGTACAAACCAGTCGGTCATTGGGAATGTCAAATTGTTTAATCACTACATAGTATAAAACAAAATCGTTTTCTCTGTCCCCATATCCCTATGTATGCTTAAATCTTTAAAACTACGCAACGGATTTTGATGCGGTTTTTTTAATAGATAGAGTGATTGAAGAGGAAGATTTATATGTATAATAATATAACATACATACAATAATAACTAGAGATGAAACGGATAGTGGTTTGGCCGGATACCGGATACCGGATATTCGGCAAGCTACGAGGCCGCAGCGCCGGATATCCGGGCACCGAATATTCGACCGTTTCGGAAATATTCGGGCGCGTTCGGGTGTTATCGCACGTGAGCGGCGATCGAGTTGTGTGCGTGAGTTCGTGTTTGTTTCTGTCATTTGTGGTCATAGTTTTAGAGTCGCCTGTTACCAACAAATGCGGAAAATTTGCTATTCATTCACCACAATTTGCCACTTGTTAATTTTGAGTACTAAACGAACTAATTAATATTTAACCAATTACTTTGCAATTATAAAAATAAAAGTTGTTCTCATCCTATTGTCGTATCATTTGCTTTGTGTAAACTAATGTATTTTTATTTTAATATCCGAAATCCGGCCGGATACTGTATTACTATCCGGTATCCGGCCGGATAGTGAAAACAAGGCCGGATAGGCCGGATACCGGATAGTTACCGGATATCCGTTTCATCTCTAATAATAACATAAGCACCCCACGTGTTTTGTCAATAATATCAAATAAATTTTATAATTCCAATAATTTTTATAGCGTGTATATTTGTTTTTTTTTTAACTATAATTTATTATATACAACGTTCACAGATTTGAGGCGTATCCATTGTATTCTTTCGCTGTATGAAAGCAGTGCAAGTACATGAATAACTCTACCTAATTCCGACCTCTGGTAATTAACTAATTAACGATCCTAGAAATAAGACTGATTCAAACAATAACAAAAAACTAGACTACACTCAGTCATTTAGCTAGCAACTCCTAACGCCATTGTAAAAACGCCGTGACCCTGTGTCT
This sequence comes from Scirpophaga incertulas, assembly GCA_036419045.1. Classification (NCBI taxonomy): domain Eukaryota; kingdom Metazoa; phylum Arthropoda; class Insecta; order Lepidoptera; family Crambidae; genus Scirpophaga; species Scirpophaga incertulas. The sequence continues at coordinate 21,311,800 of CM071645.1, read as the reverse complement.
TGGAACGCGGAAATTGCAGTTTAATAATGTTCAATTTATGTTTGATGCTCGCTAATAGCAGCTAACTGTTTAGTTTAATTTGGCCGTAACTTTAATGGTTCCGTAGCTCCACTAGCAGCCGACTTAAGTACATTGTATCAATCTCTATCTACAAGCCTCTATTAATCGAATTAAGCTGGTTTCTCTTCGCTCAAATGTATTAATAAGTGTCTAGTTCATTATGTTTTACAGCTTCGCTAATGGTATTAAGCTTTAAGCTATCTTGTGTTTGATTTTGCTGTAGTTTTATCGTGTTTGCGGTCTCTAGCTTTTTAATGGACTTTTAAGATAGACATCACTACATAGTATAAAACAAAGTCGCTTTCTCTGTCCTATATCCCTATGTATGCTTAAATCTTTAAAACTACGATATGGAATTGGATGCGGTTATTTAACTTAGTTATACAATTCCCCAAGAATGAGTTTTGTGTTTTACGTAATCTAAAATTTGGAACAGCAAGCTTATTTTTATTTCTCATAAATTAAATACAAGAAATAAAAATAAGCTTGCTGTTCCAAATCCCGCTTACGCGGGCACTTCGCACGCTCAACCTGATTGCTGATGAGACAGACTTGTTTTGTTGTACTCTGGGTGAATTCACAAGGATTGCGTTATTTATAATTAGTTATAGATGTTAGTATCTACCAGTAAGTTAGTAAATAAAAACATTAGGATAAGCGCATTTATCGAATTGGGGATAAAAAAAAAAACCTGTAAAGATAGATGTAAGAAGAAATAAATAAATAAATAAATAAAAAATTTTAGATTACGTAAAACACAAAACTCATTCTTGGGGAAATGTATAACTTTTTATAACAAGTTACCACACAGTATTGTTAATCTACCTTTTAATAAACTTAAAACTCGAGTAAAAAAAACTTTGATGAGCAAAGGATATTATCGAGTCCAGGATTACTTGGATGATCGAAGTGTCTGGGACTAAAAAACCCTCGCTCGTTGAAATAAACAAATTGTTAATAAATTCTTAGGTAACTGTGTAACATAATAACATGTATATTTAACTGTACCTATTATAATAACCTTTTGTTACTTGTATAGGTAATACATTATTGCTAGTTTTTAAATGATTGTATGCGCGTGTCCTGCGGTTGATTTTTTTTTTTTTAGTTGTGCTAATTTACACGGGTACCTGTTTTTGGTAATTTGTATCCTTCTGTGGCTTAAGGGTAGTCATACTCTCATTAAAATCTCTTCGGCAGTGTCGTGTGAGGCGGGTCGTTACGTTCCCTAAAACATGGTTGAGCGAAGCGATGGCTGGTTCATGCGTCATGCTCGTGAACGGGTGCTGCCAGCGGAGATGAGTCTGCTCTTTGCTATACTGGGTACTACTCGTATTTATTATAATTTTAATTTAACTTTAATATATTCTTTTAAAACTGTATGACACGGCATTCCTAATATAGGCATGTTTTCTAAATATTTTTTTATTAACTATACTATGTAATGGAAAGTGACTTCATGAATTATCAATATTGAAGTCATTTTCCAAATTGACGACTCTGTATCTATTTAATACAGGGAAAAAAAAACAGCCCTTGCTGAGTTTCTTGCCGGTTCTTCTCAGTACAAGGTCTCCCGCCGTAGATTTGCGAACCGATGGCGTAGCTTTTCGACATTCACAAGTGCTTGTAACAGCCAAGACTGAATAAATGATTTTGAATTTGAATTTGAATTAACTAGCTTTCTGCCCGCAGCTACGCCCGAGTTAAGTTACTACAACCGATTTTTACGAAAAAAAAATATTTATTTCAACAGTGTTACAAGCAAGACTTCTAATACAATATTCAATTTTAATAAAATCACAATTACTTATATACTAAAATTTATATAAACTATGCATTTTGTGTGACCTAGATTAGGCTTGTTGTTGTGGATTTAAAGTGCTGATGAAGCTGAGTTTGATTGGTCTGGCATCCTTAACTCCCGTGTGGATTTCGGGATTGGGTCTATAGAGGGTTAAGGGTCATAGCTTTTGCCCACGGCTACATATGCGCGGAAGTCGGTTTATGGCACGAAGGTTTTATCGCGCTTCCCGTGGGACTATACGTTTTTCCGAGATAAAACCTTGCTCAAGAATCACTCTATCTATTGATGAAAACCGTAGGAAAATCAGTGCCGTAGTTTTTGAGCGAGAGCTTTATTGCGCCTCCCGTGGAATTTATCGGTTTTTCTGGGATACATCATAGCCTAGAACCTTCTTCAAGAATCACTGTCTATTGATGAAAACTGCAGGAAAATCCGAACAGTAGTTTTTGAATAGTCTTTATCGCGCATCCTACGGGATCTGTCGGTTTTCTGGGATAAAAATAGCCTAAAACTTTCCTCGAGAATCACATCATCATATTGATGAACAACACATGAAAAACCATGCAGTAGTTTTTGATCGACGATTCGATTTTTCCGAGATAAAAAGTAGCCTATGTTACTCTCCATCCCTTCAACTATCTCCATGTAATAAATCACGTCAATTCGTCGCTCCGTTTTGCCGTGAAAGACGGACAAACAGACAGACAAACAGACAGACACACTTTCCCATTTATAATTTTAGTATGGATTACATCCTTAAATAATGGAAAAATACTGTTATTTTTGAGGTTTCTAATGAGATGTCGTTAATAATTACATTTTATTCCGCTTAATGCAAGCGATTACATACAAGGTTCACTGTTCTTCTGTAGTGTTTTTAGTTTGAAGACGCTCATGAAAGTGGAGGAAGCAAGAGAAGTGTGCCAGGATCGTAGCAAGTGGAGAGAGGTGGTCTTTGTCTACCCCATTGCACTGAGAAAAAAAATGGCTAACAAAGTGTCCATAAAAGCTTTGTTAAATAATTACAGTAACTGCAACAAAACACTTGACACACAATAACAAAGGTCTCATAGTGCCCTCTGCAATTTTTTTATTGTTAGAGATTATTGTTCCTGCGGCTTCGGAATCTGAATCAAAGTAACAATGTTTATTAACGTTGTTAAGACAGCAACCGCGACTGTTGTTCGAATATTAACTTTAGTGTTTATAGTATGACAAAATAATCTGTAACAAAGCTAAAGTTGTTGTCATGTTTATTTATTACGATGCTGGATGAACAATATTCAAAACTAACAAAATTTAAGATTGTTCGCTTAGCAAATAAATTAGTGTTATGTGACAACTTTCGAGTAGTTGTTTCGTTTTTAATATACGCAGGACTCGGCTCGGCTCGTCCATTTCCTTCGCGAATGTTCGACCGAGCGGGCGCGTATTGTGTCGGTGTAGCACAATGGCGGAATATACTTTAAATCACGGTTGTGAACACTAAATACTTCTGCTCTACTATTTAATGTGAATTTAAAAGCAAGACAATTTACAACTAGTGCTTAGATTTAAGAACGGACATGAAGCAGGTTGGGTGAATCGTTGGGGTTACCTACGAAATATCGAATTCCAAATGATCGAATATTGAAATACACTGATAATATTTTGATATTCGATCATTTGGAATACGATATTTCGTAGGTAACCCCAACGATTCACCAAACCTGCTTCATGTCCGTTCTTAATCATGGCAAAACGGGAATATTTATGGTGACAAAGCTAATTTGTTGGAGTAACTAATATGGGTTGTGATATGGCACAAGATCACAATTGTTTTTTAACAACATAATATTGTTGCCGAATCTACCTAATTGTCGATTTCATTTGACAATAAAAAATTTGTTATGGTAGCAATTCACTATGAACGGCTCTCCCGGATTAACTTTTTGTTGTTAATTTAGCAGGATTTTTTTCTCAGTGTGGGAACAAGCCGTGACATATATGTATGTATATATGTATTTAGTATCAGCATTGCACCCGCGGAGGCGGGTGGCTAGATAATAAATGAATGAATGATTTAATGAGACACACATGCAGACATAAATTTAAATAGCATACACAAAAAAAGAAACTAAATACAAAAAAGACGGGAAATGTATACTTAAATATATATGTGGGTGAATCCATATGCTCAGTACTAGTTCTACATAATGCTGCAGTTAGCATCGTCGGTTTTCAGCTGGTGTTAGAATCGTGACAGCGCACCTCGCCATGTGCCCCGCGTGGGCCCAGAGAATAGTGGGTGGTTTTAGTGAGTAGGCCGGTCCTCTCAGACCGGAGAGCCCCCACACACGGCCGCGCCTAGCCAGCGCGGTGTCAAGGTGCATAATGCATTTCCCCACAAAAAAAGAAAGGGCCTTAAAAGTGGTTACCGCAGTCTGATAAAATCTGCTACTTCAATAACATGGTTAGAAAAAATATCTTACACTCACACAAACTAGCTTTTTTTCGAAGTGGAATGCTGTTACGCATCGTACCTGACAATGGCTAATTAAAGGGGTGTCCAAGTTGTCCTGAATTATGGCGCTCTAGGTACTGGAAGCCCAATTTCTTCAGATCACCCTTGGGCAACCTGGCCAGCTACGGGTCGGCTTTAACGCCTGTGGGAGATTACCATGGACATAAGAGGTAATCCCCTGACGGGGGGAACTGTTGCAGGCGCACTTGAGAATCACAATAATTAGGCTAGCCCAAAGTAAGGCTGGTATTACCTCTGAATCAAAAGACCGAGACTAAAGAGCTACAGACGCTGATATTTTTGATCTTTTGCTCTACTGACTCATCGCTCTCTGCACTTGATTTATATGACGCGATTAACACCAAGAGTTGTAATTTAATACTTGAAACAGGTCAAGTTACTTTTTACCAGCTGACAAATTACGCTTTGCCTTCGGCAGGAGTCCCCACCCACTATCGTTACCTCGCAACTAGTGTTTTAGCATAATATACAACTGTTTCTGACATTTAATTCCATTTATTATAATGTAATAACAGAAGATATCATTTTTTATGCATTTTTTTGAAGATCCAAAGATAATTCAATGAATGTTAATGTGATAAATATCAATTATCTGGAGTACTATTATTTATAATAAGATAAGATTATATATATATAGGCACAGATACTATAATGCTACAGATAATAAACCAAATGAGCAAAAAAAGTTGTCAACAAGGACGCATTGATACGCGCGCGCCTTATGTAAGAGTGAGAGAGGTAGCTGCATTGGAATGATCGTATTGTTTCTAACGGATTCATCTTTTTTTTGTGTATGTTTTTTATTGCCTATTAAGTATTGATACGACGGCTTTGTTGTGCAGTAGAAACTAAAGAGTTTATGTCACGCCTAGTATAGGATTTTTTTGTATAATTGTTTTTTTTTTTGTAAAATATTTTTTTTAAAATGCTAATGAGTTAATGTATCACAGATCTCTGAGTATTACAGACCGTTAGTTAGGTTCCCCGTGTAATTTCTGACCATATAGTTTTAAGTTCAAATTCATATTCTGAACTCTTTCTCTTGTCTGTTATGTAGTCTGGTATTTTTTAGCCTTTACTTCTTGTATTCACGAAATATTCTAAAACTATCACGCATTCAAAATGCTCTGTCGGAAAATATTAATTTTCCGATTCTGATTTTTATTATCTTAAACATGAGAACATATATATTTCAATAATATACAGAATTGTTACAATATTGGTAAAGTGCATTATATTTTATCAATCAAAATTCATTACAAGACAAAATTATATTATAAAAATTTTTACAAACACGTCCAAAACGTCAAAGATGTTACATCATTACACAAGTCCACGGCGGGAGACCTTGTACTGGAAAGAACTAGATAGAAAACCAGCAAGGGCTGTTTTTTCTCTCCCTCTGTATTTTTACAGAGTCGTGCCTTTCAATAAGGACGCTCGATATATAAACGTAAATAAAACAAGTTGTGTGTGAGATATCCATTTTTTTTTTATATGAAAGTATATGTTACAGCATTAAGTGCGAAATAGAATATTGCTCAAATGTCCGCCGCGGCTTTGCTGGGTCGCACGTATTTTTGAAAGTCCAATTTTCAATGACTTTGTCGCAAAAATCTGCCTGAATTTGCTGGATGGCATTCATAATGTTGATTTTGAGTGTATCAATTGTTTGTGGCTTATTAGCACAGACCTGGGATTTAAGATGGCCCCAAAGGAAAAAGTCTAAGGGCGTTAAATCGCACGATCTCGGTGGCCAGATGCCCTGACGCATACGGCGTTGTATGGTCACTTGCCTTAAGTTCCTTGGTCAGTTGAATTTCATACGGGTGCAGACCCAAGTCTCGACGCACAATTCGCCAAGTTGAAGTCGCAAAAAGGCCAAGTTCTTGTGAGCGACGAGAAATTGACTTCCTCGGGTTTTCTTGTACACTCTCGCGCACAGCAGCGATGTTTTCAGCAGACCTTACGTTACGATGACTTACAGGTCTTGATTGATTATTTACCGAACCAGTTGACTCGAATTTGGCCACCAAACGTTGAATAGTCGACTCGACAAGACGGTTGTGACGAGGATAAAAATCACGTAATGTGCGGAATGTTTCTCGAACGGAACACTTGATGACTTTGATAGTAAAATCTGATTAATTGCACTCGTTGTTCAACGCTGTAACTTTCCATCGTAATTTGCCATACATTACTGAACAATTTACAACAAATTTGACAGATGTCACTTTCACAAAATGGCCGCTATCTAACACACAAATTTCGAGCATCCATATTAAAAGACCCCATTAAATCTGGGATAAATAGTCTGAGATTTCTTTACAAGTTTAACAAAATTCGCATTATATCTGTTTTTTTTTTCCTCATGAGAGGAGGCTGAGAATCCTCATGGATACCAACGCAACAGGCAAGCAGGGATGCGTTGATTATGTCGGACTCCTGGTGCTGTCGAGGCGGCTCGACCACACAGACCTACCGACTAAACTCAGCCTAGCCTTGACCCTAATGGCCCTACGGCTTGAATGGAGTGGTTGGCGCACCCTCAGGAGAGGGCACGTCAGCGCTGCCCTGCGAAGAGGACATATGCGCGAAAGAAGGCTCGGTACGCCAAAGTGGGTCCGGCGTTGAAATGATGAGGCCTACTCGTACATGTGCAGCAAGCTGCGAAGTATGGACTAACTGAGGGATGGCGGCGCAGATGCCGCCTCTCGCAAGGCTTGAAGAGCCAGCGTCAATGAGTCGGGAGGGTCAGAAATGACGTGTCTGGGTCGACGATATTCAGTATTACGCGGATTGACTGGAATTATATCTGTAAAAGCTATAGCTTTTATAGATGTGAACTATAAGCTATAGTTTCATTATGATATTAATCTAAATATTTGACAACGTAACTATTCAGTTATTAAAATTAAACCTAAGCATTTTTATCATTTAAGTAAGCTATAAATCAATATAGAAAATATAATTCTTTGCAGATACGTTTATTATCAACGGAACTGCGGAAAGCGAAAAAAAAATTAAACGCAGATTAACCACAGATTATATTAGTGGGGCAAGCACTCGGGGAATAAATTAAAGACTAACATCCATAACGATGTTCAATGACACTGCAGCCGGATAAATTAGTTCGGATGCGATCAACCAGCTACCTGCCTTTGCTGAGCTGTTCAGCCGACCGACTGATTTAAGCGGATAACCTCAAGATCTGTTTGTTTCATTTGTTCCGGTATCAACATCTTCCCTATACCTTTCGCCTTTAGTTTCCATTCCTTTTTGCCCATTTTAGTAATCAGTTCAAGGACTAATTTGATATTTTTTGACATTTTGATGATGGTGATGTATAATTGTATTGAGCTAATTTTTTATCATGTACAGTCTTATTATATTAGTCTACTTTGCCAGAGTTTAGGCAATGAACATAATGAGACTCAAGTTATAGTCTGATATCGTCTATTATGATTTCCATTATAATAACTCACTTATTTAACTAAAACTAAGGCTTATATACTAATATGGTACGTGCGTATTTCTAGCTTACTCAGCACTCTTGAGATGATTATCTCAAGGAATGTTTAACCTCAATACGTGCACGTTCACATGACCGGCACAGTACTCCCCCCTTTTTTAAAAAAGAATAAAAAACAAAAGGTACACGCTAGGGGTAAAATAGTACACAGGTAAACGAAAAAATATTAAACCTAAACTGAATATTGACCTACATTCTATCTATTGCTGATCGTATAATAATGGTTGTATCGCCTTGAAACGGAAATGCGCTGACGTTTGTTTTGATGCGTTGGTAGGTTGATTATACGTTCTTAACCTTGACACCCGCTGTGTGCTTGCTTATTTGACAACGTCTTAGAAAATTTATGTTAATCAGCATTTTTGAAGCGAACTACGGGTTTGATTGTCCTTCCTGATCTTGTAACAAACGTGCTTTTTTCTTCACTTGGAGGCACGTTTCTTAACTTCGTTGTTGATGAGAAAATTCTTGTTTTAATCTCAGTCTGGCGTATTCCTTGGCTCGTTATATGATAACCTAAGAAATTTATTTCGCTCTTGAGGAATTTACATTTTTCAAGATTAGGAGTTATTCCATTCTCCTGTAACTGTTGATAATCTCAACATGGTCCCCATTCACTATTCTTTTTCTTGACCATGTTTAAGGTTAGCTCATGGGCTATTTGATGAGCGGCGATTAATGCCTAGCTCAATCATACTTTGAAATTCTCTTCTGGAGGTAATGGTCAATTTGATCAGGGTTGCAGGCGTTGTCAGCTCAGTTACCCTGTCAATAAATTTCCGACCCGCTATTTCAACAAATTAGCATATTCTCCAAAAAATCTGCTCCAATAATTAGTAGCGTCATATCGGCGATGACGAAATTCTATATAAATTTCTTCGTAGTCTCAAGTTTCTTATAAATATTTGCTCCCGTGTCAATCAAAAATCTCTTACCACTTTTTCAGTCGGTAGTGAGGCGTTTGACGGGTGAATAGCACGGATATTTATCATAGCGTGCGTTTCATTTAATTTCCCTTGAGTAAAATTTTTATTTCCAATCACATGGTTCAATACATTTTCTTGCATAATTTCCGTAATTATTGTGATAGACAGTAGTATTTTCTTTCCCGAATGCTGATGATTAAAATAACGCTGAGTGCTGCGTCGATAGTCTCTGCCATTGCGCTGAATTGCGCTTAGTTCCAATTGCATTTTTGCTAACTGTGCTAATATGCATGTAGTTGCGCCTTGGTCGTTTGTTTATATTTTCGTTTACAGTTGATACCTTGGTATGTATGTTTTGAATTGTTGTAGTTTTGTCAGCGATCTGGCTTATCTTGTCGATATCCATGTTTTTGTGACAGATAAAACTGTGGTAACTGATGGTGATAAAAAAAGGTCCGTCACCAATTTTTCCTTTTTCAAAAACTTGCATCTTACGTAAACGTTGTGATGACTTTTGATCGTGGAGGCAAGTGGTGGTGGTGGAGGTCACTAACTTATAGTTCTTCCTTAAGTTAGTTGTAGAGTCCTTCCTGTTGTTAATTGTAGAGTAAGAGCCGTATTGTAGTTGAGAGTCCGCTTTGCCATAGTTTTGTTTCCGTCGGGTCCGTTGTTAAAGAGTTGGGTTACCATTTTTCCATGTCTTCTGTCGTCGGTTTTTGTTGTTAACGTCGATTTTATCATGTTTTCTGTTTCTCGGGTGCATTGTTCCAGTCGGGTTCTGAAATGTCTTCTGTGCGTCGGGTCCTCTGGTCGGGTTTGCCATATCTTCTGTGCGGGGTCCTTGTATTCCGAGTCACCAATTTGCCATTATTTTCTTCGTGTTGCGTTTGTCGGGGTCACCAATTTGCCAGGGTTTAAGCAATTGACATAATGAGACTCAAGTTATAGTCTGATATCGTCTATTATGATTTCCATTATAATAACTCACTTATTTAACTAAAACTAAGGCTTATATACTAATATGGTACGTGCGTATTTCTAGCTTACTCAGCACTCTTGAGATGATTATCTCAAGGAATGTTTAACCTCAATACGTGCACGTTCACATGACCGGTATCGACCCACTTGTAGAGAAAATTTTATTTTACAAAATAAATAACATCATTACTCACACACAATATATTTAAATCACTCATGTTATAAAACTTCAACAAATAATTATCCTATAAATCTTAATGCCAAAAACCTCCAAACCCCACTTCATCTTCCAATATATCTAATATAATGATAGAACACTACATTCTTTTAAACTCATAAAACTATATTTGAATTTTGACAAACAGCTAATTATAATCAAAATTCCAACCTCTAACAGACCCATCCCGGGGTTAATATACTACAGAAATACTGTGAACGTTCCTTAGTACAGCACTTAGCAAATGCAGGCTGAACCCGCTTTGCAGTAAGCGGAAAAAAAATAATTATTTACGACATCACATTAGAAACTTAAATGATAACATACATACACTCACGCTTTTTTCCCGTGGGGGTAGGCAGAGATTACGTCTTTCCACTTGCTACGGTCTTTACATATCTCTTTCGCTTCATCTACTTTAATAATGCTAACAATGGTTAGATTAAATTTTAATCACTTAATAGTTATCGCCAAATATTTTGACTATAGTAAATAACACAATGAAACTTTTTGACACAAATCCATCTTAAAATACATTGTTATGTCTGAATGCATTGCTTAAAGCGTTTGTCTGTCGCATAAAGTTATATGTATTAGTTTATTTATTACGCGTTTTGTATGCGCTGCGCAGGCGCATGCGGTGGGAACTTACGCTGCGGTCTGTTTGTAGAACTGTCAACACAGTTTATTTCACCAGACTACAGTCCTCGGTGATGACGAATACAGGATCTTGTAGATGTGTAAGTCATCGCTCTATGTAAAGGTATCAGACACATGTCAATTTAACATAGATTAATAAAATGTTTTTAAGAACTCAAATATCTACTCGTTGTGGTCTGACAATATGTTCTAGAAATTAGAAGCACGTGGCAACAATATTTTCCGCCATAACTATACCTTATAAAAATGTGTATGATACCTATGTATAACCTCCCAAATTATTAACATTGCCAAGATTTGCATCTTTATCAAAAGTAATTCTAGACTATTTCCATTAGATGAAATTATACGCAATGGACTACGCTTCAGGAGTTTTAAAATCTGCACAGCTATATGTAAGACAGCACATGAAAAAAAAATAGTTGAAGTGTCTTCTAAAATCTATAACAAACTGCCAGACAATATAAAAAAGTGTAATTTATAAAACTTCAAATCTATATATACTCACAAAACTACTAATATTAAAATGTTTGTATAGTATTAATGAATTCTTAATGCACAGTGACATAGTGTCTATATGTGAATAATGGTTTGATAACATAAAATTATTGTATTCATTGTTTTGTATTTGATTTCATTATTCGACATTATTCTATTGATTTTGCAACATCCTTTTTTTTTCTGAATGACATATATGCTTAATTGAATTTGACTTTATTAATGTATAAAATATTTTGGTATGATAATTGTATTTTTTTTTACCGTGGGAGAGTCATGCTTCAGCACGGATTGGGCCGGCTCGACCGGAGTGACACCACGACCTCACAGAAAACCGGCGTAAAATAGCGCTTGCGCTGTTTCGCCAAAGCTCTTTGGGCTACGGCAATTGGTGTAAAGTATTTACATATTTTTATTTCAGTATTTATTGATACAATTTACTAGATATTAATAAAGTTAAAAAAAATTGCCATAGCCAAAACATTGTCCCGGATCTTATAGTCTCCAGATCACCTTATAACACGTTCTTTCTATTTCCAAGCTGCCTTCTGCGACGTGACGAGCATGCGAATGGAACTGGCGTGTACATGCTAGTAAAAATATTCAAGGCACATGCAAGGTAATTGAGATGACCAGGGCGATAAGCAGCACGTCCCATGATTATGAATTATTATTAGTTGTAATACTTAGGGATAAAAATAACGTTAAAACTGTTTCTTTGGCACATAATGGTGCTTACTACAGCAGAACTAAAAAGTGATTATTTGCTTAACTTTTTAATTTATTTTAATAATATTTTACTTATAAAATAGGTAATAAATACATAATAACAGCACTCTTCATTGGTTGACTGGGAGAAAATTCCATTGGCCTTAAGTCCTCTATTTGTACAATTGTTTTAATGTTGTGCAATGAGTTTTAAATGAATAAATATACTCAGACAGATCTCTGAATGAATCCAGTTAAGAATGCACAGTCAGCATTATAGAGCCAGCAAAATAAAATGGTATTGTAACTCAGCCACTGTACCAAGTTGTCTCAACCGTCCGCGGGCGGTCCTCCCGTATCCGTCCATCTACGAGTGAGATGACTATCGATACATCATTCGATTGCCAGTAATCGCTCGGGGGCTTAACGATAAACTGAATGCCAGTGTGAGGAGCGCCAGGTTCAGAGTTACACAATTGTTTCGAGTTCCAGACATGTATAACGTTTCATAGCCAATATTCGGAATTCATGATATATTGTTAACACTTTTTCATACTGATTTTCAAATACATAATTTAAACACAAGAAATAAAAATAAACTTGGCGTTCCAACGTACAGGCTACAAAAAACTAGAATCAAATCAAAATCAAAATCGGGTGGGGCTGTGCCGGGGCACACAGCCGTTAGTTTTAACGTGAAACGTCTATGTTAGGGAATAGCTTTTAAAGTAAAAGATTGAAATAAAAACAAGATTGACGGTGTTTAAAGTATTTTAATAAAAAAACTCAATGTGACAACAGCGAACTGACTATATAAGTAAAATATTCACAACACATTTTTGTTTCCAAGTGTTGTAATATTTAAATTTCGCGCCTTCTGTTCCATTGACTTGAGTTGTATTAATATGCTTTTTCTCTTATCTTTAACCTAATATATACTCTGTAAACATCACTAGTAGCCTATGTATTGTTTTCTCAAACTAAATAAAGTAAAAGTTATTTTTACTAGAAAAACCAACTTGTTTCCATTAAAAATTAACAGGTTATGGGCCCAGTAGTCCGATTAGTAAAAATCAGTAACTAAATTCAGTGTTAAATACGTCTTCAAAACACATAACCTCAACCACAACGTGCTCAGTTTTCAAGAAAAGTTTTCCGATAAACAAATAAGATGTCATCGTCAAATAACTCATTGGCATTAATAGAAAAATTAACCGGCCGTGATAACTATGCAACCTGGCGATTTGCAGTAAAAACTTACTTGGAACATGAAGAGTTATGGGACTGCGTCGAACCTTCTAATCCATCGATAAAAATCGATCAAAAGCGAGACACCAAGGCCAGATCAAAGATAATTCTTCTTGTGGATCCCGTGAATTATATTCATATTCAAGAATCAAGCACTGCAAAGGAGGTTTGGAATAACTTATCTCGTGCGTTCGATGACTCAGGACTAACACGCCGGGTTGGTCTCCTACGAGACTTATGCAATACTACACTAGCAGGATGTTCAAATGTGGAAGAGTATGTCAGCAAGATAATGACAACAGCTCACAAATTAAGAAATATTGGCTTTCATGTAGACGACGAGTGGCTTGGCACACTTCTATTGTCCGGCCTTCCAGAAAGTTACAAGCCAATGATAATAGCCATTGAAAGTTCAGGTATGAAGATTAGCTCTGACTCAATAAAATCTAAAATTCTACAAGATGTCAAACAAATAGAATCTGATTCAACAAATTCAACTGCTTTCGCGTCGAGTCAGAAGTTTCATAATAAAAATAAAAGTTTTTCAAAAGGACCTCGCTGTTATACTTGCAACAAATATGGTCATAAAAGTCCTGAGTGTAAATCAAAACCTAACAAGTATCAGAAGAATAAGGAAAGTAAACAGAACCAATCATCATATGCAGCTGTATTTATAGCCTCTTCCTGTTACTCCGATGAGTGGTATATTGATTCTGGAGCCTCGGCCCACATGACCAAACACAAGAATTTGTTTATAGAAGAAACAAATCCAGATATAAAAACTATTAAAGTTGCAAATAATAAATCATTACCTGTTCAAAGCTCTGGAAAAATAAGCTTATGTGTTGATAATGAGAGAGGTCAACCAAATGAAATACTGTTTACAAATGTGCTCTATGTGCCTGAACTAGCTACAAACCTGCTGTCGGTGAGTCAAATAATAAAGAATGGTGGCCAAGTAAAGTTCAATAAAGATGGCTGTATTATATTAAACATAAACAATGTAGTAGTAGCAACAGCAAGCTTGATAAATAATATGTACCGTTTGAACATGTATGAAGCTCATGCTTGCATATCAGATGTTATCGAGCAAGATACTTACCTGTGGCACCAAAGGATGGGCCATCTAAATTTTCAAAGTTTGAATAAGTTGACTGAAAATACTGCAGATTTAAAACTTGGTTTACGAGCAAGTAATGTGAAGTGTATAACGTGTCAGGAAGGAAAACAAACACGTTTACCGTTCAAAAGTCAAGGGTCTCAGACTAAAGACCTGCTTGAATTAATTCACTCCGACATTTGTGGACCAATGGAAACTCAGTCATTCGGCAAAGCTAGATATTTCGTGACCTTTTTAGATGATTACTCAAAGAAGATATTTATATATGTACTGCATAACAAATCAGATGTTCTGGAAAAATTTATTGAATTCAAGAAATTAGTTGAGAATCAGTTAAGCCGTACAATTAAAATCCTCAGAACTGATAATGGGCTTGAATACGTAAACAGAAATTTTTCAAACTTTCTCAAAGATGCTGGGATAATACATCAAACAACCACACCTTACACTCCAGAACAAAATGGCACAGCTGAACGGATGAACAGAACTTTGATAGAAAGAGCAAAATGTATGATGTTGAATGCCAAACTACCTAAAGTCTACTGGGCTGAAGCAATTCACACGGCTACTTATATTATTAACCGCTCTCCGACTAAGTCTCTGTGCTACAAAACTCCAGAAGAGATGTGGACTGGACAAAAACCCAATGTCAGCCATATGAGAACATTTGGATGTGAGGCGATGGTTCATTTGCCAAAAGAGAAAAGAAAGAAATTGGACTCAAAATCTCAAAAAGTGATCTTTATAGGATACTGTGAAAACACTAAAGGGTACCGTTTCTTGTTACCTAATTCAGGAAAAGCAATAAAAAGTAGAGACGCAATATTCTTAGAGTCCACAGTCAAGAGAGATTATGTGCCTATTGAATTAACTACAAATAAATGTAGCATTCAAAATAAGGATCGTGAAGAACTTTCAAGTGATGACTCATTTGATACTGTAACTGAAAATAAATCTCAGTCAGACAGTGAGTACTTCCCCGATGAAAGCATAGAATATTCACCAGAAAGGAATGTTACAGTCAGAACACGAAGACAATGTAAATTAGCCTCTCAGGAACAAGAAGAAAGCTCTTACCTGTGTTTTAATGAACAATTATTGAATAATGAAGTTCCTGATAACTATGAAGAAGCAATGAAGTCTGTTGATGCTCCAAAATGGATAACTTCCATAAAGGAAGAGCTTGATGCTCATCAACAAAATAAAACATGGACATTAGTTGATAAAACTCCTGACATGCGAATAATTGGATGTAAATGGGTATTTCGCATCAAAGAAGAATCTTCTGGACTACGATACAAGTCTCGGCTTTGTGCGAAAGGATACTCACAAACTAAGGGTATTGACTATCAGGAAACATTTGCACCCACGGTCAGATATGATTCAATCCGATTATTACTTGCAGAAGCTGCCCAACATAACCTGCAAATAATACAATTAGACATAAAAACAGCTTTTCTGTATGGAGAGCTTGAAGAGGACATATACATGGCCGTACCTGAAGGCTTAACCTGCAAGATTAATAAGGTATGTAAGCTCAATAAGTCATTATATGGCTTGAAGCAGTCTCCGAGATGCTGGAACTCTAAATTTGATTCAGTTTTAAAGAAGTTTGGGCTAGCTAATAGCAAAGCAGATCAGTGCGTGTATGTAGGCACTATTAATGGAGAAAATTGTTATCTGTGTCTATATGTTGACGATGGACTCATATTTTCTAAAGATAGATCAACCATAAAAGAGTTAATCAATGATTTACAGTCAATATTTGAAGTAAAAACTTTTCCAGTCAGAAATTTTGTTGGTATGGAAATAATAAAGTCAGACAATTTTATCTTCATACATCAATCAAGCTATATTGAAAAATTATTAAATAAATTTATGTTAAATAATTGTAAACCTAACAGCATTCCAGCTGATCCACATACAACATTGGAAAAAGGAGAGGGTGAATCAGAAAAGAACATTCCATATCGGGAAGCTGTTGGATCATTGATGCACCTCGCTACAGTAAGTAGACCAGATATCTCTTTTGCTGTCAGCCTGGTGAGTAGATTTTTAAATTCATACAATGTAACTCATTGGAATGCTGTGAAGAAAATTTTCAAGTATCTAAAGGAAACTAAAGTGTATGGTCTGTACTACACAAGATCAACTAAGCCTAATGTTGTAACTGGGTACAGCGACGCAGATTTTGCCAATGACCCTAACACAAGACGTTCCGTCACTGGATACGTGTTTATTAAAAATGGAGGAGCAGTAACGTGGGCCTGTCAGAGACAACAGGCAGTTGCCCTATCAACCACTGAAGCAGAATTTATGGCAGCCTGTGCTGCTACAAAAGAAGTCATGTGGATTAAACAGTTACTATCTGATATTGGTACATTCAATCAAAAGTTTGTGTGTTTAAATTTAGACAATCAGAGTGCAATCAGTGTAATCAAAAATACTAATTTTCACAAACGATGTAAACATATAGACATTAAGTTTCATTTCATCAAAGAAAAATACTATGATAAAATTATCGAATTAAACTATGTGTGCAGTGATGAACAATATGCAGATATTTTTACCAAGCCTCTATGCAAAATTAAGTTCTGTTATTTAAGAGATAAAATTGGAGTTAAATCTGTCGATGTAATTTCTAGCAGTTAATTATTGGTTAAAGTTTTGTTTTGTCAATGTTTAAAGCATTTATTTTTTATGAAGGCTCAAATTTAGGAAGAGTGTTGTAATATTTAAATTTCGCGCCTTCTGTTCCATTGACTTGAGTTGTATTAATATGCTTTTTCTCTTATCTTTAACCTAATATATACTCTGTAAACATCACTAGTAGCCTATGTATTGTTTTCTCAAACTAAATAAAGTAAAAGTTATTTTTACTAGAAAAACCAACTTGTTTCCATTAAAAATTAACACCAAGACTAATAGTTTTTTAATTATTAAGGTACGATGATATAGACCTTTTCGTTACGGTCCCCTTTTTAAACCTGGTACCCGTATGTTTCGGCGCGATTTTAAAGACGTTTCACGTCAAAATCAAATCAAAATAATCTTTATTCAACATAGACCTTTACAGGCACTTATTGACGTCAACAGACAAAACAAAAACCTTGTCCGTACGTACGAATAAGGAAAAAAGAAAAAAATAAAAAAATTGACTCGACACCTGTTCGGAAATTGGGAGAGCCTTCTCGAGAAGAACAGGCAAGAAACTCTGAAGGTCTATTTTTTATCTCCTCTTTACAATGATAATAATTATAATAATATAATATAAAAATACAATATAGTATAAGATACAATCATACCTAATACGATTACAGTCGTATGTATGTTTACATACACATATAAAAATAATACCATATTATAAATAATGTTGTTACCAAACATGGCTCTATGAATAGTGTCCCTATTCCCAAATAGTGTGATCATTTAGATAGTCACTTACTTTATAATAACCTTTACTCTTGAGTGTCTTTTTGATATGGATTTTAAATTTATATAAAGGCAAATCAATGACACTTTGCGGAAGTTTGTTAAACATAGATATACATTTCCCCAAGAACGAACAGCTAGTTTTATGGAGGTTATTAGAGGTTTGTTTATGGGTAAATGTATAAATTTTTATAACAAGATTCCACATAGTGTAGCTGAATTGCCTTTTCATAACTTCAAGGTATATGTTAAAAAGACGCTAATGAGTAAGAGCTATTACAAAGTCAACGATTATTTAAATGATGCGAATGCTTGGTGTTGATTTGAGGATACATTCTAGAGTGTAAATATTTGTTTTCCCGTATAAATTGTAAACACATATGTACGTTGTATGGTAACGACATAATTTATTGTAAATTCTGATTCTCATTCTTCTTATCAGCCAAATAAATACGTCCTGAATTGGTGGTAGGAATAAAATTTGGATGATTCAAAAGAGCTTTCTATAAAAACACATTTGAATAAAATTAATTTTGATTTTGATTTTCACTTGTAATAGAAATATGGAGTTTTAACAACATCCATAGTCGAGTGGCTTATACGCCGGTTTCAAAGGTTCGAGTCCCGGTTGGGGTAGATGTGTGATGAATGCGAGCGTTTGTACCTTAGTTATGGTTGTTAATGTATATTGCTATCATAATATTTATATATGTATATTATATGAGGATAGAAGTCATAAACTTTGTATGCATTTATAGCGTGTGAAACTTACTAGGGTGTTATGTGTCAGTAATACTCTATGAGTAAGATAATATAATCTTACTCATATATAGGTAAAAAAAAGCTTTTATTAAATGCGCTAAAAAGAACAAAATAAACTTTTACATATAAAAGCTCGTCGCCAGATTTACTTACTTATAGAATACTTTTAACGACATTTAATAAAAGCTTGTATTAAAAATAAAATTTACTTTAAATTTTTTCTTCTATCAATATCTACCATAATTCATCTCAATACTGACATTCTCCGCATGTCTCCTGCTTCACTTCCAACCCATCCATGTCTGCTGCAAATGTCATGTAACAAGTTACACATTCCTTCAGGACCCGACCTCAAGTAGGTAACTTACAAGACAACAAACAGACGTGGATCTTAAAAAATGTAATAAATACTTCACATTACACTTACACCAAATAGCGTAGCCCAAAGTAAGCTCTGAACGAGCTGGGATCTAGAGGAACGAATACTTAAATACATTTGATTGAAATATATATATATATATATATATCAACAACCTACAAATGCTTGCCTTCATCACATAAACATCTGCCCCCACCAAGATTCAAACCCGGGGCCTCAGAGATGGCGACACCTTGAAACTGGTGTACTAACCACTCAAGTCATCATATATACACTTTTGCTCAAGTATACCGGATACAAACTAAAGATGCGTCAATCTTTTGCGAAACGACTCAGTGAGTCGTTTCTTCCAAGTGATTCACTGATTCAAATGTCTAACAGCGCTTCAAATGAATCGTTCGCTCAATTGCATCTCGGTTTCAATCGGCACGCGGCGCTCGCACGATTGAGATAAGTAAATAGTTCAGAGTCGGAGCGCTTCGGATCACGTCGCTCAATTGCATCTCGGTTTCATTCGATACGCGACGCTTACACGATTGACTCAGAGTTACTAATACAATAAATAAATAAATAAAAAATAAATATTTATATCAATGTATTGTATCATATATCAGAATATTTGTATCAGTGACTCTGAACAATTTAATCGGTTCAGAGTCACTGATAGAAATGATGCAAATGAAACACTTTGCTGATTCGAATGTTTGTACTGATCCGAATACAAATGATTCAATCTCAACTAAGATACGTTTTTCCATCATCTTTGCAAACTGCTCTCTGAGTACGCCAGCCACATTGCAGTCAAAATCAAAATTAAAATCAAATCAAATCAAAATAATATTTATTCAACATAGACCTTTACAGGCACTTATTGACGTCAACAAACAAAACAAAAAAAAAAGCTTAAATAAAAAAAAAAAAAAAACAAAAACCTTGTCCGTACGTACGAATAAGGAAAAAAAAATATATTGACTCGACACCTGTTCGGAAATTGGGAGAGCCTTCTCGAGAAGAACAGGCAAGAAACTCTGAAGGTCTATTTTTTATCTCCTCTTTTCAATGTTAACAATCACAATAATACAATACAAAAATACAATATATTGCCCATTGTACAAATAATAGAATGTATTTGAAATTTATTATGTGTGATATAAATTTAATGTACAATAAAGAATATATCTATCTATCTATCTATCAATATAGTACAAGATACAATCACACCTAACACGATTACAGTCGTATGTATGTTTACATACACATATAAAATAATACAATATTATAAATAATGTTGTTACCAAACATGGCTCTATGAATAGTGATATAGTACAAGATACAATCACACCTAACACGATTACAGTCGTATGTATGTTTACATACACATATAAAATAATACAATATTATAAATAATGTTGTTACCAAACATGGCTCTATGAATAGTGATATAGTACAAGATACAATCACACCTAACACGATTACAGTCGTATGTATGTTTACATACACATATAAAATAATACAATATTATAAATAATGTTGTTACCAAACATGGCTCTATGAATAGTGTACCTATTCCCAAACAGTGTGATCATTAAGATAGTCACTTACTTTATAATAACCTTTACTCATGAGTGTCTTTTTGATATGGTTTTTAAATTTATATAAAGGCAAATCAATGACACCTTGCGGAAGTTTGTTAAACATAGATATACATTTCCCCAAGAACGAACAGCTAGTTTTATGGAGTCTGATACATTGGAACGGCAAGTTTATTTTTGTTTCTAGTATTCACATTATGTAGATCACTGTTTTTATTGAATTTATTATAGTTTCTATATACAAAAACTAAATTATCATATATATATTGACTAGCTAAAGTTAAAATATTAATTTCTTTGAACAATTCTTTTAGGGATTCTCTAGCCCGTAAACAGTAAATAGCATTCAGTGGACACGAAGCCAACGAAAGCTATCTCGTTCTTAGCAATTTGCCCGTTATTAACTATGCATAGTGCTGTCGCTCTTAACTTTATTGACGAGGTGCAGGATTCTCTAGATAGTTATAACATTGTTGAACTCTATATTAAGCACATAGAGACTATTTTATAACACTTCGATTGTAATTAACAATACAGAAATAGACTTAAAAATCGAGACTATTAAACGGCGAGACAATTTATAGTGTCAGTTTATATAAACAATTTTTTAGTTGGGAGTTTAGTTTTCTGAGGATTTTTTAACACTGACCTGGAGACCTATTTTTGAATTACGAATGCGATTTCGAAATCACCGCTGACTAAATAGTCAGCGGTGACTTTGAGATCACGGATTCCTAAACATCCAATTTTTGAAAGTCGATCGCAGAGCTGCCAACATAGATAAAGTACACACATAAATGTAAGAGTTCGGTTCCCCGCAGAATGTATATATATACTGAAAATCAACACATCAACTTCAGATTTGTCAATATGTTCTCCAAACAAAACACAGATAACATTTCCATAAGTATGACTTGATTACGAGTGGGTGAGGGCACTCGTAATGAAATCACATCCGTGACTAAGGTAGTCACATCAGTGATATTCAAAAATAAAAATTATTGAAAACCGGTGATTATTAGTCACATCGGTGATTTCGAAGTCGCATTCGTAATTCAAAAATAGGTCTCCAGGTCGCTAGTTTATTAATGAACGGTTTACTGATATAGTCACGAAGAAATTACCTACCAAATTACAATCAGCAGAATTCGATCAAAAGTATAACGATGTAACCGTTTTCTCATTGCAATGCGCAAGATTCACTGCGTTAATAAATAAAACTGTATCGCTATCTTCGGCCACTTAGATGCTATCTCCTGATTCCCACAATAGCTTACCACTGATCGAAATCGACGAACATAACTTGGTGGTTATGAAGTGTAGAAACGGAAATAGCTTTAGAGCGAGTCGCAAAATTTGTTGTAAGTTAGGTAATATCTACCTGAAAAAATATAAAACTTTAAAGACAGAAAAAAAGAATATTTACCTTATAACGAGGTCAGGATAGAGTTCTAATTAATTGTGGGAATCGAGAACTTTGGATTGATTTTTTAATAGTTTTAACATAAGTTCCTACAGAAATCCATTCATAAAATATGTATATTCTAAAAGCGATATATTTCACTATCTTTTTCATTCGAATGTTGTTTTACATAGTTCAAGATTAACTCGTTCGTGAAATAGAGTTTTTATATATAACTCGGTTTTATTAATATTTATTGACTCAAATTTAACTAAATATTCTTAGTAATATTGATTCCAAACTTCCCTTTACATTTGCATTGTAAGTTTTGTGACAATGCAATTTTATTGTAAACTAGCTTTCTGCCCGCGGCTTCGCCTGCGTGGATTTCGGGATTGGGTCTATAAAGGGTTAGAGGCGCGGAAGTCGGTTTATGGCGCGAAGGTTTTATCGCGCTTCCCGTGGGACTATCCGTTTTTCCGAGATAAAAATACCGCAAAACCTTGCTCAAGAATCACTCTATCTATTGATGAAAACCGCATGAAAATCTGTGCAGCAGTTTTTGAGCGAAGCCTTTATTGCGCATCCCGTGGGATCTGTCGATTATTCCGGGATAAAAAGTACCCTATGTTACTCGGGGATAATGTAGCTTTCCAAAGGTGAAAGAATTTTTGAAATCGATCCAGTAGTTTCGGAGCCTATTCATTACAAACAAACAAACAAACAAACAAACAAACAAATCTTTCCTCTTTATAATATTAGTATAGACTAGCGGACCCGACAGACTTCGTCCAGTCAAAAAGATTTGTAAAGTGGCAGTTTTTTGTTCCTACTTATTATTTAGATAACATCGTATAGCCAACCAAATTGCAATAAAGGTCCAAATGCACTATTACATTTTGTGACTATTCAATTTTGGAACGTGACATTAAATCCTCCAACATTGTATTCTGTGCTCTAACGCACACACGCGCTCTGTTTTGATAGATACGATTGAATTTCAACTTTATATACTAGCGTTAGTAAAGCGTAAATTGAGTCTTTAATGTTAGGAGCACACCTGCATTGCTTAGACAACAGTGAGTGCTAGCAATATGAACTTTAGACAATAATAATAAAGCTCAAATTGACTGTACGTTTTTAGAGTATAATAGATAAAACCATCCTTGAACTTCAACGAACATTTTAAAAAAAGAATTGGCCAAATTGGTCCAGGCATTGTTGAGTTATGCGCTTACCAACACATTTTGCGATTCATTTTTATATATAAGATGAACAGAACCATAGACAATGTCTGATGATGAAGAGCTGCAAGGATTTCATTTAGACTCCACTCATATACAACATCACACAAAATCAGAAATTTATTTTTTGATTACAATCACTTTTGTACGTCAAAGATGCTATTCCATTGGTCAACAAGTCTAAAGGGAAGAGTCTAGCGAGAGGGCTAAAGGGCTACGGTTTTTTCTCCTGTATTCTTACAGAGAGAGTTGAGAGTCGTCAGTTAGAAGCTGGTCTCAGATAAATAGTCTGAACCTAACTTCCTTTACATCTTTAAACAGGTTCACATTATACCTATAAAAGCTATAGTTTCATTGTGTTATTTACTATAGTCAAATATTCGGCAACGTAACTACTGAGTTATTAAAATTAAACCCTAGCATTGTTATCATTTAAGTAATCCTTATCAGTTTAATAACCTTTTTAGGGTTCCGTACCTCAAAAGGAAAAAACGGAACCCTTATAGGATCACTTTGTTGTCCGTCTGTCCGTCCGTCTGTCAAGACCCTTTTTCTCAGGAACGCGTGGAGGTATGCAGCTGAAATTTATATCAGTTACTCAGGTCTACTGTCCCTTGAAGCTGTGAAAAAATCAAACTTCTAAGCCAACGCAATCAAAAGATACAGCCGTTTATGCCACAAATTTTCGACACTTGCAAGGGAATCAAAACCTACAGGGTGCTTCCCGTGAACTCAGAATCTTGAAATTTGGTACGAAGCAACGTCTTATAGCATAGATAAAGAAAAAATTACGAAAACCATAAATTTTTAGTTACATCACATAATATATATTTTTTAATAATTTTAAACTTACTACCCATTTCCTCATAAACGCGTAGAGGTATTAAATTTAAATTCATACCAAATACTCAGGTCTATAATACCTTTAAGCTGTAACAAAATCAAACTTCTATGTCAACGCAATCAAAAGAAACAGCAATTTAAGCTGCATATTTTCAAACTCGCAAGTACTCGCAAGGGAATCAAAACCTAAAGGGTACTTCCAGTCGACCTAGAATCTTGAAATTTGGCATGAAGCAACGTTTTATAGCACACATAAAGGAAAAATTCCGAAAACCTTAAATTTTTAGTTACATTACAAAATATATATTTTTTAATAAATATAAACTTATACGGAACCCTCGGTGCGCGAGTCCGACTCGCACTTGGCCGGTTTTTCATAAGAGTTTTTGTACATTGTACACTTGAGTGTGAGTTCTGATGGGGTTGAGTTGAAGTCGGAGTGCAGAGAAAGATAAACAGAACATAAAACTGACGTATATTGTCCAATAAAAGTTATAAAAGTAAACAGTTAATTGGCTGATGCTTCCTTTGTGGCTGTTAATCGCACACTAAGTAAAAAAAGAAAATTAATAAAGTTGATTATTACAAATCAAGGTTGCAAACGCAGCTAAAATCATGTGACATAGTAAAAATATAAACAGTACTTAAAAGATAACATTACACAGTAAAATATTGCTCAGTATGTAAGTAAAAAGATATGTACAGTATGAGACTGTACAGTTTTTTTGACAAATGATTTAAATCAGTGAAGAGAATCAGTAACAATTTAAACTGGAGCTTTGTTATAAAAGTCGATGTATTTTCCCATAATAGAGCCTCGAGTTTTTTGCAGTCTGTTGGAATTGCAAGCTTGTTTTTATTTCTCGTGTTTAATTTATGAATTTGAATTTTTTTAATCAAAATTTTTATAGTTCTTATGAACATTAATTAAATTTTCAGAGATCCTTTTAGAGGTTTAATTTATACATAGCGCGAACTACTCTTTTTGGTAGTATCACTACCATAGTATAAAACAAAGTCGCTTTCTCTGTCCCTATATCCCTATGTATGGTTAAATCATTAAAACTACGCTAACTACGGATTTTTTTTAATTGGTAGCGTAATTGAAGAGGAAGGTTTATATATATAATAATATCCAATAAATAGTGGAGAAATACTGTAATTTTTTAGTTTCTAATGTGATGTCGTAAATAATTACATTTCAATCAATTTTATAAGCGTGTTGTTTTTAGTTTTTTAAAGTCTAATTTATTATATACTAGCGGCCCGTCCCAGCTTCGCACGGGTAGACGTTACTCTTCGCAGCGTATGCGATGAAAGACATTTTATGGGTAATATTTTTACACCTTCAGTTGGTTTTAATAAGAATTTCTAAAGATTTCTATAGTAATCTTAGCCTATGTTACTCGGTGATAATGTAGCTTTCTAATGAAAAAAGAATTATTAAAAACGGTCCAGTACTTTATGAGTTTATTTGTTACATACAAAAATACAAATCTTTCCTCTTTATTACAAGCTTTTATTTACTTTCACCTGTCCCGTTGTCTGTCGTTCTGTAATCAAATCTTGCAACTTAAATTTGATCCACTTCCCGGTTTCCGATTGAGCTGAAATTTGGTATACACGTTTAGTTCGGATGACAACGCATGATTAACTGTGTGACGTCATTCTAAATCCAACATGGCGGCGTATCCAATATGGCGGGCTTTCCCAAGATGGCGAACCAATTATTTATAATGCACCCCTACAATATGGGTATCAAATGAAAGGCTTTACTAAGCTTGGTATTTTAGTCGGAAAATAAATTAAAAGTAAAGAAACCTTTTTTTAAAAACAAGCTTTTATTAAATGCGCTAAAAAGAACAAAGTAAACTTTTAATACATATAAAAGCTTGTCGTTAAAATATTCTATAAGTAAGTAAATCTAGCGACAAGCTTTTATATGTATTAAAAGTTTATTTTGTTCTTTTTAGCACATTTAATAAAAGCTTGTTTTTAAAAAAGGATTTAATATTAGTGTAGACAACGTTCACAGTTTTTCAAATATGTCATTTATTGTAGTATACTATTTAAGTTTTTTTTTTAGATTATGTTGAAGATAACCATTGGCTATGATTTAGTGATAACGAATCACTTCCACAAGTCATTCCGGCAACGAACCAAAACGGCATCTATCGGCAACAGATTGAACTATTAATCACTCATCATTACTCGATGGTACTGATCGCTCGAAGATCTGACTAGTCGATGCTTGTCGATACAGACGGGTCACGAAGCAGCGTGGTACATGCCTTATGGTTATTAATGAATTATGAATTAGGACAGACAAGATTGATTCTCGTGTTCCGACGTGTTTTACAGCTCCATTTGAGATGTTGTGCAATGGTGGCATGTTATAGTATACTACAATATTAGTGCGTTATGATGGCTATAACATGCGAGGCGGAATTTCGTCGAAATTGAGCCGAGCATGTTATAACTAGAGATCGGATAATCGGATGCATATTTATCTAAAGTTAGTTTAAGACAAAGTATGGAAACGGCTTTTTATTGTTTTGTTAAATAAAATTTTTCACCATTTCTGTTTTTTTATTCAATTATTTAATTGATTATTGTTTTAGTCAAACTAGCTCACTACTTTCGTATAACACTCTTCATGTAATAAATCGTACATTCAGTTCCCCGACTGAAACTAAACTTCATGTAAATACGTAATCATAGTTGTATAAATGAACCCGGAGTCGCGGTCTTTTGAAAATAAATACCACGTGCTAATTTAGTAATTTTCAAACAATATCACTACGTTAAATTTGCAGTCCCGTATTTTCCCGGGATTATTTTTTCCTCAGGAGAGGAGGCTGAGAATCCGTCATGGATACCAACGCAACAGGCAAGCAGAGATGCGTTGATTATGTCGGACTCCTGGTGAATCGAGGCGGCTCGACCCACCAGACCTACCGACTAAACTCAGCCTAAGCCTTTGGGCCTAATGACCCTACTGGCTTTATTGATGAGAGCCGCACCTCAGGAGAGGCACGGTTAGCACTGCCCCGTGGGGAGGGCATAAGCGCTAAAAGTAGGCACGGTTCACCAAAGTGGGACCGGCCAGTATTGACGGGAACCTACACGTGGCTAAGCAGAAGGCTGCCGAATAGGGGGAGACAAAGGAGGCGACGGCTCAGACGCCGCCGCTTGCAGGTCTAGAAGGTCCTGCGTTAATTGATTGGGGGGGTCGCTTAGGACATGTCGTGGTCTACGTGTCCTCTGCCAATATGGACTGATATCTTGGAATGGATCCGCTGAAGGCGGTGTTGACGGGTAGTTTACTGACTCGCGAATCAACGGGTTGACGTGCTCGTCCGCGGCTCTAAAGAACCGCTTAGAGCACTCCCTAAAATGTTGTTGAATTGTATTTTTTTTATTTATTTAACAAAATGTATTATAAAAAGTCGCTTCCATAATTTGTGAGCCAAAAATTAACTTTAGGTAAATATGCATCCGATTATCCGATCTCTAGTTACGCACGTGTATCGTACGACGTTTTTTAACACATTTGCGAGGAAACAGAAAAAAAACATTTAAATAAACTCAATCTGTGAATGCACACTGTTGCTTTCCCGCCATTTTACTACTGACTGGCGTCGTGCGGCGTTTGAATAGTAACCGTGCGCGAAATTTCAAATAATACTATTATGGAATTTGTATGGACAATAACTTAATTATTTGCTTTGGTAACACACGCGTTTTTTATGACCCGTTTTACATATTTAAAGCCGGTGGAAATACATCAGCTGTACGAGCAAAGGTGTTAAAAATTTTTTTTTACGTCAGCACCAAAGCAAATAGAAATAAAGTGTTACTTACTTTTGAGTCGCAAGTAAACGAAAACATCCGCTCATCAAAAAAAAATACATCCTTACTAATATCTTTTAATTATTCCATTGATTTAATTCATCATTAAAGTCCTTTGTCCCCTGGCTGGGGCAGAGGGCGTCCACAGTGAGTCTCCATCCCGCACGGTCTTCAGCTTCGCATTTGATTTCGCTGTAGGTTTTTCTAATGGCCTTCGCTTCGCCAATGACAGTCCGCTGCCAGGAGACCTATTTTTGAATTACGAATGTGATTTCGAAATCACCGCTGACTAAACAGTCAGCGGTGACTTTGAGGTCACGGGTTCCTAAACATCCAATTTTTGAAAGTCGATCGCAGCGCTGCCAACATAGATAAAGTACACACATAAATGTAAGAGTTCGGTTCCACGCAGAATGTAGCCGCTGCCGGTTATTGCCGGCTTAACCATCATGGTTATTATATATATATATATAATATATATGCTACATTCATATATATATATATATATATTCTCCAAACAAAACACAGATAACATTTCCACAAGTATGACTTGATTACGAGTGGGTGAGGGCACTCGTAATGAAATCACACCTGTGACTAAGGTAGTCACATCAGTGAAATTCAAAAATAAGAATTATTGAAAATCAGTGATTATTAGTCACATCGGTGATTTCGAAGTCGCATTCGTAATTCAAAAATAGGTCTCCAGGTCTGTTTTGAACGACCACATTTGATTTTTCCTTGGGGATTCCAGTTTAGAGCTTACCTCGGTATGTGTTTTGGATCCCTTCGGAGAGTGTGGCCTATCGAACTCCATTTACGGCGTTTGATCTGCTCGTCGATCCGGACTTCATTTAATAAATTACTTATTTATTTAATTAATTAATATGTATTATAATATTATTTGTGTATTACATGTGTTGTTTTTATGTATTTTATCACATACATAAAAACAACATTTGTATACACTACATTATATTATATATTATTAAATGTTTGAATTATCATATAAAGTGAATTATTTTATAAAGTTTTCAATACACTTTAGTATCACCTCACTACCCTAATACTTACACTGCCAAGAGTTGACTGGAAGAAATCCCTATTGAAGATAAGTCCACCAATTGTAAACCTAATTTTGTTTTCTGTGGTTCTTACCTTTCTTGTTTTCTGTCGCACCTTTACCCCAAAACTGCTGAATTGATTTAAAAGAATTTAATTTGGTACTCAGGTAATCTAAAACCTGAAGAAGGACATAGGCTTTTTAATCCTCGCCTCCTTTTGCGAGAACGTCATCTCGCAGAAGGAGGCAGCGGAGAGGGCCGTTGAGGCCCCTCCCCTCCGCCGCAGACGGATAGGTAGGAGAAGGCGGGCACACGAAAAAGCGGTGCTCGCCTAATGACCCTACCGCGAAGCTGCGTGCGCGTCTGGCTACCGCGCACGCCGTGGTGATGTCTCTCCGTCTGGGGGATTGTCTAGGGGTTCTCGGACAGTACATGGCGGTAGAATCGCGAAAGCGCACCCCGCCATGTGCCCCGCGTGGGCCTAGAGAACTCTGGGGGGTTTTAGTGGGTAGGGCGGTCCTGTCAGACCGGAGAGCCCCACACACGGCCGCGCCTACCCAGCGCGGTGTCAAGGTGCATAATGCATTTCCCCTCTAAAAAAAAAGGCTACTTTTTAATCCAAAAAAGAAGTGAAATAGAGAATCAAATTGTTTGTATGTAAATTACGTCATGTTCAAATGTTAAGTTTTGTAAATTAGTTAGAAATTTGAAACTTATTTTTTAGACTTGTATGTTTGTATGAAAGTTATTTTTGAATACACTCAGAATCTGCAAAATTTGATATAGGGCGAGATTTCTCGCCTTTATGTTTTGCGAATACACCGCCATGTAACAAGGTACTTCGAAAAAAGTGTCTACAGATTTAACTACCAATTTATCACATAAATCTATAGATAATAAAAGATTTAAAAAATCAGTGACTAATTCAAAGCTGTGTTCTCTTCCAGGCCTGTCTGTCGCAACTGCGTCGTGTCACCGACCAGCTCCTCACCGCCGCCACTCCACGAGCAGACGTCGTCGCCGCCTCCACCAGCGCCATCCTCGCCTGTCACCTCCCCGAGACTGCCTTCGATACCTTCGCCACAACCGAGCCACAGTGGCAGCACAGCCTCAGCACCCAGCCAATCAAATTCCCCCCACCCATACTCGTACCCAAATTTCAGAAGAAGCCAACCACCGCCAACCCAAAATTACCCAGATTACAACCTATTGCATAGTCACAGCGTGTCGCAACTTAACCAGCCTTCTCAAAACTACCAATCACCCCAATCCCCCCAATCAGCTATGTCTCTTTCACCTCATCCCGTGCCCCAGGGGAAGTTCAGGGGCCTGTTGGAGCACGCGGAGCGACTAATGAAACCGGGAGACCCTCACAGGCATTCCCAAAGCGATGACGATTCTGGATGTGCGCTGGAAGAATACACGTGGGTGCCTCCAGGACTGAGGCCTGAACAGGTATGCCTTGATTTTTGGTTAGATCAATTGTTACATACGAAATAGCTGATAGTAAAAAAACGTAATAATAACTAAGGGTCAAAACATTGTAAAGTCATAAATAATATTTAAAAAATTCAGTATTCCACCATTTATATAAAATCAAGACAATTTCATATCACCGGAAGTCAATGACATTTCGCGTATCAAACTTTTACAACTTGCAATTCCATTCAAATAAACATGTACAAGTACAAGTGTACATTTATAGCCACGAGGCTAGCGGTGCACTGGTTCCACATAACGCTGCGTTCCGTAGCCCGCCAGAATGCCGACGCGTCCGTCCTAACCACAAAGCAAAGCTGAACGCATTGTATCGCGCAGACAGGATACTATTGTCCGGGTTCAGAAAATTGCCTTTTGTTCTTTTTAGCTGCTCTTATTTCAAACATTTCCTAGATTGAAATGTTTCAAATTCAAAATGCGTATAACTCCTGACGTATTTATTCGCTCTTTGCAAAACAAAAGACGGCTTCAGAAAAAAGTTCAACTAACTTCCATATTCATTCATTTATATTATCATAATAGCTTAGATGTCTTTTAACACTGTATACATATATTATAGTATCCTCTAAATTTTATATATTGAAACTTATAAAATTATATATGTTCGTACAGGTTTAAAATAAAAAAAATTGTTATGCTGCTGATAATGAAGTTTTAAGAGCTTTTCTCGAGAAGGCTAACGCATTTTCCAAACAAGTATAGAGTATTTTTTCTTGTTGGTTTCTTAAAGTTTTAAACCGTGATAAGTGCCTATAAAAACATACGTTGAAGAAATATTATTTTGTTTTGTTTTAATTACTGCTTTGACAGTGCAATTACCTTAATACTACTTGTTGCCCGTGCTTCCTCTGCGTCAAATTCTATTATTATTTTGGCGATATTATTATGATAAATGATATTCAACAGCAATAAATCTTTGGTACATATTTTTTAGTTAACTTGAACCGTTTACGCAGCACACGCAACGCAATATTAAATAAGAATAATTTTCCCCGTTTTTACAATATTATCCACTGATTCTTTGCTCCTATTGGCTGTAGCCAATACCGTCTTTTCTATAAAAGCACCCGGGGCCCGTGTCCACGGCCCCATTCTCAGAGGGGCCCCGAATAATCAGTATCGTTATGTTAGTGCAGTATTCCAACCGCAGGATAGCGCGATCATAATTTATTTAAAAAACTTATTCTAAAAATGATAGAATAATTCGCGTTTTCTACTGTCGAAAAGAGCCTCCAATTCTTGTGTGCCCAAGGACCTCAGCTCAGTTTAAGACGGCGGTGGCTGTAGCGTAATGTTATAAAGCTTTCCTTGAAAAGTGGACTATCCAACACAAAAATAATATTTGAATTCGAAGCTAGAGTTCCTGAGAATAGCGCGTTTAAACAAACAAACTGTTATAACAATATCATATAAATTCATATTGTAATTACAAGATAAAGGACATCATTCAGGCTTCATACAAATTTGGGCTATTTTTTTTTTAGCCGGCAACAAAAAATAACTAAATTTTATCATAGGCATAATTATAATAAACATTTTGTATTATGACAGTAAAGCTCGAAACCTATTGGTTGAGATGATAATCAGTTTCAAAGTATTTATTTTATTACCTACGGCTTGCACCCGGCTTGCGGGGTGAGCTCGTGATTTCCAGGTAAACATTATTGTTAATGGTGTTGGTGTTCCAGGTAAATATTTACAACTCTCCTGGCCTTACAATAATATCTTCTAAATCTTCGGCAGCAATGTGTATCGTTGGCTCGTGTCTGGCAAACCCCATGTACCACACAATGCACACGACGTGTGAGCAGCAGCCAATGGTTCTTCGGCCAATGTTACATGTACAGTAATAGTGTTTTATAGCCTGTCGCCCTTCGAGAGCCCTATCTTGCTCACACTTGCAACTCGGCAGGTAAATGTACTTGTAACGTCTTCTCGCTCGCGTACCTTTTATGTCTCTTGCTCATACATGCAACTCGGCAGGTAAATGTATGTACTTGTAACGTCTTCTCGCTCGCACACCATTAACAATAACTGTTTAATATTTGTTTTACCTGGAAATCACGAGCTTGTTTTACCTTTTTTTTTTTTTTGTTCCCTGAGGAAAATGCATTAAATTGCATACCCCGGCTGTTGGCGAGCCGGCGGTTATGTGGGGCTCTCCTCCCCAGAAGGGGAAGGCCTACCCACTAAAAACCTCAGAGATGGCCTTCCTCAGGCATGTAGGGAGCCCCCGGGAACATCAAGGCCCTTCCGGAACCCCCAGCCTCCGCTCCCCTATCTAGAGGGGAACCCTCCTCGGGGGAGGCTACTGCCTCCCCCGGTCTCCTCCACCGACGACGCCCCCCGGCCACGGAAGGGGCGTGGTCCATCCCGGGTCGCCGTAACAGTCGCGACTTCCTCGCGCCCGCCGGCGACCCGCGGCGGCGCCGCAGCTGTGCTACCGAGCCCGGCGCCGCCTTCTTCGAGCGGGATCGGCCATCTCCCACCCGGCTCGGCGGCCTCCTTCTGGAGCATCACTGCTTCACAGAAGGAGGCCACAGCCCTCCAACCTCCCTCGTCCGCCAGCATTGCCGCAATCAATGCCGGCGGAAACAGATCTCGCCCGATCTCTGCGACCAAGACTCGGCGCACGGAGGCCCACGCGGGGCACTCCGCCAGCGTGTGCTAGGCCGAGTCGAGGTCGGATGCGCAGTGGTGACAATGTGTCGATCCCTCCCGTCCTATTCGACA
This sequence comes from Scirpophaga incertulas, assembly GCA_036419045.1. Lineage (NCBI taxonomy): Eukaryota > Metazoa > Arthropoda > Insecta > Lepidoptera > Crambidae > Scirpophaga > Scirpophaga incertulas. Next base: position 21,278,719 of record CM071645.1, on the reverse strand, counting down.
CAGATACTCACCGAAGCAGCCGTGCCCGGTGAGTATCTGAGTCAATCGGTAGGTGACCTCCTCCTTCCCGTGGAGCCAAGCTTCGAGGTTCGGGAGTACGGCACCAACGGCCCGCTGGCGCGCGCAGCTCCGTATTTCGAGCTGCGCACGCCAGGCCGCCACAATCCGTCGGTGCCACTCCCGCTTAGGCACTTCGTGCGCGGGTTCCAGGGCGCTCCCCCCACCGCTCTCCCGGTCGACACGCCGCGACGCATACGTCGCCGCGTACATGTCGGCAAGGATGTCGAATGGGGGGGAGCGTCCCAGAACCGTCGCCGCCTCGTAACGAGATTGTACGGTAGCCTCGTACGATCCGTATGGCCATTATCCGCTGCAGGCTCCGTAGCAGAGCTCTGCAGCGGGGGGACCTCGCGCAGTCTTGCGACCACACGGGAGCCCCATACATGGCCACGGATCGCACGACGCCCTCGTACAGGCGGCGAACTCCATCCCTCGGTCCCCCGAGATTGGGCAGCAGGCAATGCAATGCGCCCGCCACCCTTTTGGCTCGGGGGACCAACCGCACGAAATGCTCCTCGAAGCTCCAGCGGCGGTCCAGGGTGAGGCCCAGGTACTTGATGTACGGCCCCACCGGGACCACCGCGTCACCCACCCGGATCCGGCAGCTGGGCGGTTCCCGGCGCCCCGGAAGGCCGTGGAACCATAGCGCCTCGGTTTTGTGAGGCGCTATTTCTAAGCCCAGCCCGCACGACACATGCCACCCCAAGCTCGGCAAGCCTGAGCACCGGCCCGAAGTCGGCCCCAGTCGTCACGACGAGAGTGTCGTCAGCGTAGCAGACGACACTGACGCCGCGAGGAAGGCTGGTGCGAAGGACCGCGTCGTATGCGAGGTTCCATAGCAGGGGTCCCAACACCGACCCCTGCGGAACGCGAGCTTGTTTTACCTGGAAATCACGAGCGCACCACGCAAGACGGGTGCAAGCCGTAGGTAATAAAATAAATACTTTGAGACTGATTATCATCTTAACCAATAGGTTTCGAGCTTTACTGTCATAATACAAAATGTTTATTATAATTATGCCTATGATAAAATTTAGTTATTTTTTGTTGGCCGGCTAAAAAAAAAATAGCCCAAAATGGGTGATGTCCTTTGGCATATTCACTCAATCAAGATTTAATTCCTAAATACAAAATTACCCACACAATATATTGAACTACAGGAGACCTATTTTTGAATTACGAATGCGATTTTGAAATCACCGCTGACTAAATAGTCAGCGGTGACTTAGAGGTCACGGATTCCTAAACATCCAATTTTTGAAAGTCGATCGCAGAGCTGCCAACATAGATAAAGTACACACATAAATGTAAGAGTTTGGTTCCACGCAGAATGTACCGCTGCCGGTTATTGCCGGCTTAACCATTATGGTTTTTATATATATTTATATACACACATATATATATATACATATATATATATATATATATATATATATATATATATATATATATAAGCTACATTCATATATATGACTGAAAAATCAAACAAAACACAGATAACATTTCCACAAGTATGACATTCAAAAATAAGAATTATTGAAAATCGGTGATTAGTAGTCACATCGGTGATTTCTAAGTCGCATTCGTAATTCAAAAATATAGGTCTCCAGAACAAACTTTTGAAATATCTGCTCAATCTTTTGCACGAATCATTTGTCAGCGACCCCTCATTATTTTAACATTACGAGCTAAGTTCCAGTCAGAAGCATTAAAAAGTCGTATTTCGGGAGAATTTCAAATATATATCACTGGCATAAATTTAAAATGTACGTTTATTGTAATTCGGCTAAACTAATAATAAAAAAATCTGTATTAAACAATCTTAAGGTTATGAATTATTATTTGCCATTATTTGTTCGCGGTTCGCGGGTGATTAAACAGAATTATTAATGCAAACAAAAGCCGTCTAAAGCCTAAATATATAAAATAATTTAATTTTATACTTAAGGTCATGAAACTGTGATTCAGCTCCTGCTAGTACTAGCTGCTAGCTAGTTTTTGATAAGTTATTAAGAGCCATGTTACATCACGAACGCGATTTTTGCGTAAAATGGTCAATTTTGGCGTTCTCGATTTCAGAAACAAAGACACATTAACAATTTTGACTTAATGAATAATGCAGAATAGCTATTGACATAGTTCGTGGTGGCCTCGCTTTTTGTAAATTTTGCCTAACTTTTTAACAAAACCCAAAATTGTAGAGAAAGTTAATCAAATTGTCAATTTGTCTGTAAAATTTTAGATATTAGTGTACAATTATGTACGTATGTATTATGTATGTATTTATTCTTATTGTACACATAATGTATTGAAAAAGAAATATATTTAACTCAATAATATACGATATTTGTTTTTTATAGTTAAGTAAGCTTGTATATGAAAGGTACAATCAAAAAATTTTGGGAGCCATTTATTTAAATGAATTGACTGTATATTATTGGTTTTGTACTCTTACCGCTGATCGTTGACTAAAATAACGCTTTAATTTCACGCTTTAAAATAAAATAATACTTTAGATTCACTTTACTTTACTACTTTAGCTCCGGAATTAAAAAGAGAGAAATAGAAACTTTTATTCTGGCCAAAAAAAAAATACAAGCAACAACTATATTTAGTTATTAAAATTAAATGACACTAAAATAGAAGTATAAATGATATAATATTTGACATTTAATCAAAACATATAATTAGTTAATGCAATAACAATTAACTTACGTCACAAAATAATTTATTTAAAAGCAACTATTGGATTATGGTTCAGTTAGAATTGTGTATTGTTTAAATGTAGAAAATTGATATCACTTTGAGTATTTATACAAGTAGTGTTGTAAATTATGAATGAATAATGGAGTAATGTCAGTTTTTATGTATCTACATTTTTTATGCATAATTGTGTACATATAAATAACTTTAATATAACATTTATAGCAGTTCCAACTGTTCATTCAAAAGCACAAACAAAGCAACTCGCACTTTATAAATAATCTTAATAAACATTAAAATTCAAAACGTTGAAGATATTTCACACCGGTGTCTGGAATCTCGCGATTTATCTACATTGGGGAATGATCCGACAATGCTCGCCCGCTTTGAATACCAAATATAAAGTTGGCATTTATAATTACAGTTAAAAATAAAGTATTCAAAGTCTCGGAGGCAACCGAGCAAAAAATTAAAATGGCCCTTCGGGGCGGAGAGGGGAGACCTCCTCCACTCAGATGTAAAAAGTCTTTTCAAAGTGAACGTCAAAGTATCGGGGTGCGTTTTCAGTGGGCCCTCGTAGTTATATTTTAATGATTTGGTTTAGCAGACGTATTTATAGAAGGATCATTTTAATATTTTTTTTTACAAGCTTTTATTTAGTTTCACCTGTCCCGTTGTCTGTCTGTAATCAAATCTTGCAACTTAAATTTGGTCCACTTCCCGGTATACACGTTTAGTTCGGATGTCAATGCATGATTAACTGTGTGACGTCATTCTAAATTCAACATGGCGGCGTATCCAATATGGCGGACCAATTATTTTTAATGCACTTCTACAATATGGGTATCAAATAAAAAAGCTTGCCAAGAATAACTAGAAAAATAATGTGACGTCATTCTAAATCCAACATGGCGGCGTATCCAATATGGCGGACCAATTATTTTTAATGCACTCCTACAATATGGGTATCAAAAAAAAGGCTTGCCAAGAATAACTAGAAAAATAATGTGACGTCATTCTAAATCCAACATGGCGGCGTATCCAATATGGCGGACCAATTATTTTTAATGCACTCCTACAATAAGGGTATCAAATAAAAGGGCTTGCCAAGAATAACTAGAAAAAAATAATGTTACGTCACTCTTAATCCAATACGGCGGAACACCAAAAATGGTGGATAATTTTCTTTTATTCGTTCCTATAATATGGGTATCAAATGAAAGGGCTTGTTCTCAGCAAGCCTGTAGAGGTACTAAAAGGTTAAAAATAAAATTAAAGAAAAAAAAAACTTTTTAAAAACAAGCTTGTATTATTTGTTTATAAAATGAACTAAAAAGTTAAAAATAAATTATTAACACTAAAACTTTTCACCATACATAATTATTCAATCTCGTCCCCCCTCTTTATCATAGTCCCCATTTATAAATAAAAGCGTGTTACATTGTGATAGCTTGAGGAAAATGTTGTGTTGTATTAAATGTAACACGCTTTTATTTATAAATGGGGACTATGATAAAGAGGGGGGACGAAATTTAATAATTATGTATGGTGAAAAGTTTTAGTGTTAATAATTTATTTTTAACTTTTTAGTTCATTTTTTTTTTTTGTAATGATCTTATAGAGCAGGAGACCTATTTTTGAATTACGAATGCGATTTCGAAATCACCGCTGACTAAATAGTCAGCGGTGACTTTGAGCTCACGGATTCCTAAACATCCAATTTTTGAAAGTCGATCGCAGAGCTGCCAACATAGATAAAGTACACACATAAATATAAGAGCTCGGTTCCACGCAGAATGTAGCCGCTGCCGATTATTGTCGGCTTAACCATTATATATCAAACATAACACAGATAACATTTCCACAAGTATGACTTAATTACGAGTGGGTGAAGGCACTCGTAATGAAATCACACCTGTGACTAAGGTAGTCACATAAGTGATATTCAAAAATAAGAATGATTGAAAATCGGTGAATATTAGTCACATCGGTGATTTCGAAGTCGCATTCGTAATTCAAAAATAGGTCTCCAGATCTATCTTTTTCCTCACCATTGATTGTGAGAAATCATGCAATCAATATTCTGGTGTCCCAAGCCAATGTCACTTGGTAGGCAAACCAAAGCTTACTTCAAAATATAGAAGGTCTTTTGTTCACAACTATCAATTTCATTATTTTTTTTTTATTTCACACATAGCAATCATCACGTCATTTTTTTAAATTTTTGGGTTCACTATCAATGTTGTGTCCTATGATACACCTGAGATGAAATTCGACGGTGTTTATAGGCTACCAATACACTGGGCTAGCATGGTTGACTGAGGGCTAATCGCCCTTACATAGTTCTTCGCCCTTACATAGAAGAGTTACTTGCAGTTTGTAAATAGATATTATGTTCTCGATATTTTCTATCAAGTAGTTATGGCAAACTTAGATATAAGCATATAAATAGTGCGCTACTATTATATTACTCAGATTAGGTTAATTTGTTAGTCATCACTAGGTATGATTATTATGAAACTTATCAAGATTTATTGTGATTAAACATTGTAGTTTATACCTATGCAATTTAGCATGTAAGCATTTATTCGCCTGAAATACAGGTTTAACCTAGTTCAGATATTTTAATATTTACTATATTTTTATTTATATCAAAGATCTTTGTATATGTATATGACCAATGTTAATAATAAATAAATTATTAATTATTATAGTTCAGGTAGGCTTGTGGCATTCGGATAGGGACGCATTTATAAAGAAAGTTTATTATAAAATAGTACACAGTTATTTCACTGTCTGTATTGCTCATGTAAGGCATTAGTTTTTATTTAATAAGTAATGCTATAAGTCATAATACAGGGCAGCACATTGGCACCAAAACAAACTACATACTAAGAAACTCTGTAATTTCGCTATTCACATCTCATGCAGAATTCCCACCACGTATCGTACATGTAGCGGTTCCCTTTATTAAATATATACGTGTAGTAGAAACGGCCTGTTTATTACATTCATTTAGTTTATGACGCATCGCACACTTTTATGACTGGAGATAGGGAATTTCATTAGTGCTAAATGACAATGCCGTTGATGTTTCTTCATTCTATTAAATTTTTCATGTAGTTAATGTAGAAATTGTTTGTTTGTTTTACAACTGTGTAAATGATTCATTAAACATAAATACTTTTGAAGCATCGAAGAAACTGAGTTGGGTGCGGGACATTAAAACTTTAAGTTTTCCTAAGGTTGTTTATTAACGAAAACTTTGCAATTAATCTGATACAAAGCCTGTTTCATAAAAAAAAGCATGATTATATATTAAACTAGTGGCCCGTCCCGGCTTCGCACGGGTAGACATTACTCTTGGCAGCGTATGCGATGAAATTCATTTTATGGCAAATTTTTTTTTTCACGTTCGGTTGGTTTTAATAAGAATTTCTAAAGATTTCTATAGTAATCTAGTACTAAATATAGCCTGTGTTACTCAGTGATAATATAGCTTTCTAATGAAAAAAGAATTATTAAAAACGGTCCAGTACTTTTTAGAGTTTATTTGTTACATACAAAAATACAAAATTATAATATTAGTGTAGACTAGCTTTGCCCGCGACATCGTCTGCGTGGAATGTAATAATAAAAATTAGTTTTTTTTTTTTTTGTTTTTGACAGTTTTTTTCCTAAAATAAAAGTAGCCTAAGTTACTCTTTATTACATAAGGTATCTGCCAGTGAAAGTCCCGTCCAAATCGGTCCAGCCGTTCCAGAGATTAGCCGGAACAAACAGACAGACAGACAAAATTATGAAAACATGTATTTTGGTATGTGTACCGTATATACATTCATATGCATGTAGTTGAAAGCGGTTATTTTAATATTACGAACATACACTCCAATTTTATTTATTTGTATAGATTAATTTTGCCTACATAACATATTTAAAAGTATTAGATAGTAAATCCAATTTAATTATTATAGTAAACAATCAGTTAACATACGATATAACATTAATTAAATTCTTGACTTCTTATATTTATTTTAATTGCTACAAAATTGCGATAGCCTTATTCAATAATTGGACTATCATAATTGAACCAACTTCTGAGCTTTATCAGAGCTTTCAAGTAAATAAACCAATTTAATTTTTATAATATAAGTGAGCATAAAGAAAATGTATAATTGTTTTTCTGTCCGCTATGCGAGCATGGTCTTATTGGTCGACATATCTCGATCGACTAGAGCAGACTTATACAGATATTGTTATAAAGCGACGTGAATGAACTATGTCATTTTATAACAATATCTGTCAATTTTACAGATTTTTAGTTGATTATGTTGACATTTTCTGTCTAATTTCGAGTTCTATGTTCGCAGTCACCTGACAACGTAAATGCATTATGCGAAATCAAATTAGCAGGTACAAAATATTTGAGTTTCTCTTACTGTACTGCCTTTAGTGTATATTGTATTGCTTTAGTAACAATAGCTTCGAACAGAAAATACTTGATGTAGTATTATAATTTCTGACTACTCTGCCATTTGAACATGAAATTAAAAAAAAAAAACATTTCCCCTTATTGGACATGTTCCCTCAACGAAGCCTCGACGAAGCCTCAAAAAGTAGAAGGCAACTTAACTTGAATATTTCTTACCAGTACAAATTTCTTTTATATCTAATAACTACCTCGAAATGACAACGTTCGTAATAGCCAATAAATCATGTCTTTCATAATAATCTGTAAACGAATCCCCCTCCCGGACAATATATTAACATCATAACACGCGGGATCAGCGGCTGGACACAGGGAAATTAACGGCAGTGGTTGCGACCGATAGCGGAATTAACTGGATCCGTCCTCGTGAGTTATGTGGACGATGTTCCGACAGGAATGGCAGCCAGGAGATTCCAATGCAGAGCTCTAGTTCAAGCCACAGACAATATTGAAACCTCATCAGTTTCAACAAAATATAGCCAAGTTATATGTTGACCAAATTAATATCTCGGGGGACGGTGACAATGTTTTTCAACGGCATCATTTTTCTTTAATTTGTTTACAAGGTTTTCTGTTAGCTTCACTTGTAACTATGTAAGAAAATCTTGGAATCTTAATTTGACCCACTTCCCGGTCTCCAACTGAGCTGAAATTTAACGTGTAAGTCGGATGTCAATGTATGGTTATGTGTGTGAGGTTATTCTAAATCCAACATAGCGGCATTACCAAGATGGCGGATCAATTATTTTTAATGCACCCCTACAATATGGGTATCAAATGAAAGGGCTTGCAAAGAACACCTCGATAAATAATGTGACGTCACTCTTAATCCAATATGGCGGACTTTCCCAAGATGGCGGACCAATAATTTATAATGCACCCCTACAATATCGGTATCAAATGAAAGGGAAGCTTAGCAAAGCTTGATTTTTTAGTCGGAAAATATATTATGAGTAAAAAAATTTTTGTCGTTAAAAGTATTCTATAAGTAAGTAAATCTCGTGACAACCTTTTATATGTAAAAGTTTATTTTGTTCTTTTTAGCGCATTTCATAAATGCTTGTATTAAAAAAATGTTTTTTTCTTTTCATTTTTATCTAACTACTAGTTTCACATTGTTGTTAATAAATTTGACTTTGTATAACTTTAAAACGTTAAAAAACAAAAACTGGAATACAAATAATTCACACATGGCGCAAAAACTGAATGTTTCTTTCATAGATCCAGAGTAGCCAGCACCGTAACGGATGTGTATTGTTTATGATGCTTTTTGTTTTTTTTTTAATTACGCGTCACATGTGATGTGAAGACATTGGAACTACATAGTAAATTTCAATATAATTCGGACTGATTATAAGTATAATATAAATATATAGTGTAGACTATATAGGTAAAAATGTTAACAAAATTTTTGACGAGCTTCAAATCTGCGTCATTCAAATATATGGACACCGCACACCGAGAAATTATTTCATTTTTTTTATTTGTTCTTCAAGAAGCTAGAGTACAGATTATTTAATTTTAATAATAATAAATCCAATAATAATAAATACGTAGTTCAGAAACACACTTTTCCACCATCGGGCGACGAGACGCGGCCACGAACTCCATCCGTATGTGGTCGACATTCGTACCCAGTGTTACCAACTCTCAAAAATATTTATCCCTAAAGTTTGTGTCAAAACCCCTAAAATCGCCTTAATTATTGAGTTGTCCCCCTAAAAAATATTTACTGTAGACGCTCTATACAGTTACGCTTTCGGGGGTAGCGTAACTTTTTAAAAACGGACATTCAGAGGCGTAATTAAGAGATTTGTAGCCAATAGCCAGTTACAGTGGGGAACTAATTTCAATTCGTGGCTGTAGAATTACGAACTAGATGTTATAAGTCGGTAGGTCAAGAAATAAATATTAATGTTTTTGTTGGCTACATTGATTCACACGAGAGCCATTTGTAAATTTATCTTTAAAAAAAATTAAAAATATAAAGAGTCAAAAAATCCCTAAAAATACCCCTAAAAATTTCAAGTCCCTAAAAAAATCCCATCTCACTTATTTAGCCCCTAGATCTAGGGGAAAACCCCTATGTTGGGAACTCTGTTCGTACCTCTCGTACCTCTTCGTACCTCTCGGTTCGCTTAGTCCTTTATTATGCGAACCGTCAAGGAATAGAATTCCCTACCTGTGTCTTTGTTCCCCGATAATTATAACATAGGGATTTTCAAGAGGAGAGTAAATAGGCACTATTTGAGTTTGCGTGTTCCACCTTAGGCAACATCTTCACTTTACATCAGGAGACCTATTTTTGAATTACGAATGCGACTTCGAAATCACCGATGTGACTAATAATCATCGATTTTCAATAATTGTTATTTTTGAATATCACTGATGTGACTACCTTAGTCACAGGTGTGATTTCATTACGAGCGCCCTCACCCACTCGTAATCAAGTCATACTTGTGGAAATGTTATCTGTGTTTTGTTTGATTTTTCATATATATACATATATATGAATGTAGCATATATATATATATATAAGCTACATTCATATATACATGTATGTATATATTATAGGTATATAAAGGTTTATTTACATATATATATAACCCTTATATACATAGATATATATGCATGTAGCATATATTATATATCTATATGTTTATATATATGTGTATATAATAACCGCAATGGTTAAGCCGGCAATAATCGGCAGCGGCTACATGTGTGTACTTTATCTATGTTGGCAGCTCTGCGATCGACTTTCAAAAATTGGATGTTTAGGAATCCGTGACCTCAAAGTCACCGCTGACTTTGAGGTCATTTAGTCAGCGGTGATTTCCAAATCGCATTCGTAATTCAAAAATAGGTCTCCAGGTGGGATCGTTGTCAAACGCACTCAAATTTGGAATAAAAAAAACGTTTTGACCAGTAAAGAGAGTAGTATCTGCATCTAACTGGGTATAGTCTAGCTGCATTTTTCTAGGTGTAGATAGAAAGACGCAGTTGGTGCACTCCAAGCACACTTTCATTAAATTTTACTTAAATGATCTCTACGCGTTGGTTCTACGCACACGCCTTATAAAGGACCGTATCTTATAAAGACGCGTTATACAGGCGACATAATTATTAAATAATGACATAACGCCGACGGCAGCGTCTCGATCGCTGCCGCAGACACACCTGTCTACACCCTTAGCCGTTCACACCAATGTTACTTCCTTCGTACCAATATGTGCCAGCTTTAACCCAACATTTTCACCCTTCTATTACCAAACCATATTTCTTAATAATAGTGATTTAACTAATTTAATCTTTTTTCATCACTGATGAATTTGTCATCTTTTTTATAAAAGTTTACACTAGAAATTCCCTGGAAATAATTTATATGGTGAAATAACGTTTGCTGGGTCAGCTAGTAATAAGCTACAATCCTCCCCCACCAGCGTAAAATGTTGAATAAGAGTGATTCGATTTTGTTAATATTACAAATTAAATTTTTGTTTCTGTTTATAAAAGTCTGAATCTTTTCATTTCAGGTTCATCTATACTTCTCGGCGCTACCGGAAGATAAAGTTCCGTATGTGAACAGCGTTGGTGAGCGCTACCGACTCAAGCAACTGCTGCAGCAACTACCTCCTCAAGATAATGAGGTATGTTATGTACAAAGCGCGCAGCCATTTGAGTCTCGTATAAGGCAAATCAATAGATTTTAACGCCATCTAGCGACGGGTAGTTGAACTTCATTAGAAAATGCATCAATGGATCGCACGACCTTTATAATAATTATGGTCGTGCGATCCAGTTAGGGTCTCAAAAGTTTGTTAAATAGCAATGTTATATTGTTTTTATACATACAATTGAAATACATACATTATTAGGGGGTGCAGCAGTGCCCCCGCCAAGCCGATCTAAGCGAAGCGACCTACCTTTAATCAAAACACCTCACCTTTTTTTTGAACCCTTATAACTCGAATTTGAATTATACAAGACAAACAAAATAAATAAATTATCGAGATATGTTGTCAATAGCAGACTTATTAAAACATAACTTATTTGCAGTGTTACCGAACCGATGCGATATCGAAACCTTCAAAAAAAGAGCATATTCCCATTTAAAAGGCCGGCAAAGTTGCGGGTGTCCATGGGCAACGGTTATCGCTTACCATCAGGTGATCCGTTTGCTCGTTTGCTGCCCTATCCTATGCCCTACCATATAATGAAGAAAAGTGGCGCGACTACAACGCCACCGACACTCCTAAACATAGAAAGTTGAATGCAATAAACAGTGAAAACAAACTGTGGGCTTTCCAGGTGCGGTACTGCCACGCACTGTCTGACGAGGAGAGGAAGGAGCTGCGACTATTTAGTGCGCAGCGTAAGCGGGAGGCGCTGGGCCGCGGGCAGGCCAGGCAGCTGCACGCGCCGGCGCCCTGCGAGCGGGTGAGTACCACTTAATTATACCCATTATACATAAAATAATCTTGTCCGACCCGCCCGACCCCATCACACGCGCAAACCAATCCCTCCCACCGGCCACCAACCGCGTCTCTCTCTCATTCACCGCGCTCGTCGGCGAGCGTGAAGACCCGGGCCACGCATACGTCAAACATATACCCGATACCGTCATGTACCGGGTAGATTCTCACCCCCCACTACACGGCGATCTTGAGCGTTCGAGCCATTAGACGGCATGCTCAAGCTGCGTCGACTCCCTTGGCTTCGACCATAACGACACCGGAACGGTTGCCGGTGTATTTAGTTGACTAGGTGTCGAACCCTCAGTTCGTGCGCCTTCCACAAATACACATCATTGCAAAGCTGAACATAGCCATCTGAGGCTTCAGCATAGGTCCGTCCAAAAAAAAAAAAAGGAAGTACTATTCAAGATATTAATATCAATAAACCCTACAGTAGGAGAAACATAATTAGATCTATCAGGATAAATACACTCCTTAGTAAATAATTTACTGGCATCAGAAAAAGACTGTAAAATTCCCACAATACCAACTTTATTGGGACCCTTTAACTAACTTTACGCTCCAATACGGTTAAAAAGGTATTTTAATACACACCTTGAGCACAACCACAAGAGGAACACAATACCCGAGTTGTCTGCATGGGTAGCTTTATCACATCTATTGTTACCGCGAGCTTCTAGTGCTTTGTCCCAGTTTGTTGGATAAGATAGTAGATTCCCTACCACTGTGACTGCATCTAATGGGCTTAATTAGAAATATACTTGAACAAGCGTATTTTAATTTGTATTATTTTTATGAGTATGACATATCGTTAAAACACTATAGACTTTCTGCTAACTTTAAAATTAGTTTTGATATACAAATCAGTTTGGGTGTTATTTATTTTTGTTCGTGCTGTGGCTGTGAATTAACGTAAGTATTTGTAATTATGTAAATTATTTTTACAAATTAAATCGGTTGGTATTAATAGTTTTTTAGTTTGTAAAATAATTTCAAAATCGAAACTGTCATCTTTACGCCATCTAGCGGCGAGCAGCGGCACTACTACAGAATTGTGAGCTAGTTTTGGCTTAATATGCTAGTATTGAGTATACAGCCATCTATCGATCTATTGGAAAAATAATGCGGCGCGTTCGGAAAATTATTCCCGTAAACAAGGACCGTTATCTTTCCTTAGCTTTGAAGTTGCATTAATACTTTGGTCCAGTGGCTCTACTATGAGTTTGCGATCGTTTTCGATAATTATTTGACGTATAATAAAATACAGAAGTTAGAAAAAAGTACAACTACGTCACCGCGTTATACAAAGTTGACATGCAAACATTTACGCCGCCGATATCGTTTGCAAACGTTTGTAAGCTCATGGCAGCTACACATGTGTTACAAAATTTGCCGGTCGACAAAAATATTTTACTAATGTTCCTTTCCTATTTACTATTAATAATTCAAGATTATTTCAGACAATTTAGTTTCTATACTTAGGGGGCTCTACGCTCAGATTATATATCGAAATTATACTTTAAATAATAAAATACTCAGATTGTTGTTGTTTATCTATACTAATATTATAAAGAAGTAAAGTTTGTGTGTTTGTATATTTGTATATTTGGGGTAATCTCGGGATCTACTGAACCGATTTTAAAAATTCTTTCACCGATAGAAAGCCAGGAGACCTATTTTTGAATTACGAATGCGATTTCTAAATCACCGCTGACTAAATAGTTAGCGGTGACTTTGAGGTCACGGATTCCTAAACATCCAATTTTTGAAAGTCGATCGCAGAGCTGCCAACATAGATAAAGTACACACATAAGAGTTCGGTTCCACGCAGAATGTACCGCAGCCGATTATTGCCGGCTTAACCATCATGGTTATTATATATAATATATATATGCTACATTCATATATATGTATTATATATACATATATATGAATGTACCATATATATATATATTATATATATATATATATATATATATATATTCTCCAAACAAAACACAGATAACATTTCCAGAAGTATGACTTGATTACGAGTGGGTGAGGGCCCGCGTAATGAAATCACATCCGTGACTAAGGTAGTCACATCAGTGATAGTCAAAAATAAGAATTATTGAAAATCGGTGATTATTAGTCACATCGGTGATTTCAAAGTCGCATTCGTAATTCAACAATGGGTCTCCTGGTTATTGCTGAGTGTCATAGGTTATATAAAAAACCGAAAAATAAAAAGGCTTTTACGTGGTAGCCCGTTTTGCAAAGTGAATCGGAGAAAAAACGGCGGAATGAAAGCGTTTCTTACGAATGCTGCCTTAACTATGAAATATATATTTTTGAGTTCTAGAGAAAAAATGTGGAGCTTAAAAATGCCTACAAAAAAGTCAACGACAGCATATGTCTAACTTTTATATTTAAGTTACAAAAAGTATATTTTTTTAACATTAGCATAGATAATTTAATTTTTTATATTAATAAAATAATTCAAATCATTAGGTCATATTTATTAGTCATATATTACGGAAAATTATGAATCTATGAAAACAAGTAAACTAATCGTCATAAGTGTGAAGGCCAAAGCAGCGGACGGCGCGCGATGGCTTCGGGTTTGATTCGGTTCGCGTTCGTGCTCGCTTCGGGGATTATTAATATTATGTCCAACGAAGTGGGCACGGGTCAGCTAGTTTATTATATGTGAATTAAAATGCACAGATTTTCTTCAATATGGGTTTTAATTTTCCTCACTTCACTTAAGAATTTTGTGTTGCTTTTCATTATAAAAAACTTGACATTACATGACATTGATGTGTGAAAAACGCGGCAGCAGTTCTTTTTTTTTTAACATAACCAAGGATCGATTGACCTAGTAACTTAAACAGTTGTACTTATTATCCCAACTACCCAAAGTATATAGAAACTTTTATATGAAAGAAATATAAAGCAAGAATCGATAATAATTTTCAGGACGTGTCCCGAATGGAGACGTTTAGAACAAAGTTTCCACTTTCCCAACGCTCCCCGCAGGATACTAATACCGGACACGTGACCTGACTCTATAAGTAGGGTGCTAAATGAAAACATTGTATCTTCAGTTTCCTACGGGACATCTCCGATTTAATTAAAACGGGCGAAGGTCCTTAGGGCTTAAGGATACTAAGTAGCATTAATATTAGGTGACAATAAATTAATTTTCGTATATTTCTTACGACTTCTGACTTAAGTGGGTGTGTTGGGATAGACGAAAAGTTTCGTTCTGTTCTGTCTATTTAGGATTAATTTAGCACCACCCATAACTCACATTTATCTGCTTGTATTTTGAGTTGTTATAAAATCTATATTGAGTTAAAAATAATGTTACTCAAATAGAAATAAGTAACAAACTAAGGCTTTCATCCCGGCAGTCTCGTTCTAGTCCAGTGTTCGAGACTTTTAGACTTTCGAGACTTCGAGACTTAAATAATCTACAAAAATACCAATCTACTAAAAAAATCTACTAAACTACCATTATTTTTTTAATTATATTACGTGGCAACACTGTAAAGTGAAACTTAGAATCATCATCTAATGTAGGTTACTTTTGCAACAAGATTAGATCCTATCTATCTGAAAACACTTTGAATGCCCTTTGCTTTCTGTGTGCCTATTATAAAAATGAACGATATTCAATTTTACTTATATTTGATTATATTGTAAAATTTGATTATTTAAGTACTTAATTGAAACATATTGTATTATTGCCTTATTGTATAAATCTTTAGTACGAAACTTATTTTCAAAGTCCCCAAAGTCTCGTTTTTCCCGGAATTCCCCACACCGGATCGAGTCTCGATTTTTTTCCTGGGACTCCAAAATGTATCGAGACTGAAAGCCTTAATCAGGATACAATTTGTATATACATACAAGTACCTAAGTACATATTTACACAATAAATGTGAAAGTTGTAAATTCGTCTTTATCTTATGAAATCAGCTTATACGAGTATACATTTGACTATATTATTGGCATGAAATTCCATTTTTAATTCTAGTAATTTATTTATATTAAATCTCACTTATCAATTTTTTAATAAATAAATAAAAAAGACAAAAAAATTACTTGTTTAAGGAGTTTTGAAAAAACTTATTATTCTTAGCAAATCGATTACTTGGTTATACTTTTGAAAAGCGATAACAAATGGATTATGATGACAAGAATATATAAGTATACTAGCTTTCTGCTCGCGGCTTCGCCCGCGTGGATTTCGGGATTGGGTCTATAGAGGGTTAAGGGTCAAAGCTTTTGCCCACGGCTACATATCGCGCTTCCCGTGGGACTATCCGTTATTCCGAGATAAAAAATACCGCAAAACCTTGCTCAAGAATCACTCTATCTATTGATGAAAACTGCATGAAAATCTGTGCAGTAGTGTGCACCTTTATAGCGCATCCCGTGGGATCTGTCGATTTTTGCGTGATAAAAAGTAGCCTATGTTACTCTTCATCCCTTCAACTATCTCCACGTAAAAAATCACGTTAATCGATCGCTCCGTTTTGCTGTGAAAGATAGACAAACAGACAAACACACTTTCCTATTTATAATATTAGTATGGACTATCCGATACCCACGACTTCGTCTGCGCAGGATTTTTTAGTCATTTTTACGTAAAAGAGTAACAAAACAAACATCTATCCGTACTTACAAAGTTGCGTTAATCATATTAGTAAGAATATAAAACCACAACACATAAAACCCAGCTTAATATACACTTCTCATCAAAAAAATCGAAACACCTTGCAAGTTTACGTTTTGTCAGGATTATCAGAAAAATGTGTACATTTAGGAATAAATGTTAAATGTCGTTTAATAGTGAGTGAGTATGAGCTTATCAAATCTTAATGTTAATGTTCTAAATTTAAATGAATTTTTCATAGGTTTCGTATTTTGTTAAATGAGTCATTTTTATTCCGTATGGAGTATAAAGGAAATGGATAAAACAACACACGTAAATGAAAAAAAAAGCTAAAAATCGTTTATTTAATAACTTGTATTCCCTCCCCGAGCTCTAATTACTGCTTCCATACGGTTCTTCATCGATCGGATGAGAGTCACGATCACATGCTGTGGTATATTGTCCCATTCCTCTTGGATTGCATCTTGCAGCTGGCTAAGTGTTTCTGAGGCAGAATCTCTTGCTCGAATTCGTATCTTTAATTCATCCCACAGATGTTCAATGGGATTCATGTCCGGGCTTCTCGCTGGCCATTCCATAATAGAGATATCGACTTCGTTAAGATAATCTCGTACGACGCCCGCGGTGTGAGCCCTAGCATTGTCGTGCATGAATATGAAGCCGTTGCCAATAAAATGTGCATAGGGCATCACATGAGGCTCGAGACACTCTTCGACGTACCGATGACAGTTTAGTGCAGGCAGACGTGGCCCAGACACAAAAGCAAGCTCTGTCTTACCGTCGGCGCTGATTCCTCCCCAAACCGTCCACGAACCGCCACCATAGCTGACCTTTTCTTCAATGCAGCATTCTGCATAGCGTTCTCCGTCTCTTCTGTAGACCTTGTTCCTTCCGTCGTTACCATACAGCATAATTTTACACTCATCAGAAAAGAGAACTTTGCTCCACTGTAGGTATGACCAATTTAGGTGCTCACGTGCAAAGTTAAGGCGCGCTCTTCGATGGTCTGCAGTTAATTTCGGCCCATTTGCTGGCTTATGCGGTACCAGTCCACGATCCTTCAACCTTCTTCTAATTGTAGAGTCACTTACAGCCACCCTTCGTACAACACGAAGCCGCTGCTGCAATTGAAAAGCGTTAAGGCGTTGATTTCTTAAAGAAGTTGTTACAATAAATCGATCATCTCGCTCAGAAGTGACCCGATTCCTGCCAGATCCTGAACGGCGCGTGAACAAACCAGTCTCCCGATAACGTTTATAGACTCTATGAACAGATGACAGGCTTAGATGCAGTCTTGCAGCCACAACACGCTGACTAAGGCCAGAATCCAGCAATGCCACAACTTGGGCGGCTTCTGTGGGCGAAGTATCCATACGTTTTAGAAAAATAACCTTTTTTCAGACGTCCCAAAGTCACAGTATTGAAATAAAAAACAAAAAGTTTAAGGATAGGCGCCAATTTTTAGTTTTTAAACGCTAAATGTACTCCAACCTTAAACACACATTTGTCTCAAAACAGTGATTCATTTCGTTTATAAGATAAACAAATGAAATTCTAATTTTGAATTTAGAATTTTCGCTTATTACTGTAATGGCCAAACTGCCAGCTATACATTTATGTTTTTTTTTCATCGTATGAATTCTTTTTTGTGTTAAATTCGGACAGAAACAATGAAAACGGAAGTGTTTCGATTTTTTTGATGAGAAGTGTAGTTAAGGAGACCTATTTTTGAATTACGAATGCGATTTCATAGTCAGCGGTGACTTTGAGGTCACGGATTCCTAAACATCAATTTTTGAAAGTCGATCGCAGAGCTGCCAACATAGATAAAGTACACACATAAATGTAAGAGTTCGGTTCTACGCAGAATGTAGCCTCTGCCGGTTATTGCCGACTTAACCATTATGGTTATTATATATACGTTTATATAAAGGTTTATATTTTGTCGACCTCCATAGTCGAGTGGATAGTACACCGGTTTCAAGGTGTCGCCGTCTCTGAGGTCCCGGGTTCGAATCCCGGTGGGGGCAGATGTTTGTGTGATGAATGCGAGCATTTGTACCTTAGTCATGGTTGTTGATATATATTTCAATAAAAATTATTTAAATATGTATAATATATGTATGTCTATCCGTTACCCTAGATCCCATAGCACAAGCCTTACAGAGCTTAGTTTGGGCTAGGCTAATTGGTGTAAGTGTAACAAATATTTATTTATTTATATATATATAAATGTAGTCGCTGCCGGTTCTTACCGGCTTAACCATTATGGTTATTATATATATATATATATATATATATATATATAATATATATATATATACATATAATAAGACAGTAAAAATATTTTGTCTGTACATTTAGTATTTTTGACTGAAATGGATAGAGGGGCACTTAAATAGATTATTAGAAAGCAATAAAAAATTTTTGGAATTTTTTGTCTGTCTGTCTGTCTGTCTGTCTGTATGTTTGTTCACGTTTATCTCCGAAAGTACTGAACCGATTTGCTTGAAACTTTCACTATTTGCTTTGTTTTAACTCAGAATAATATCTAAACTTTGTTTCATCAAAATCGGTTCATTAAAAAAAGTTATCGTCATTTTAATGAACTCAAGGCATGATAATCGGTGATTATTAGTCACATCGGTGATGTCGAAGTCGCATTCGTAATTCAAAAATAGGTCTTCTAGTCTGTCCATCTCATTGCTAATCTACCACGCGGCCTGATGCCTTCGACCCTTCCCTGCTGACATTTTTACTGACATTCGTACAATTAAATGTATTTCGAGTGTCAGAGTAAGAAAGACCTATAGCGAGTAAATCCGTGGGATTTGTTTGATCACGGGTTGTATTAGAAAGCTGCCGAGTCTTTTAAAGCAGCCGCCATTGCAAGCACATAGTAACAAGCTTATAGCGAAAACGTTTAATGTATTCTTAACTAAAATAGAAAACATTAATTTCATTTTTAACTAGTCAAAAAGATTTGTAAAGTGGCAGTTATTTGTTCCTACTTATTTTATAGATAAACTAGCTTTCTGCCCGCGGCTTCGCCCGCGTGGATTTCGGGATTGGGTGTATAGAGGGTTAAGGGTCATAGCTTTTGCCCACGGCTACATATACGCGGAAGTCGGTTTATGGTGCGAAGATTTTATCGCGCTTCCCGTGGGACTATCCGTTTTTCCGAGATAAAAAATGCCGCAAAACTCCTCAAGAATCACTCTATCTATTGATGAAAACCGCATAAAAATCTGTGCAGTAGTTTTTGAGCGAAGCCTTTATTGCGCATCCCGTGGGATCTGTCGATTTTTCCGGGATAAAAAGTAGCCTATGTTACTCGGGGAGAATGTAGCTTTCCAAAGGTGAAAGAATTTTTGAAATCGGTCCAGTAGTTTAAGCGTGAAGAGGTAACAAACAAACAAACAAACAAACAAACACACTTTCGCATTTATAATATTAGTTGGGATGTAACAAAGTAGTTATAGTGACGTAACTACAATAGTTACGTCACTATAACTACTTTGTAGATACAATACAATATGGCCTCGCGAAGATTTTTGTAGATATTGATATATTCTATAATATTGGCGAACATTTTTTTGTCCTATCATTAATACTCTTCGCAGAGTATGCGTTGAAAGACATTTTATGGCAATTTTTTTTACACCTTCGGTTGGTTTTAATAAGAATTTCTTAAGATTTCTATAGTAATTTCTAGTGCTAAATATAGCCTATATTACTCAGTGATATAGTAGAATTATTAAAATCGGTCCAGTACTTTTTGAGTTTATTCGTTACATACAAAAATACAAATCTTTCCTCTTTATAGTATTAGTGTAGATATGTCACAATTTTGCCACTTCTTTTATTTGTATTGTCAGAAACTTCGTTCGTTCTTGGTTGTTCGATGACCTCCCTAATCGATTCCATTGGACATCGGTTTCAAGGTGTCGCCATCTCTGAGGTCCCAGGTTCATGTCCCGGTAGGGGCAAGGGGGTTTGTGTGATGAATGCGACCATTGTACTTTAGTGTACTTTAGTTATGGTTATTAATATTTATTTCTAGCAAAAAAATTTATATATTTATATGTAACTAGCTTTCTGCCCGCGGCTTCGCCCGCGTGGATTTCGGGATTGGGTCCATTCGAGTAGAGGTCAAGAGGTTAAGGGTCATAGCTTTTGCCCACGGCTACATATGCGCGGAAGTCGGTTTATGGCGCGAAGGTTTTATCGCGCTTCCCGTGGGACTATCCGTTTTTCCGAGATAAAAAATATCGCAAAGCCTTGCTCAAGAATCACTCTATCTATTGATGGAAACCGCATGAAAATCTGTGCAGTAGTGTGAGAAGCCGTTATTGCGCATCCCGTGGGATCTATCGATTTGTCCGTGATAAAAAGTAGCCTATGTTATCTCCACATAAAAATCACATCAATTCGTCGCTCCGTTCTGCCATGAAAGACGGACAAATAGACAGACACACTTTCCCATTTAAAATATTAGTATTGATATGTAATCATAATAACTTTTTCTATGGTCTATCCGTTACCCTAGATCCAATAAGACACTAAGGCTTGTAAGGAATATTTAGTTTTAAAAAACATATATTAGAATGGATTTATCATCATACAAAAAGTACCTATTCATCATGATCGACATACACATCGACTCATATGCGATACGTCCCACTACTGGGATACTGATGTTGGCTTAGACTAGAAGAAATTGATTTACCAAACCACATGAATTAGTGAAAGGTTTTGTTTCCTATTTTCAGTCTTATCTCAAAGGTGTTCGTGGTACGCTTCCTCAGTAGGCTATTAGAACAATAACGGGATAAAAGGTACAATAGTTATAGATAATTTTGAATCTCAATAGCCACAAAGATATTGTAATGCCTTTCATTCGGAAACTATTTAATATTATTCGTTATTCTTCTTTTTGTGCAACAGTTTCTCGGGAACTTAACATGCTATGATTTTCTACAAATGCAAACGAGAGTTACCGTTCAAGGAATCTCTTGATAATTTACCAATCAATTTTGGAGAGTCTGTTCCTGCGTCAGCAACAATAACATTATTAATAAAGGGAATTGAAATATGATCGAAAAAATCTATACGATGACGCTAGACCCCACCGACTACTACAATTACTCATAAAAACATTGATATCATTTTTTTTTGTTTATTTGGTTCACAACTTGAAACAAGATTATGACTAATTATGACTACAAAACAAATAAAGACACGCACGGTGTAGTTTCTAATATTAGTGAACACGGAATGCACGAATTTTTGAAATCGATACACCATTATTTATACCTCAAAAAACTGAAGCATTAATGTTCCGATTTTTAAGAATTTATAAAGCTACTTTAGCTTATTAATGTTCATTAATCGATGGAGTCTCATCCAAATTCTTTGTATTAAATTCAAAATATTTTCTTAAATCGCTACCTCCTTTGAATGTAGCCTCACCCTGTCTAGTCCCTGCTGTAACAATTTAATCCAGCCCATAAATCATGCCGCGCGCCTGCAATTGATACGGCGAATTTTTTACTTGCCCTTCTCCACATTTGTCTGGTCGACATTTCGGAAAAACCTTACACAAAGAAAGCTATTCGAAAAACAAGCCCCGAATGTTGTTGTTTTTAAGCTGAACTTTCCTTTTGAAAAAGGTTATATGAAAGCTTTTTTGGAAAGGTTGTCTTCCTACGTATGTGGGAAGTTTGTATAGGAATTGTTAAGAAAAGGCAGAATTTTATAGCTCTGCAGTTAGGGAATGCGTTTCGCGAGATTTTGTCTAATTTTTCGAGATCGATCTCGAAGCGTAATATTACGATATCCCGTTTGAGATTCGGGATTAGTAGTAATGATTCTGTTGTTTCCTCAATTTGCATTGCATTCATCCTCAGGATATTTTAATAGACTAATGTCTGCTTTATACAAATAAAATCTCATGTGGTCTGTACCAGATAATTATATACCCGCTAAGGGCTGTCGACAGTAAAACGACTTATTATTATTTTATTTATCATAACAATAATTCATTGAGTCTTTAAAACAACATCATTATATTCTTATAAAGTGAGGTCCACGAACCGATCGTCTGAATTATATAATAGATCTCGCGAAATTGATATTTCCAATAACGCGGGATCTCGAATCGATATTGCATTCCATTTCCACAACACAACAATATTACTTATATTAAAACAAGTAATCATACAATTTACGTCTGTGATAGTATAGAAGAAACCTTTTAAAATCAGTTAACCCATCTTTACCCAACGTTGCGCAAGCGCAACATTTCATATTAGATATTTTTTTTCAACAAGGAAATAAATCTACGGAATATAAGCCAGTTTCGTTAAGAACGAGAACTAAGAGATGAATTATTTTTTATGTTTTTTTCCACGCAATAGAGAAAAACTTTTTTCTGTTCCGTGGTTTTTACAAACACATACTAGTATAATTTTTATTCTTCAAAAACTGCCAATTGAGTCATCTCAAGATCGATATATTCATCCAATCATAAAAAAAAAATTATTTGAATGAAAACTAAACTTCTTACACTGTATACTAAAGGTTTAGATCTTATCCATAGTAATATTAGAAATGGGAAAGTGTGTCTGTCTGTTTGTCCGTCTTTCACGGCAAAACGGAGCGACGAATTAACGTGATTTTTTACGTGGTAATAGTTGAAGGGATGAAAAGTAAAATAGGCTACTTTTCATCCCGGAAAAATCGGCAGATTCCACGGGATGTGCAATAAAGGCTTCGCTTAAAAACTACTGCACAGATTTTCATGCGGTTTTCATCAATAGATAGAGTGATTCTTGAGCAAGGTTTTGCGGCATTTTTTATCTCGGAAAAACGGATAGTCCCACGGGAAGCGCGATAAAACCTTCGCGCCATAAACCGACTTCCGCGCATATGTAGCCGTGGGCAAAAGCTATGACCCTTAATCCTCTATAAACCCAATCGCGAAATCCACGCGGGCGAAGCCGCGAGCAGAACGCTAGTTTATAATAAAAATCACTTCGTTGTACCAAACTACATACACAGATTGTTTTTCTATTAAAGTTCCAGAAATACTTGCGTATACTCAACGCTGTCTTTTTTTTTTATGGATTTTTTTTCTTTTTTGATGTACGTAATACGATAAATGTAATAAACAATAAAACCATAAGTATGCATTTATTTTTACCCTTGGGAAGTAATGGGTTAAAAGAGCCACTACATCAAAATTGGTATTCAATTATAGGATTCACAAATTCACAACGCTATTAGGACTATAGTGTATGCTATCGATTTGTACTGTTGCACCTCTTGTTTCATTAGTTTGTCCGCCCTACAAACTATAAATCAACTAGCTGACCCGCGCCCACTTCGTTGGGCATAATATTAATAATCCCCGAAGCGAGCACGAAAGCGAACTGAATTAAACCCGAAGCCATCGCGCGCCGTCCGCTGATGATGATGATGATGATGATGATGATGATGACACTCCGCAATAATGTGGCTTTCTATTGGTGAAAGAATTTTTAAAATTGATGATGATGATGATGATGATGATGACACTCAGCAATGATTTAAACTATCCTATCTCTCAAGTTGGATCGAACTGCACATGGTGTGCGAATTTTATTATAATCGGTTAAGTAGTTTAGGAGTTCATTGAGCACAAACATTGTGACATGAGATTTATATATATTAGATGACGCTGTTTACAGCCTAAAGTACTGAGAAAAGTTGGTTCACCACCGCAATCCAATTCTAAATGTAAATTCTCCTCCAACAATTTGCTCAGTCACTGTTTATGTCCTTTGACTGTATCTAGTTCGGTAATAAAACTCGACCGGGAACAATTCGAAATTCTTATGTCTTGATTTAATTCGATTGCGTCTTCCCCGGCCGAGGGCGGCGGCTAATTAAGCTCCTCGAATTAAGCTCCTCGCCGTCGCAGGTTCGACGCTCGGTTGGGTAGCTAACACCGCCAACTTTTAAATTGTCCGTTCTTAATTGTCGGATTTCCCTAGCTATTATGTTTATGGGGAAATTTTTAGCGTTTCGGAAGTTTTAATTAATACTTTAACGGTTCAGTTATCGTTTGAATTAATGTTTGCTCAGCTTGCAGTTTGGTTTCTTTTGCTGGATTGCGACACTGTGGAAATATTAGACAACACAAAGATTATAGAATTGTTATAAAACTGTCGTTTATACATATTCCTGCGCTGACTTCCAATGAAACTTATGAGTATAGTAAAGAGATACAAAAGAATAGATTTTATTGCTCAGTTTTGCATTTTTGACGTCGCTCTGTAGCAACGTAGCAAAATTCTTTGCTTCTAAAAAGCAAAAAAAAACCATCAACTGTTATTTATTATAGACTAGCTACTGCCCGCGACTTCTTCTGTGCAATATCAGTATTTCAGGTAGCTTATATTAGCGAGGCGTATATCTTAATAAATTGTAGCCTTTTTTTTTGTTCCCCTGAGGAAAATGCATTAAATTGCCCCGGCTGTGGCGAGCCGGCGGTTATGTGCGTCAAGGAGGAGGCATACCCACTAAAAACCTCAGGAATGGCCTTCTTCAGGCATGTAGGGAGCCCCCGGGAACGCCAAGCGACTTCCGGGAACCCCCAGAATCCG
Source organism: Scirpophaga incertulas (assembly GCA_036419045.1). Classification (NCBI taxonomy): domain Eukaryota; kingdom Metazoa; phylum Arthropoda; class Insecta; order Lepidoptera; family Crambidae; genus Scirpophaga; species Scirpophaga incertulas. Next base: position 21,253,678 of record CM071645.1, on the reverse strand, counting down.
CTGCCCTGCCCATACAGGGGAGCCCACCTCGGGGGAGGCTACAATACCTCCCCCAATCTCCTCCACCGACGACGCTCCCCGGCCATGGGAGGGGCGTGGTCCCTCCCGGGTCGCCTATGTGTTATTCTAATGTATAAATTATTATAAGAAGATCCACGCTATTATTAAGAGAATGACGTAACTTTTTACAACACACTAGATGCTTAAGGCTCTGAATTAATTTATACAAAAGAAACTCAACTAATATTTAATAGAAAGCTATAGAATTATTTAATAACTAATAGGTAATTTAAAATTTGACTTTGTCAAAATAAATATTAAACTAGTACAAAATGGAGAAAAAACTACGTCGGTATTACAACCAAATTTACTTTTTAGATCGAACTTTTGAAGCGTGTGCTTATACACAACTGAAACTTTGCCAGAAGCTAGTAGAGAGTATTTAATATCGTAATTTACTTTAATACTTCCTACTAATTTCAAGGTACATCTACCAAATTGTCTATAATAATAATAGTTAATTCAAACACGCGAATCGACGAACTTAAATAACTTCACAATAGCAATAGCGGAGCTACGGCGCCGTGAAATAGCACGCGGCAATGAAATTCGTCAAAAGGATGGTCGGCAGAGACAACCGCGCTCCCTACCTGCCCCCTCTCGCCAATTAGCGGTTAATGTAGTGGAAACAGTTGATTTTCTGCACTCTTTGATTCATGACGTGTGTATTTACCCTTTTAAATATCCACTTTTTATAAGTAATAGCTGGCTTTAAATAATAAATATAGAGAGCATATAAGAGCATATGTCATCCCCAGTTATGAATGAAATCTGTGCAATAAAATTGGGATTATAGTAAAATCATAGTATCGAAATATGTATCAAGTTCTATAACTATTTGATTAAAATAAAACACCCTGTCAAAATAACTGCGATATGAACAAAAGAATAGCGCGATATGACAGTCAATCAATTGTCAATAAAAGACTAGGAGGAGCTGTGACATTTTTTTAAATTAAAAAATTAGGTATAAACTTGGCGATTCATATATTAATATAGAATTAAACCAAAAATCTGCAAAGTATATAGTTATACTTTAAAAATCTGTCAGTATACGCATTCACGACAAGCAGGAGACCTATTTTTGAATTACGAATGCGATTTCGAAATCCGTGACCTCAAAGTCACCGCTGACTATTTAGTCAGCGGTGACTTTGAGGTCACGGATTCCTAAACATCCAATTTTTGAAAGTCGATCGCAGAGCTGCCAACATAGCTAAAGTACACACATAAATGTAAGAGTTCGGTTCCACGTAGAATGTAGCCGCTGCCGCTGTATTCCTAATTCAAAAATAGGTCTCCATATTTTCGCGACAATTCTCACGGCGTGTCGTGTACCATTAACTGGGAGCACACGCTGCGCAACAGTCGCACCTGCGGGCGTGATAAACTGCAATCGTAAATACAATATTTTTACCGAATCCGCATCGCGGAGATATATGGAACAAGTTTGAGCACCCTCTGTTGGCAAGTTGCAAGCTGTGATTTACGGCGCGCGGTAATGAGGCCGCCTGGCGACAGATGGCGCGCTGAGTTGTTTATTGGCGTCCCGCTGATTTATGAGCAAGGCGCCGCCGAACAATCGCCACGAAGATAAGTTTATTGCTTTTTCGGAATGCTGCTAAGTGATCGGCTATGTTTATTAAATGTTACAGCGGTGTTAAGCACTACCTTAAATGTATTGTATTAGTACATTTTCCTCTAAAGCTAAGCATATGTATATTATAAGGATTAATATATAATATACTTCGCCAATTTTATTATGAGTAAATGTAATGTGGCGCCAATATGTAGCCACTATTCGGGTATATCAGAGATATAGTTAATATTACCATTAAAAAAAAATTATCACACTAATATATTTTTCTCACGACCTAAACGTCTTAAAACGAAAGCTCGGAAATGTTACTTTTCCCTTTGGGAGAAAGACAGATTCCTAGCAAGGAGCACGCTATCCCTTATGTCTAAACCCCTATTTCACCCCCACACTGGTAAAAATTTAAAAATGCTAGAATAAACAATTTTTTGTTTCTTATGATGTGATATTTGACGAACTTGCATACTAACTTTTAACCCTTACCCCCTAGCTGGTCGAAATTTCAAAAATGCTAGAACAAATGTTTAATGATTTCTTATCAAGTGCTTAAATATAAAGTCGCATGGTTTTATCTTTTAAAATTAAGAAATACCATACAAACTTTCAACCTGTATTTCAACCCCCTACATCCTTTTTTTCGAAATAAAAAGTAGCCTATGTTCTATCTCAGGGTCTAAAGATTGTCTGTACCAAATTTCATCAAAATCGGTTGCGAGGTTTAAGCGGGAAAGCGTAACAGACAGACAGACAGACGGAGAAGTCTGTTTTTACGTGTGTCATTCCTAAAGTTTATCTGTCAAAATGACAGTAGTGGTTTTTTTCTTCCCTATGCTCTGTGCCATACAGCCAAGTCTTAAAAAATGACAAAATGACAGGTAATGTAGGTAGTAGTGGTTTCTTCCCACCAGGGAACGGCAAAGGCTCTGTGCCATACAGCCAGGTCTTAAAAATCTTTAATTTCTGTATTGATAATGAGTAAGGCAAATGCCAAATCATCGGTCTTTTCAGCTTTTATACATTTCCAATTGTAGATGTAACGAAAAATTGGTATAAAGTTGTCATGACTTGTTAATAACTCTTGTAGCGATGACGGAATATTCAGATCTATTTATTTTAAGGCATCAATATATAAAATTCTCTGTACTGGTAATCTAGGACGATAACTGTCAAAACGGCTTCTTTTTTATTGTGAACACATCAATACGAGTGTTGTACAGCGTCTATTTATATAACTTATATCAACTTGTTTATCTTATAAGTATTAGTATTTACCACAATTCACCGTTTTCACTTTTCAATGAGTATTTATTCAGACAAACGCCATCGTTCGTTTGTTGGTAGGTGAATGCTTGCTATTTACTATAACCACGTAATAACTTAAACTACAAATTATTGTGGGTATGGCATTCAATAAAAAGACGACTCTCCATTTTGTTATTTTAGTCTTGAAGAAGACCTCACGACATTAATATTTGAATAAATAAAATAGTTTTAGTTGGTATGCGTTGGTTTTTTGTTTGGTTTAGTGTGTGTTTAGTTCAAGCTCACCGCTACAAAATTTACAGTGTTGTCAAGACTCTACAGCAGGTAAGAAATACTTATCTTTTTTACAAGCTTTTATTTAACTTGCAATGTATGTATGTTTGTATGTTCGGGTGGAATCCTACAACTTAATTTTAAGACATTTGCCTTCAACCGATTGAGCTTAAATTTTGTATACACGTTTAGTTCGGATGACAATTCACGATTAACTATGTGATGTCATTCTAAATCCAACATGGCGGCGTACCCAAGATGGCGAACCAATTATTTTTAATGCACTCGTACAATATGGGTATCAAATCAAAATAAAAGGGCTTGTCAAGAATAACTAGACAAATAATGTGACGTCACTCTTAATCCAATATGGCGGAACACCCAAAATGGCAGATAATTTTCTTTTATTTGTTCTTACAATATGAATATCAAATCAAAGGGCTTGCTAAGAATAACTAGGAAAACCTAAAATTATAAAATAAAATTAAGGTAAAAAAATTATTTAAAAGCAAGCTTTTAATTGAATACGCTAAAAAGAAAAATATAAGCTTTTACACCAAAACTTTTACTCTTAACTTATAAAGTCATTTTAAATTTGACACATTTGACACAATTTATATGTTATAAAGCTTGTCGCGAAATTTAAATATTAGTATTTATTTTCTTAGTTTTAATTGGCAGTATATATTTAAGTTTACCCATGTTGCGTACACTTTTAATGAATATTGTCTAGGACAGTATATCTGTTTGTGTGCCTATATATATATAAATAAAAAAATTTTTATTTTATTTTATTTTAAAGGTAGATCAACAGTTATTACAATTTTTATAGTGATTAGATTAAATACAATAAACTAATTACAGATCTACACAAGTAGTCATAGAATAATACAATGATGCAATTATGCTGAACAGACAAAAACAGAACTTAGCCTATATTACTAAATACATATTGAACCATATACATACATTTGAGGGAGCTCCCATAGACTACTTTTTTTTATTCGATATTAATAACGGCAACACATGAAGTCTTGATAAATTGAGCAAATAAATAGGGACAAAATTATACTCAATATTATAGAGAAAAACAAATGGAAAAAGAAACGAAAATAAATAAATGAACAAATTTGTGAAAATGCCAGGTGCGCGTGCTAATGCGCCATCTGTAAATGCAACAAGAAACCTTAACAAAGCACGAGTCGAACGAAAGCAACAGTCGTCAAACATATAGTTCGGTGCATTCGGTTGGTATACGCTACTAAACACGAACAATAGATGGCGTTCAAGACGGTTTTTTGCATATTGAACTCTAGATGTCGCTACCAGTCTCGTAAACCAAACGTAAACTTTCAAAGAAAGTTTATGTACATTATTATTTGACATTCATAATAAAACTTATCTCAAAACCCTTCTGCGAAGGTGTGAAAATGATTTTTGTTGTTGGACGAGATTTTTTCATTGTTGTTTGGGCGTGGGAACAGTTTATTCATAAGATATTGGATAAGCTTGGTTGTAAAACAGACATTATTCGGAGTGACCACGGGTATATAGCGCGAGCTTTGCTTGGCGGCGAGTCTAGCGACCTAGCGGACGGCTTGCATCACGTTTTGTCCGAGACGTGCCTCCATTACGCACTTTTCCGATTAGCTAACGGCTTCGTTTTTCCTTTACGAGTTATAAGTTGTTTTATTGCTTAACTGTAAATGTTAACTGCTCCAGTTTTTACACTTTACTTGCATTTTAAGATTGATGTCATAATACAGTGAAACTTAAATTCGTGAATTAAAATATTAATCTTTATTAATATTTAAAAAGTTAAACCATCGAACATATTTTTGAACACTAAGTGATAATACAAAACGCACATTTGTGGCAATTTTTTTTATTATGTAAATCCATCACCGCGATGTAGTAGTTGAGTTGAAATAGCAGAATTCTAATCTATTGCAAGGTATTGGTTTCCCGGCTTGCAGAAATTTCTTTATTTATCCTTAACCAACCATGACATCTTACAACATGATTAAGTGAAACAAAAGAACTCAATTTATAATAAATTTATTTTCACAAAAAAAAGATACTGTATCTATATTGATATTACATTGTACTAAGTATTATTCTTTAAGTGTATCCTTTAAATTAATAATCATGTAGGACATAAGGTCCTACATGAGTTAGGTGAGGTGAGGTTCACCTCTGCTTAATTTGGGTAGAAATTCCAAAATTTATGATGTTTAAATGTCAGGGGCGTGGTATAAAAAGTTCGTGTGGAAAATATTATTGCTCCCAGAAACTTCTTAAACTCAGTGACTAATTATAAGACTCCATGAACTATATTTTGACTCCACACTCGGCGTGGAAGTAATGGACCGGTAGTACCTTGGAAGGTGATGCGAAGAACTATCCTCCAGGATCACTCACTGGTTTCCATAGAACAAGCCTCCAGAGGAACTTTCCGATGTCTGTGCCAGAGCTGGATCCGAGCTCATGCCACAGCCATGCAGACCGATGCCATCACTTCTTGTCCAAACCATCCAAATCGGACATCCTAATTTATCCAATACTTGAGAACTATGCAAAAACTTATACGAAGAACAAGAACACCGAGAATAATATAAGAATATCAAGATTAATATAAGATTAAAACCCGCATCTGAAAAGAAACAATTTGCGTGTTAGGATTCAGTCGGATGACCGGCAATGTGTAGAAAAAAAAAATAAGAAATCCAATGCCTACCAGAATTGAGGTAGCATTCCCTCGATTCAGTGCATCCCAAAATCCCAAACCGACTTTATTATTTTATATAAGGGGTAATCACATCTCTGCAAAAGAACAATGACGAGAATTAGCAAAGCACGCTAAAGCACGCCTGACTCAAAACCAAAAATATTGCGAGATATCGATGAAACTCACCTCACGTTGTGTTGATATTTAAACTTTAATGTTATTTAGCCCATGATGGCCATAAAATACAAGGATATATTCCTTTTACTTTCTCCTCTCCAAATCTATTTCCAACCTTGAGGAGCAAAACCAGAGAGCTAAATGACGTCTGACATTTCTTCACAGAGCAACAAACGTCCTTATCAAGACACGTTCCGAAATGAGCAAATAAACATTTGTGTCCGAATTTAGATTTAGGATCAGAAAAATCTGCCACGTTACACTATGATTTGATTTTCAATTGCGTCTTTAGCAATAAGCTCCATTAACCAAGTTATTATAAATATTTTCATTTAAAAAACATGCTACCAAATCTATATACCTACTTATTTTATTTGACATACATTTTCACATGCACTAATAAATTCAAATAAAACTGTTCTACACCTGTTCGGAAACAAGAAACTGGTTGAGAAGAACATCAAATAAACTCGGAATATCAAATTATTTCTCCTTTTTTATAATTGCAATTTACAGTGTTGTTTTCTCTCTTACTTCTTTTGTGAAAAAGTGGGAATATTTTTAAGTTGATATACAAAATGTATGGTACTTGTTTTGGTAATTTCTGTTATATCAAGTACTTTACTAGTTATTTTACCTTCCTGCTCCGTGGCTTACCGATGACATCCGTGCGCTGATGAATAAACGAAATAGGGAGAAAGTTAGGTATAAACTCAATCCTACCCTGGATAATCAGATTAGGTACAACACTGCTAGAAATCGTTGTAACACAGTGATAAGAGATGCCCAAAGACGCCATATACATAACTCAGTAGAAAATGAAGATCCAGCTAAAGTTTGGAAGTTTCTTAAATCGCTTGGTATTGGTAAATCTCAATTACGTAGCAACGATTTCAAGTTTGATATTAATCTTCTGAACTCCCATTTTACATCGATATCGCCCTTCGGTGGTGATCGAAAATTTGAAACATTAAACAAACTTTCTTTGAAGCCTATACCCGATTACACTCCTTTCGTTTTCGAGTCATTTACGAATGGTGATGTCAAGAGAACTATTCTTTCGATAACTTCTCGTGCTGTTGGTAGTGATTGCATTGGACGCAACATGATTCTTCCTATTCTAGATATTCTAACTCCAATTATCACACATATTCTAAATACCTCCATTAATTCTGGTGTATTTCCCTCTGCTTGGAAGGACGCATTCGTTTTCCTCTCCCTAAAAAATTAAATCCAGTTTCCTTCATAGATTTTAGACCAATTTCCATCCTACCATTTCTATCTAAGGTCCTTGAAAAATTGGTCCACCGTCAGCTTACTAGATTCCTTAATCACAATAATCTCCTAAATACTTTACAATCTGGCTTCCACACGGGACATAGTACGAATACTGCTTTAATCAAAATCACACATGATATTTATGAAGCTATGGATAACCGTCAACTTACATTACTAACTCTATTAGATTTCAGTAACGCATTTAATTCGGTTGATTTCGATCTACTCACTGGTGTCTTACGTTCTCTTGGCATATCACCCATTGTAATTGACTGGTTTCATAGTTACCTGTTGGGACGTCGACAGCGGGTGCGCCTTGAGGACACATTATCTGAGTGGTGTCATATCGTTGCCGGTGTCCCACAGGGTTGCGTATTATCTCCACTTCTCTTTTCAATTTTTATAAATTCTATTACGCAATCACTTTCATGTCACTATCACTTGTACGCCGATGACTTGCAGATTTACACACACGCCCCGCTATCTGAATTTTCTCAGGCTATAGTATTGACTAATAGCAATCTCAATGAAATCCACAACTGGAGTAAAGCATATGGTGTTGTTGTAAATCCGAATAAATCCCAAGCAATTGTTATTGGCAGCTCGTATTATTTAAAGGGTCTTGACCATAGTTTGTTACCTGCAGTAATCTTTGGAGGAACAATTATTCCATTCACCAAAGTGGTTAAAAACTTAGGAATTGTATTTGACCAGTGCATGACATGGCGGCCGCAGGTTGAGGCTGTCCGGAAGAAGTTATTTGCTGCATATAGTACTCTAAATAGATTAAGAAGCTTTCTCCCTATAGCTACAAAGACAGTGTTAGCTCAGTCTCTCTTGCTTTCCTTGATTGACTACGCTGACACTGCGTGGATTAATTTATCTGAGGAACTACTTGACAGTTTGGAGCGGCTGCAAAATGTAGCCATCAGGTTCATTTTTAATCTGCGTAGGTTTGACCATGTTTCTAATTGTCGCTTTCAACTCAAATGGTTACCTATTCGCCAGCGCAGAGACTTACATGTTTTATCCCTACTTTACAATATTTTGTATCTTCCAACATCTCCATCCTACCTTAAATCTTTGTTTTCTTTTCGATCCCATTCGTCATGTCGTGCCTTGCGTTCTAATTTTAATCTGACTCTGGATATACCGCCCCGAAGTACCGACTATTTTTCATATTCTTTTTCGGCTTATGCCGTCCGGTTGTGGAACTCTCTCCCTGAGGGTATTAGGGGAGCGCGAACGCTGGAGTCCTTTAAGAATCAAGTCCGTGTTCACTTCCTGTCAAAGATTCCTTAACTTAAACTAGTTATAGCCTATTGTCCTGTCCAATTACTGTACCCATCCTATATTTAAATCTCCTTTTAATATTTCCCTGGTCCTAGGTTGCCTGGAAGAGATTGCTGTTTAGCAATAAGGCCGCCTTTTGTACATTTGTTATTTTCTTTTTTTTTTGTGTGTGAATATTTTATGAATACAATAAAGGGTTATGTTATGTTATGTTATGTTATTTCATGCAAATAAATTTCTTACAAATCTATGTTATCATATCTTAAATGGTTCCATATATATTTTAATTCTCATTTGAAATAAGACGATTTATATAAAAAACATTTTTTGGGGATTATTGGTTTTTTCTGATCCTAAAATGTTATACAGGTCACAAATCACATTCTATATATAGACCTTTAGCCAATGTAACACAATTAACTTTCGTGATAGTTTCATTATAAATAACGAAAAATATAGAAATGATGCATAAATTGAAATCATTTTCATACAATATCGGTAAATAACAAGATAATACTGGGTAACGAATCTGGATGTCCTATACTCTCTAAGTCTTCTTAAAGCATATGAAAGTTCATATTATATCACTTTAAGGAATATGTTAATATATTTCCCCTAAGAGGGAGCTACTAGTGTTATGATTTACTAGTAAACTGCATTAAGTATACTAGCGGACCTAACAATTTTGTATACTTCTTGAGTTACCCAAATCAGATCAACAAGTCAACACAGGAAGGGAGAAAGATATAATTACAAAATTAATTGAAACAAATGAAATCGTTAAAGAAAACACAAATAAATATGTCCACCAACCGCGTTTTTCCAGAAAACTCTCAATACAATCCCGGTATCCTCGGAGTTAAAACGAATTCCAGATTTCAATGCATTCTTCCCAGAAGTGAGTGGCGACGGCTAAGAATAGATAGCCGCTCATTCATAAAATCGAGTAACTTTGATCAATGGGCGCACGATAGCTGTGATTTGTGTCGTTCGGTAGTTAAAATTTAAGCCAGAGTCAGCACTAGCGCAAAACATGGATACTCATATTAATTCATACAACATGATTCACAGACGTCGGAAATTTATATATATATATATATATATATATTAATCTCTCTATTAAATTTATTATTATAATAAATACGCTGTCCAATTGACGATGATAATGACCAAAATAAAAGTAATTAAAAAATTATAATAATTGATAAAATATCGAGTAAAATAAATGACACATTTGATAGTCAGAAACTGGTCATCACTTTAAGCCTTAAATGTAAAGTGTTAGGTAGTTTTGTGACAGATAAAGGTAAAGATTCTAGCAGATAGAAAGTTCTTCAAGGCCCTAATTGCCGCACCCACCCAAAGCTTTGTTATTAATGACAGAGCTTTCAGTTGGTTGTATCTTATATATAAAATCTCTTGTCGCAATGTTATTTACTATATTCGTCTGAAACAGAAATTTTACATGCATATTCAATAGGTCTGAAAATCTAAACTACTAAACTATTTTTCATACCTCTAAGTGATCCTGACATTATTTTTGTTTTTTGGACACTTTTTCTATAATAAGAGATTAAAATACAAACAACCCTAAATCTCCACCTTTCTATCACCGACCCCTTTTTAATAGTCATTTTAGTCATTTCTTTAGACCTAATATTTATGGTAAGACAAATCCCAACTAATATTATAAATGCGAAAGTGTGTTTGTTTGTTTGTTTGTTTATTTGTTTGTTTGTTTGTTTGTTTGTTTGTTACCTCTTCACGCTTAAACTACTGGACCGATTTCAAAAATTCTTTCACCTTTGGAAAGCTACATTCTCCCCGAGTAACATAGGCTACTTTTTATCCCGGAAAAATCGACAGATCCCACGGGATGCGCAATAAAGGCTTCGCTCAAAAACTACTGCACAGATTTTTATGCGGTTTTCATCAATAGATAGAGTGATTCTTGAGGAGTTTTGCGGCATTTTTTATCTCGGAAAAACGGATAGTCCCACGGGAAGCGCGATAAAATCTTCGCACCATAAACCGACTTCCGCGTATATGTAGCCGTGGGCAAAAGCTATGACCCTTAACCCTCTATACACCCAATCCCGAAATCCACGCGGGCGAAGCCGCGGGCAGAAAGCTAGTAGTTTATAATTTAATGCATCAATCAAATATAGGAATCAATTTCGTCATAGTTAGATAGACTCTTACCAAATTATAAGTTCTCAATATGCATATCATTATTTCTTCTGCTTTCGATAAAAAAAAATCTCTATAAGTCTGCACAAACGCCAGTCATGTTATAAAATAATTAAGCTTATCCACCCCGTGTTATTGATGCGCCCCCTGAGCGCGATAGAGGCTCACAATGGAACCAAAAAACCACCACGGTGCTTGTTTTTTCCGAGATAAAAAAAATCTTATTCAAATGTCGTCCAGCAAGCACCTGCCATCGCGCCTCGCACAAAAAGCTGTCGCGCTGGTGAAACTTCCTGTAAAACATTTAACTACACCACCGTGCACTTATGTACTCAAAGTACCGTTCTTGTGTGACGTCACTTAGTTTATTTAATTGCCTTGCCTTTAGCATTATCTCTCTAACTCCAAGTACAATGAATCTTATATATAACTAGCTTTCTGCCCGCGGCTTCGCCTGCGTGGATTTCGGGATTGGGTCTATAGAGGGTTAAGGATCATAGCTTTTGCTCACGGCTACATATGCGCGGAAGTCGGTTTATGGCGCCGAAGGTTTTATCGCGCTTCCCGTGGGACTATCTGTTTTTCCGAGATAAAAAATACCGCGAAACCTTGCTCAAGAATCACTCTATCTATTGATGAAAACCGCATGAAAATCTGTGCAGTAGTTTTTGAGCGAAGCCTTTATTGCGCATCCCGTGGGATCTTCCGGGATAAAAAGTAGCCTATGTTACTCGGGGATAATGTAGCTTTCCAAAGTTGAAAGAATTTTTGAAATCGGTCCAATAGTTTCGGAGCCTATTCATTACAAACAAACAAACAAACAAATCTTTCCTCTTTATAATATTAGTATAGAAAATGAATCGCTAAATGTGTTGGTAAGCGCATAACTCAACAACACCTGAACCAATTTGGCCAATTCTTTTTTAAAATGTTCGTTGAAGTTCAAGGATGGTTTTTACGGCGTGAAAAATTCGAATAAGTATCGGAAAAACCCTAAAAACAGCCCTTTTTCCCATGCAAACGTTTACTTAGCTTTGTTGTTATTGTATAAAGTTCATATTGCAAGCACTCAGTGTTATCTAAGCAATGTAAGTGTGCTCCAAACGTCAAAGAGTCAATTTGGTCTTTATTAACGCCATATAAAGTTGAAATTCAATCATATCTATCAAAACAGTGTGCGTGTGCGTTGGAGCACAGAATACATCGTTGGAGGATTTAATGTCACGTTCCAAAGTCGAATAGTTTTAAATGCTTATGTACGTTTTATTTATCTTTTTTTATTCACAACCCTCTGTACGTGTCGGTTCTGTACACGAGATTTTTTTGCCCCGACTATAAAATAAGTAGGAACAAAAAACTGCCACTTTACAAATCATTTTGAATGGACGAAGTCTGTCGGGTCCGCTAGTCTCTTATAAAAACTTTTTCAGTCACTCGATGACAATTTCCCAATCTGACAGCTTACTCGTGTCACCAATTTTTATATAGAAGATATTAAAAGTAGAGTAATGACAAGAAACAAAGCGAATGAAGCTGTAAATGGCGCTCAAAAAGGGCGCTTTTAACTGTGCATGGAGGTATGGTGATGTTGGAGGTATACGGCTTAATAAGTCCAAAAACATGTTAACATTAGTTACGAAGGAGCGAGGGTTATAGGTAGCCCCAACCCAAAATTATGTAAACCTTACGAGTATGTGGAGTCACCAATAAACATTATGGATATTGAATTTAGATTTTTTTAATGCCTGTGCCTACATTTATGTATGGAAGGGAATGCTGAGTATGGCATTCCATTTTACGGTAACAAACAGTCTTATAATAAAGTACGAAAATATAAAAAAATATATACAAATAGACCTAAAGCACCATTGATATATGATGGAAACTACGTGACCACCACCACCTAGACTGCGGGCTACTACTTCTCGCGTGGCCAGTTAAGTGGTACTCTAAAGGCGGTTCATAGTGTGCACAGCACAGCCCAAAATAAATCCACGGCCCTACTTAGATTTTATTAAACTTCTACCTACTGTATTTTTTATAAGAAGTCTCAATTAAATTAATTCCATCAAACTTGATATTTATTTATTACTATTTACTTTACATATTAAACTATTTACCTACTAAAAAGAGGAAAAACGTTACATTATACACATATTAAACATTAGAATAGAATAAAATAGACATTTATTTGACACACATAAATTGACAAGCACAGCAACATTACATACAGGACACAATTATTAAACAACTAGCTTTTGCCCGCGACTTCGTCCGCGTGGACTTCAGGTTCGTCCCGTCTAGTCTAGTAATAAGTAAGAAATACGGTAACTAAGCACTGCAGAGCCCTAATCATAGGCCTATAGCTAGCTACTGCAGTATGCTCCTATAAACTACATTTAACGATCTTTTTCCTTTTGTGGGTTATTCCTAAGAGATAAACATCTCGTATATCATCACGGACTTTTTTGTAGACCTATTTAAGTTGTACAATACTGTAGTAAATTGTTTTGATCTATCTTGTAGGATTCAGTCAGCGTTTGCAATGTAAGCGCAAAAAATGTGTTTTTTTACGAGCTCACATTAGAAACCTCAAAAATTGTAGCCTATGTGTTATTCTGATGTATAAGCTATATTGTGGTAAAGTTTCATTCAAATCCATTCAGTAGTTTTTACGTGAAAGAGTAACAAACATCCATACTTACAAACTTTCGCCTTTATAATAGTATAATAGGATTAAGAGAAAAGAAAATAATAATAAAGAGAAAAAACACACACACAGGTGCAATCTACATGTGTCAAAAAGGGTTCTGTCTCAGCATAATGCTTCCGCAGTTCTGCAGAGGCGCTGCTCTTACGACAGGCCCTAATTGGCACATGAGACAACAAACTCTTTTCGGAACCAATTCGTTAGCCAAAAGAGTAATGTTAGAGCCAATAAAAAAATAAAAATAAAACATTGATATTGACATTAGACATAAAAACTAAAACGTAAAGAAAAAAAAACTTATCTATAGTTGTGAAAACAGTTACCCGCTAGTTTATTTTTGTATACCCCCAGGGAGTCACAAAACACATCTATATCGAATTGTAGTTTAATATAAAAATTACAAGAACGCCGGGAATAAGTATTTTTAGCATAATTTGTCCGACAGTATGGAACAAAAAATGTGTCTTTTGAACGTAAGGAAGTCCTGGGCACTCTAATATTAATTCTTTGTAAAAAATCGGCTGAGTATATATAATTTTATACAAAAATACTCCATACAGAAACTTACGCATTTGATTTAAAAAATATGTATTTAATTGCTATTTAATACTAATGAGTCTAGGGCTATAAGCTTAGCATATGCTCATATGGCACTCTAAATACATATTACTAACACAATGCAAATCTTCACTTAGCCCTGATGTGTACATTATGTTTATTTTTTGTATATGTATGTGTGTATGTTTATTGTAACCTGTTGTATGTACCTAAAATTTAAAATAAAAAGTAGAGTTAATCTTCCGTTTTTTATAATCGAAACTTTTTAAGACGTCATCGTAATTTCCTTGTCGAACAATTTGAATTAAATTACGTACTTGCTTAAAAATGGGTGATTGCTATAACAGATGTTTACCATTAAACAGCCCAAAGAGGCCGCGCTTCAATTAGGGCTTATTTTAAACAATAAAGGTCTCGCGTGCGCTCATTTTTAACAAGAAACAGAATCTTTACGAGATTGTTCGGATTTTTTTTACTTTGGCGCATGAGTTGTTTGGCCGGAGATGCTTAGCATATCTGATTACTGTTTGACTTGAAATAAATTTATTCGATATAATGATGATTGATGACACACTTTATTTGTATTTTAACAGCACACACACAAAAATAAAGAAATAATGTAACATAATTGTTGGTGACTGGCCGGTCAGGCTAAATGTTAATGGGTGCTTGTCAGATTTCTCATCTGTTTTTGACGATAGGTTTCATTGTCAGCAAATTCCACATAGCTTATATTTTTATACTTGTTGTTGTTATTTACTTATAGTATTTATTTTAATATATATTTATCATAATTCACGTATTTCATTTTACTTAATACAGTCCATTTCTTCGATCGGGAACAATAATATTACCTTACAACAGATCTTGAAAAATTACAACACATGTGTGCTGTAGAAATAGAAAAACGTGGCAAATTAGTGACTCATTCGGCATCTAAATCAAAGCACTTGTATTCTGCTATAACCCAGAGTGTAAGGATGGTGAAAACATAAAAATTTGTTTTCAATCCTTAGGGATTATGTGAAAATAAGTTAATAAAATGAAAATAAGATAATTTATAATATGATTATTATTTATGATGATGATTATTTAATTGGAGTATCGTCTGTCTGTCTGTTTGTTCCGGCTAATCTCTGGAACGGCTGGACCGATTTGGACGGGACTTTCACTGGCATATAGCTTATGTAATAAGGAGTAACATAGGCTTATTTTAGAAAAAATAAAAAATAAATAATGTTGCAATGTCCAAGTACCGTCCAAGTACCTCCAGTACGATACGATACTGATACGATACTGCACTTAAGTAAAAACAAAAAAAAAACTAAATAAACGATTTAATTTTTTTGTGAAATTTCGCGGACGAAGTCGCGGGTTTATACAGTATGTATAAAAAATTCTCCTGTCATAATGTTAGTTACCATTTCTTTTTTTTTTGGACCCCTGAGGATTGAAAAATGCATTAAATTGCATACCCCGGCTGTGGCGAGCCGGCGGTTATGTGGGGCTCTCCTCCCCAGAAGGGGGAGGCCTACCCACTAAAAACCTCAGGGATGGTCTTCCTCAGGCATGTAGGGAGCCCCCGGGAACATCAAGCTACTTCCGGGAACCCCCAGCCTCCGCTCCCCTGCCTAGACGGGAGCCCTCCTCGGGGGAGGCTACACTACCTCCCCCGGTCTCCTCCACCGACGACGCCTCCCGGCCACGGAAGGGGCGTGGTCCATCCCGGTCGCCGTAGCAGCCGCGACTTCCTCGCGCCCGCCGGCGACCCGCGGCGGCTCCGCAGCTGTGCTACCGAGCCCGGCGCCGCCTTCTTCGAGCGGGATCGGCCATCTCCCGACCCCGCTCGGCGTGGCATCACTGCCTAACAATCGGTCGGTCATCCATCTTGGTCTCATCTAGGATGAAGTACTAAAGCATTGATAGAGCTGCAGTCCTGCATGTAATATTCATGCCTTTCTTATTCAATAATGCCAGAAAGAGGCAAATATTATTATTATATTATTATTTCTTACTTAATTATATGTTCCTATTATTACTAATATATTAATTACTTAGTTTTCGTTTATAAGAAACTAATGTGTCAAAAAATATGTAGATATCGCAATTTGACTGTTTCTCGTTGTAGCCTCTACATAAACTATTGGGGAACTTAAGCCCAAGTTGATTCTACAATATAGCGTATTAAAAATCCTTGCGATAGGATACCTTGGACAACGACACGGTAGCACGTAAGCGACTACTAAAAACAATTTTATCGCGTAAATATTGTTTTATGCGTTCTGTAAAACCCCGTACATTTTATTAATATTGCAGACTTTGGGATTTATCTTTTGGTGCCAAATTCGTAATTTCTAATATTTGTATATATAAACTCGCGATTTCTTTACTTGCGTTAGTCTCTGTTCAACAAGTGGAAATACTGGCCAACAACAGATTTGGTTTTTCGCTGGCTGACTGAAGCGGCTTTAGTATCTAAGCTTGTCTGATCAGATTTACTTTCTGATTTTTTTTTACGGGGGAATTGCTCCTCATGTAGCATGACACCACGTTGGCAAGGCGCGGCCGTGTGTGGGGCTCTCTGGTCAGACCCGGCCTACCCACTAAAACCCCCCGGTGCTTTCTGGGGCGGGGTGCGCTTTCGCGATTCTACCGCCAGTGGCTGATCAGATACCTAAAAATTCTCTCAATACATAAAAAGTTAATAATAGTATAAAGTTAATAATTGCTCTCAAGCAAGTGAAGTTGTGAATCTATACTAATATATAAAGCTGAAGAGTTTGTTTGTTTGTTTGTTTGAACGCGCTAATCTCCGAAACTACTGGTGCGATTTGAATAATTCTTTTTTTGTTGGATAGCCCATTTATCAAGGAAGGCTATAGGCTAAATAACATTACGCTATGACCAATAGGAGCAAAGACAGAGCGGTAAATGTGTAAAAAACGGGGAAAATTATTCATTTTTGAAGGCTTTCTTTGCGTGCGCTGCGAAAACGGTTCAAGATACACAAAAAATATGTATGAAAGAATTATTCCTCTATACATGATCTAAAAAAAAGTCCGCGACGGCATATGTCTATCTTTTAAGGTTTAGTCACAATGACCGTTTTTATGGTACCAAATTTGGATATGTCGCGTTGTCAAGATCGGGTAACAGCTGAGGTGCGCAAAATAACTATTCCACGCGGACGAAGTCGCGGGCACAGCTAGTTAATTATAAAATTATATATTTTGTAAATAAAACCATTATGGCGTAAATCTTAGTTGATATCTCAGTGTAACTGTTAGCATTTGAGCGTAAAATTGCCAACGTCAGTATGTTAGTACAAGTAATACCTACAGACAACTACAGAACTAGTGACGAACAAATTAAGAATTTCACCGCGACAGCTGATGTCCTACGCTACAGCAGTTTAGGGCTGTCACTTACATTTCATTTATAAAATTTAATATGTTAATGCAGATTTTTATTAATTATTATTGTTAAGGAGTGAATGTGAAATTAAATAATAATATGCGAGTAAAAATAAATAAATAAACGTTTTATTACCCAGAAATAATACAAACCGTGCATTTGACAGTAGCGGACAATCGTGACAGTAACAACGAATAATAGATAAGTAGAAAAGATGTTATATAAAAAACAAAAATGTGGTTGTATATATATATTGTAGTAAAACTCCGTTATCTGAATTAATACTCGTTTATTTCTTTAACTTATTTGTATTTCGCACAACAGACTTAACACTTACTACACTTTCCTAGAGCACGACCACTCGGCTCCGCTGCCCGATGTCGAATGCCCTTCCTCGCCACTCATTACTCACTCACGGTTCGTATTCTTTCAGTGTTGCCAGTTTGAATAAACAATTTTAAATACAAATAATGAACCTTACACTCGTCCATCCTGACCTCGTGTATGTCCTCATACACGCAACCAGGAGACGAGCACAAACCTTACACTCGGCAAGGAAGAGCATTCATAACAATAAAAACTATGTACAATTATCATAGTAAAGAGAGAAGAAAAAGAGGAAAAAAAAAATAATTTGTTATACATTAGTTAGGTAATGCAGTAATTAATTGAGCAGAAAGTTTTGGTAAATAAACAATATTTTCAAAGTCTCATATTATAAACTATGTTTCCTATAAACAATATTTTTTTTTCTAAATCAAAAATATGTGTAAATTCATGTAAATTCATATAATAGGCATACATTGAGAACACGAGTAGCATTTTGCAACTCTTTATAACTCTCGTAATTTGCATTAAACACTTTCAACACAAAAATTCAGTAAACTCTCCAGTTCCTGCTAATTCTAGCAGGGACTGCTGGGTAACGCCATAAATTCAATCCTTACTAACCCATCCATTCTAGTAAGGTTAAATTTAAGGCACAAGTTTATCTGTCGTAAACCCATCCAATTCTAGTAAGGCATTAAACACTTTCAACACAAAAATTCAGTAAACTCTCCCAGTTCCTGCTAACCCATCCATTCTAGCAGGGACTGCTGGGTAACGCCATAAATTCAATCCTTACTAACCCATCCATTCTAGTAAGGTTAAATTTAAGGCATAAGTTTATCTGTCGTAAACCCATCCAATTCTTACGACAAAATTAACCCAAACATTTGCGAACCCATCCAATTCTCGCAAACGTATATCAGTTCCTGCTAACCCATCCAATTCTAGCAGGAGCTGTACCGCAATCAATATTATAAATAACAATTATTAACATAAAAAGGGTATTGTTATCCATTCGAAATTTAACGGTCTCCAGCTGTCATTATCAATTTTTATTTCCATAATAATTATAGCAATAATACATAGTTCTTCGTGTACATGTACAACTTGGACCAATTTACAACTTCTCAGAAGAATAAATTATTAATCATCGATTTCAGAAGCAGAATCATTTATAATTTCATCATTTGAATCACTATGAACCTCAAGAGCAGCCAGATGAACCCAGGGCAACATTCGGTCAGCCGCAACGGTCGTTTGCGTTTCCTTTTGGTACCCGTTAGTCCGTTTACGGACGCCAGCTTATATCGGTCATTTCCTAATACCCTAATAACTCTATACGGACCTATGTATGATGGTAAAAGCTTCGTGCTTTTACCTTCATTACTGAAAGCTACTTTCGTGATTTTTACTAAATCGCCTTCCTGGTACGAGCGAGCTGGCCTCCTATTTTTATCGTAGTTTTCCTTCTGTTTTATTGCTCCTGCTGTATTCTATCCCTAACGTCCTGCCTCATCGTTGTAACATTATTATCCTCACATGTGTTACGCCTAATTTCATTAAATTTTGGATTGATTCCTGCATTCATGGAAGTTCCAAACATTACTTCCGCAGGGGTCCTCCCAGTGGTCTTTTGTTTGGTGTTGTTTAAGCCCCACTGTACCGTGTCAATTTTCTCGTCCCATGACTTTTCATCATCATTTAAGTTTAGAGCAGTTAAAGAGGCCAATATTGAACGGTTATATCGCTCAACTTGACCATTAGAGCATGGGCAAGACACCGCATTCAAAACATGTTTGATGCCCTTACTCAAACAAAATCTTTTAAACGCATGGGATGTGAAGCATGGCCCGCGGTCACTAATGATACGATCAGGGAATCTGAACGTGAAGGACACCTCTTCCAGTGCGCGTATGGAATTCTGAGTGTTCGTATTTCGTACCGGTTTTACAAAGATAAACTTTGTGAATGCTTCTACAATTACTAATAGGTGAGTATTTCCGCGTTTGGATTTCACGAAGGGACCGAGATGGTCTATGTGGACCGTGTGGAAAGGAACGTCGATTTTTTCTATAGTATGTAAAAGTCCTTCGCGCTCACTCTGAGTACTTTTCTTTGCGTAAGCGCACTGGACGCATGCCTGAACGTACTTTTTTATAAATTTAGACATTTTTGGGAACCAATATGTTTTCTTAATTCGATCGACGGTCTTCTCCACACCGAAATGCCCAATGTCATCGTAGTTGAAACGACATAACTGCCACCTCGCACCCTTCGGGACAACCCAGCGTAAATTAGTATCTTCACCGTCAACTATTTTGTATAACTGGTTATTTGTGGACGTAGTTGTCTTTAATGTACTTTAGACCTTCAGCGTCAGTTTTTAGCAAAAGTATATCTCTAATTCTGGACAATTCAGAGTCTCCTAACTGTAAGGTCTGAAGCCAATCACCATTGCTAATGGACATTACTGTGGGATATTGTTGCAATGCATCGGCAGTTTCACTATCTTGAATGGCATTACGTGACAAAGCATCCACATGGTACATTTTAGAACCAGCTCTATATTCTATTGTACAGTGAAGTTCTTGCATTAGCAGCCACCATCGTGTAACTCGCGGTATTATGTCGCGTTTAACAAAAGTACTGCGTAATGCACTACAATCCGTTATTACCTTAAAATTCTGTCCAAGAAGATACACGCGAAACTTTTTGAGAGAACAGATCACCGCCAGGGTTTCTAATTCGTAAGCGTGAAAGTGCTTTTCCTCGGGCGTTGTCTGTCGACTATAGAAAGCGATAGGGCGAAATGTGGCGTCGGTATAGGGCTTCTGGAGTAGAATTCCACCGATGCCTATTTTACTGGCATCAGTGTGAAGTTCTGTCTCCGCATTAGGATCATATATAGCCAATATGGGTCTATGTACTAACCTGTCATTGAGCTCTTGGAATGCTTTCTCTTGTTCGTCCATCCAGCACCACTGCACATCCTTCTTCAACAACTTGTTGAGAGGATGAGACACTTGTGCAAAATTTCTAATAAACTTGCGGAAATATCCGACAAGACCCAGAAACTGTCGCAATGCGTGCTGGTTGGGCGGACGTGGGAAATCAATGACACAAGTGATTTTCTTGCCACCTGGCCTTATGCCAGCGGCGCTAACTTCATAGCCCAGGTAGTCTACTTTAGTAGTCAAAAATTCACACTTCGATAAGTTTAGGGTCAAATTTGCTTTGTCTAGGAGTTTCAAAACATTTTCAAAACGGCTCAAACATTGTTCCTTATTCTTTCCGTATATTAACAAATCATCTATATAAACAGTGGCTTCTGAATATCGTGCTGATCCTAAAACTTTGTGCATCATCCGCTGGAATACGGCAGGTGAATTAGCAAGGCCGAATGGCATACGATTAAACTCGTACTGTCCATCCGGCGTTACAAAAACTGTTAAATGTTTGGATGCTTCCGATATAGGTACTTGGTAGTAACCAGACGCCAAATCGAGTGTGATAAAGTACGCCTGTCCAGACAAGCGAGCAATCTCGTCCTCAATCACTGGCATCGGGTGTCGTTCCTTAGTGAATTTAGAAGCCGATAGTCAACACACATTCGGAACTTGCCGTCATTCTTCCTCACTAAAATTATCGGACTCGCATATTCAGACACCGATTCCCTGATGATTCCGGCATCCAGCATTTCGCCTACCATGGTGCGAACTTGCTCACGTTCCTTATGCGATAAACGATAAGGGCGATACACGACTGGCTTTTTAGTGTCCAGCTCGTTTGACATTTCAGTCACGTTCGTACAGCCTAATTCCTTTAATGAAGAAACAAAACAGTGTTTATATTTATGTAAAATATCTAATAATTTTTGCCTATCATGTTCATCCGCGCTATCACCCATACGAACCATCCTGTTATCGATTTCTCGAAGATCGGACGCGGTAACGTTCGAGCCTGAAGAAACGATACGGTTTACTATGCGTATATGTGTACCCCGACATAATGTGACACCCATACTCAATAGAAGCCTGTAGGAGATAGGGGCGACACTGATTTTTACCATACCACTATTCACTGAGTAAACGCCGCCATAGGTTATGTACTGATTTACAGGACTGCCTATAACCTTGCAACTTATTATTATATTACCATTTATTTTTGGCTCAGTTATACAGTTTATAGTGGCTGGCCCACATAAATTGATAAAGAAGGTTACTATAACTTTAATATTTTGGACGTCCTTTAATTGGGAACCGTAGAAAGGTAATTCGTTGTCAACACTATGGAATTCCAAATACTCAGAAGTCTTATATACGATCACGCTCGTTGCAGTTGTAGCAAAATAAGCCAGGATTGATTGTAACAGTGTGAGGCTTCTTAGAATCTGTATTATTACCATTATATGGTCTAGAATTGTGTACAAACCTATTCTTATAACTAGTAGTGCGATCAAGATTAGGGGCGGCTTGTGCTATATCTTTGTTACTAACGAGAAATTGTAACAGTTGGTCAGGGTGCGTACAACGCAGTGCCAGGGCACTGGTTTTTAATGTTCTATCGCTCAAACCATGAATAACGCAATCGACCGCTCGCTTTCCAATTACGTCACACCGGTTTAATAATGCCATCTTCTCATAAAAATAAACTTCGATCGGCTCGTTAAACTTACTTCTACGTTTTAGCATGTCCTCCAGGGTTTGGCCAAAGTTCTGTTCACATGGAAAAGCTGTCATCAGCTTCTCCTGCCATTCCGACCAGTTAAATAAGATAGAGTTCACGCCCTCATACCAGGTTCATCTGCTTGGATACTTTAATGAAAGTCGAGGCAGCTAGGCAAGTATGTTTGTACGATACAAACAATCCATCCATCAAAATCAAATCAAAATAATATTTATTCAACATAGACCTTTACAGGCACTTATTGACGTCAACAAACAAAACAGGAAAAAAAAAACAAAAACCTTGTCCGCACGTACGAATAAGGAAAAAAAAAAAAAGAAAAAATATATTGACTCGACACCTGTTCGGAAATTGGGAGAGCCTTCTCGAGAAGAACAGGCAAGAAACTCTGAAGGTCTATTTTTTTTATCTCCTCTTTTCAATGTTAATAATTATAATAATATAATATAAAAATACAATATAGTGTAGTATGTTTTTGTGGTTTAAATTATTTGATCCTTGTGCAGCCGTTAATGGCTGAGATGGTTTCATAGAAGTTATAATATCAATTATGTCTCTCGCAGAAAATACTGGACTAGCCGACCGCCTAACAGAACGGAGAACTGGTTCCTCGTTATTATGACGGGGTGGCGCCGCTGACCACTTTCTTTATCCTTTGTAGAAGGTTGTTGTTTGTGCGAATCTCGTGGAGCTGCACGTACACTGTGTCGTGAACGGTCACGGGGTTCCGCGTAAGAGCTTAAGAGACTTCGCTGTATTTTAATTTCCTGCTCTAACCGTTTAACTCTCTCGCGTTCTCGTTCTAACTCACGCTCCTTATCCTGGATACTCCGACTGCGCTGACTGCGACGAGTGGAGCTGCGGCTCCGGTAACGCGGACGACTGCGGCGGTAGCCCTTCGCCTCACCGCGTAGCCGAATCCGACTTCGTCTGCCTTCGTCGCGTCCGCTGCGTCGCGATGTAGCACGCTCAGGCGTTTGCAGATGACGGTTGACCCAGTTCTCGCTTTGCTCCATTATCTATGACTCACAAACCAAGTGTGGTTAGTAATAGTTCGGAAAATAAGCAGTAGTGAGTGATAGGTAAAATGGAAATCGTGAAATATCTCAGAAACTATGCATCGGAGTGCAAAATAAATGAAAATTTCAGCCCCCTTTTAAATACCCCACACTGGTTTCAATCTAACTAATTTTGACCTCTAATGTGACCTTGACCTTCTAAGAGAGAAAAGAAGGAAAAAAATGAAGGTCGAAATAAATCGCAATAAATCACTCGAGAAAGATATCATAAAACACTACCAGCAAGGCAATGTCTTGGATTACTATGTACTTATATACCTGCCATATATATCTGCTTATATATTTATAGTTTTAATAATCACGAAAAGTATTGATATGCGTAGGTATTTATTATTTTATCATACAACGAAGAAGGGAAGAGACAAAAATGGAAGTGTAAAATAAAATAAATGTGGGTATTTGAAAACTGCTATTTCAAGGAAACTAATAGGTTCTCAACCATTTTTAGGTTCACAAAATTACTTTGTTGTACTGTACAACCCACGTGTCATGCTAATCCATTTTTATGACATTCTACCGTACGTTTTCAAATTCAATAAAATAATTTCATTTGAAATTGGCTTAATGCGTAATTATCTTGAAGCCATAAGAAGATGAATAAGAATCATTAAGATTGACCACGAGAGTATAACTTATCTTTGTTATAGCTATTATCAGTGCACACGGAATGACGGTGCCTGCTGTGTATTATTTAATTTCATTCTATAAATTGACATCTCTGAAAATCTATTATAGTTATAATTCCATCTATCCGAATACAATTCAATATTACTGACAATTTGCATGCCCCCAAGAATAAGGTATAATGCTGACGGAACTATTATGTGTACACCAAAACTTGAACAATGTAACCCAACATTAAACAATTAAAGTTATTTCATCTTCATAGATAAAATAATGTGAGCATGTACTTACCACTTCTGATTTGTAGTAAAACTCCGTTATCTGAATTAATACTCGTTTATTTCTTTAACTTATTTGTATTTCGCACAACAGACTTAACACTTACTACACTTTCCTAGAGCACGACCACTCGGCTCCGCTGCCCGATGTCGAATGCCCTTCCTCGCCACTCATTACTCACTCACGGTTCGTATTCTTTCAGTGTTGCCAGTTTGAATAAACAATTTTAAATACAAATAATGAACCTTACAATATATATATGTACTGTGTGATGATACACAAAACCTAATGACATAATACGACATGTTTATGACCCGTATTTCCCTGATATTCAGAAAAATTTGATTATCCATTTTTAGGAATTATCCTTCAGGAAATGATTATTGGGTAAATGAAAGCCAGCGTTTCTAGTTACTTAAATTTTAATCTATATTTTTTAGAAACGAAAATGGGTAAGCACCAGTTAATATATTACATAAGTATTGGCAAAGTTCAAGTTCAGTAACTTTTTTTTTTTTGAGGAGAAATGCACCTTTTGCCCCGTGACACCACGCTGGCAAGGCGCCGCCGTGTGTGGGGCTTTCCGGTCTGAGAGGACCGGCCTACCCACTAAACCCCCGGTGGTCTCTGGGCCCATATCGGGGCGCGTGTGCTATCACTATCGCCACCAAGTTCAGTAACTAATTTAACATTTGGACATCTGTGAATTTGTATTCACATCTGAGAAACAGTACAGTATACGCAAGTTTTATCTAGACGTTTTATTCACATAGTTGGCTAATTTGTTTATTCCCAATTAATTTATAAAGTTTATTAAAAACAAAAGTTTGTTTCAGCTACTGCCAACCCTAATGCGCAAGCGCCTCCCGTACCATCCTCTATTTAGCCTCAAATGCCGCTGGTTTTTTCCCGGAGTTTTTATTCAACTTACCGTCTACTAATATTATGCTTATGTTTCATTTTTTTTTTACTTATCTGGGTGTTTGATGAATAAAAAATTTTTTTTCTTGAGCCGCTCATGGAGCATATGGCGGACGGCGCGTGCTAAGCGCACATTGCGCAAGAGTTTTTTCGCATCCGATTTGGAAATTCAAATATGGCCTGGGCGCATGTGTGTGCGCATGCGAGGTTTTCGTTTTTTTTTAATTCTTTTTATTGTTCTGACTGAGAGAGGAGGGCTTAACTCAGCATACAGCTCTGTGTATATTGATCTTTCTATGTGATTCGCGAGTAACAGACATGATAAGATAGCTTTAATTATGATTTGTTGCTGGAACTATTTTATTAACAATTCCCTATAAAATATCAAGTCTCTTAACCATCACCAGCCATCACCCAGCTCAGTGCAGTACACCTATCATAATTCGACCGACTCTGAGAACCGAATCGCATCCTAGAGCGTATGCACCACTAAGGGCTGCGCCACCGCGCCCCTTCCGCTGAGAGAACTAGCGCTATCAGTTATCAGCATTAGGCAATGTTTAGTCACCCAGGGGAGGAAAGGTCGGGGTTCCTCTGATGCGACATTCGATCCTGAGGGCCTGCAACGCCTGAGGACGGCCATGGCTGAGGTTTTTAGTGGGTAGGCATCCCCCTTCTGGGAAGGAGAGCCCCACATAACCTCCGGCTCTCCGCAGCCGGGATATGCAATTCAATGCATTTTCCTCAGTGGAACAAAAAATAAAAATAGCAGTGCTTAGTCACTACATTATCGCGAGTCAATCTCATAATAACACAATATGTCAATCTATTGCAAACTATTAAAATGTGAATTTTAAACTTATCAATCGTGTCTGGTCTCAATTCTCGACTGGAAAAACTTGCGTTTTAATCTGCGTAGAAGTGGTCTCATTTATTCGCTTTTTTATTTATTATTATTCGAAATATGTGTGCTAATAGCGAACTTACTTAATGTGCAAAAATTTGTACGTTTTCTGTGTATTATTTTTGTCACACATTTATCAAACATTTATTCTTCAAATAGGATTTTACAATCACTTTTGAATGTCAAAGATGCTACGCCATTGGTTCACAAGTCTACGGCGGGAGACCTTGTACTGGAAAAAACCAGCAAGAAAACTATCAAAGGTTATTTTTTTCCTCCCTGTATTTTTACAGAATCGCCCATTAGAAGCTGGCCCTGGATAAATAATCTGAACCTAACTTCCTTTATAAGTATAAACCAGTTCACATTATATTAAAGACTATAGTTTCATTATGTTATTTACGAGTCGAAATATTTTTCAACGTAACTATTGAGTGATTAAAATTAAACCCAAATCAACTTTGTTTAAATTAAATATTCTTATAATAAATTAAACAACATCAAGACTTTCCCGTGATATCATAATTAATGTTCTGTTAACTTTTTTTTATAAACACAGAAAGTAGTCAACACGCACATAAACTATGAAAAAGTATTCAACAGCAGGCTAAAAGAGGCGACGGCGTTTTTTGTTCACTTCAAGTTTCAGCAAAGCACATAGACTTAAACATTTTTAGACACGAATCACACTATAATTTGGTAAAAATTGTAAATATAAAAAAGTCTGAAAGCAGCCTATTGTTGAAAAATTTGAGAAAGGAGACTTTTCTGGTATGGTCGCGTATTAAGATAGGTATTATATTCTCTATTATTATTATCGACAAGGTATTATTAAATTATAATTATGTATATGTAAATAAAATTATCTAAATCAGGTCAATGATTAACATGTATTTGCTATAAACTATAAGCTATAAGTCTCTTTTTTACACGCTTTTTATTGACTTACTCTGTCCGTTTGTTTGTTTGTTTGTTTGTCATGATCAAATCTTGTAATCGATTTTTCGACCACTTCTACTGCTCCAATCGAGCTCAAATTTTTTTTACATGTGTATTCTAGATGACAATACAATATTCAATCATTTTCGAATCATAAAAATACATAATTATGTTGTAATAAATTAAAAACTTTTTAATATGAGAATTGGTTCAATGATGCAAACAGATAGAATTTGATATAATGCATATGTTTAATTCTAATACTACATTTTCTGAACAATTATGTACATTTCTTTATGTTTGTTATAATAATCACGAGACTAAAAAGTAGTAAATAAAAAAAAAATTAAAAGAAACTTTTTAAAAAACACGCTTTTTACGCAAAGACTAAAAAACGTTTGAAAAAACTTTTGTTTGTTATAAAGACTAAAAAACATTTGATCTAAAAAGTAGTAAATAAAAAAAAAATTAAAAAAAACTTTTTAAAAAACACGCTTTTATTAAAAAGACTAAAAACCGATCTAAAAACTTGAAAATAAAAATAAAGTCACGCTTTTAGAAAATTTGGGTACATATCAAGAAAAATTTCTGATGACAAAAAGAAATGTAACTCAAAAATTTGTCTATAAAATTTAGCAAATTAGTCCAAGAACTCAATGACTATAAAAGCGTGGGGTGTAAATGTTAAGACCATTAAATGAGTAATGTTTAATTTTGAACACCCCACGCTTTTATAGTCATTGAGTTCTTGGACTAATTTGCTAAATTTTATAGACAAATTTTTGAGTTACATTTCTTTTTGTCATCAGAAATTTTTCTTGATATGTACCCAAATTTTCTAAAAGCGTGACTTTATTTTTATTTTCAAGTTTTTAGATCGGTTTTTAGTCTTTTTAATAAAAGCGTGTTTTTTTAAAAAGTTTTTTTTAATTTATTTTTATTTACTACTTTTTAGATCAAATGTTTTTTAGTCTTTATAACAAACAAAAGTTTTTTCAAACGTTTTTTAGTCTTTGCGTAAAAAGCGTGTTTTTTTAAAAAGTTTTTTTTAATTTTTTTCTATTGCATATGAAGTTGACTGTAATGTGTAAATTAATGATCTCCATTGGCTACTAAAAATAATAAAATTCTTTACAATTTGAGGCCAGTTAGCAATAGAAGTATGCACATTGTAAAGCCAATCTTAGAGATTGCTTTGCCGGCTTTAAACTATCATGTTAGAGCAAGACATACTCTAGGAAGTTGTTCATAAAACATTAAGATTAGAACTAGAGGATGTCCAGACTCCAGCTCTGATGAAATCTGGAACATTCGCTTCCAACAAATCGTGGTTAGATCAAACTTTATGAACCAGTACTGAGTTTTGTTTTTTTGTTTAACTGTACAATAATATAGCTTATACATGACAATAACACATAGGCTACAATTTATCGGTGGAGGAGACCGGGGGAGGTAGTGAGCCTCCCCCGAGGATGGCCCCCCTGTATCGGCGGGGGAGCGGAGGCTGGGGGTTCCCGGAAGTGGCTTGATGTTCCCGGGGGCTCCCTACATGCCTGAGGAAGGCCATCCCTGAGGTTTTTAGTAGGCCTCCCCCTTCTGGGGAGTTGGCAATATTGTAACCCAACACTAAAATAACACATAAAATTAAACAATATTAGTTCCAAATTGTGAAGTATATTTTAAAAGACGCTATTAAATATACAAATAATTATGCTTTCTGCTAATAATACAAAATCTGACAATGCTCTTCTAGTCGTGGTAACTCTATGGTCAATTTTTTCCACGACAGACGAACCTCACCGCCTGGCGTTCACCAATACCGCAGGCTGCCCTTAGAGATACTTTAACTTCTTTAAGTATGTTTAATTAATGGCACCGCAGGATTAGCACTTTCTAATTTGTGCCCCGGTTTTTGCCCCATCCCTCAACCCTTTAGAGGCGTTGAAATGGATTTCATGGCGGTTTTAGTGTGTGGATACCTACAGTTGATTGATTTGTTTCACTCAAAGGGTTCTTCGGATTCAAATAAATATTTTGTAATAGGGAGACATTAATAGATTTTTTGTATATTACACTAGCTAGTGGCCGCGGTTTAGTCTGCTCAAGATTAGTATTTCGAGTATTTTCAACAGAACAGATTTTCATGCGGTTTTCATCAATAGATAGAGTGATTCTTGAGCAAGGTTTTGCGGTATTTTTTATCTCGGAAAAACGGATAGTCGCACGGGAAGCGCGATAAAACCTTCGCGCGCATATGTAGCCGTGGGCAAAAGCTATGACCCTTAACCCTCTATAGACCCAATTCCGATATCCACGCGGGCGAAGCCGCGGGCAGAAAGCTAGTATATTAAACATGTATAAATAAATTTGGTAGAAATATATTATAACAACCACGACTAAAGTACAAATGCTCGCATTCATCACGCAAACATGCCCCCATCGGAATTCGAACCCGGGACCTCAGAGATGGTGACACCTAGGAACCGGTATACCGACCACTCGACTGCGGAAGTCCTCAATCTAATATCTTTGTAAATTGTAACTTATGTGCTATTTTGCTGTATAAACTATATTATTGTAAAGTTTTAATAAAATCCATTCACTACTTTTTACGTGAAATATTAGCAAACATCGGTCCGTACAAACTATTTTTTTATTCAATTATTTAATTAATTGATTATTGTTTTAGTCAAACTAGCTCACTACTTTCGTATAACACTCTTCATGTAATAAATCGTACATTCATAAATCGCACGGGGAACTGAAACTAAACTTCATGTAAATACGTATGCATAGTTGTATAAATGAACCCGGAGTCTCGGTCTTTTGAAAATAAATACCACGTGCTAATTTAGTAATTTTCAAACAATATCACTACGTTAAATTTGCAGTCCCGTATTTTCCCGGGATTTTTATTTAACAAAATGTATTTTAAGAAGCCGCTTCCATAATTTGTGAGCCAAAAATTAACTTTAGGTAAATATGCATCCGATTATCCGATCTCTAGTTAGTTATAAATTATACATTTCGTAGCTTAAAAATTTATAGAAATTAAATTAATTGCTTTAATAATACTAGTCTTTACTGCATGGTTTCAAAACACATTTTCGTTGAATTATGATAAGTATGGCTAAAAATAACAAGTAGGTGCAATCTTAGACAGTTTGGCATTTTGTCAATTTTTTTCCGGGAATAAACAGTCTAGACATGTCTGCCGTATCCAGAAATAGCTGCACTGAACTAGTACAGTCTCCGCCATGGGCTAAATGTGTCAGAATTTGTCATATTTGCATACGTGGGCGTGGGAAATACAACTTAATTAGTAATTCGACAATACAAACTTTAATAAATCTTCTTTATACTGATCTTTAACATAGAAACGCTATCTCACCATATTTAATTGGAGTTAAGTACAGCTGAATCG
The DNA here is from genome assembly GCA_036419045.1 of Scirpophaga incertulas. Lineage (NCBI taxonomy): Eukaryota > Metazoa > Arthropoda > Insecta > Lepidoptera > Crambidae > Scirpophaga > Scirpophaga incertulas. The sequence continues at coordinate 21,222,951 of CM071645.1, read as the reverse complement.
CTACGATCAGCGTAGCGATTCAGCGACGAAACGCTTAGACTACCGCAGATTTAGTTTAGTTTGAGTCATCGTATATTTTAGTTTATAAAAATTAACTAGCGGCCCGACTTCGCAGCGTATGCGATGAAAGACATTTTATGGCAAATTTTTTTACACCTTCGGTTGGTTTTAATGAGAATTTCTAAAGATGTCTATAGTAATCTAGTACTAAAGAGCCTATGTTACTCAGAGATAATGTAGTGTGGCAAACCGAACTCTTTGCTGCTTTGTACATATTTTTGTTTCCTTTTTTATATTTAGATTTTGTCTTATTCTGATATATAAGCTATATTATTGTAGAGTTACATTAAAATCCATTCATTAATTTTTATGTGAAATAGTAACACTTCCAACCATATTTGCAAAGAGGTAGAATAAATGCAGTAGAAATGAGAGCTTTGCGGAGTATGGCAGGAGTAAAACTGAGTGACAGATTGTATAATGAAGTGATTTAGAAAGAAATGTGGTTTGAAAGAGGATATCGCGACAAGAATAGAGAAAGGGATGCTTTGGTGGTTTGGGCATATGGAACGGATGGATGAAAGACTGACCAAAATGATTTATGAAGCTGGAGTGAGTGGAGATACGGGACGAGGAAGACCTAGGCGAACATATTTCGAACAAATCGAAAGTGTCCTCAAAAAAGGCCAGGTCAGAAGTACCCGCAATCGTCGAGCATGTATGAGCAATGTTATGAAAGTAGATGAAGCGAAAGAGATATATGTAAAGACCGTAGCAAGTGGAAAGACGTAATCTCTGCCTACCCCCATGGGAAAAAGGCGTGAGTGTATGTATGTATGTATTAAATGTTTTTCATTCTTTCTATTTGTAATTGTTTAGTTCAATGTCTAGTGTCCTAGTATCATAGCTATGTATTGATCTAATAAATGTTAATTAAAATTATTACTTTGTAATTACTCCAGGTAGAATTCTTAAATTAACTATTTAAAAATAATCCAAACAATTAACCGATACATTTATTGAAAATTGGACATGCCCTTAATTGAATGGTTTTATAGTATCCCTGATTGTTGTGTCCGGGGTTTTGTCACAGATGATCGGTTTTTCGTTAGAATATTAATTACGTGCTATTTGCTTAAACTTCACGCACCTGCGCAGCGGCAGCTTTCGTAATTGATTTTGTATCAACCGGCCACTTTTTAACAATTTAATTTGTATAAAATTGAATTTAAATTAATAGATTATAATGGACGAAATTTTAATGGTTTCTCTATAAATAAATAGTGCGCTACGTTATGCATAACTTATGGAGGCATCTTTCTAATGGTACATATTAAAATAGTATTTTAATAACTCTGTAAAGCTTGCGTTATAGCTATTGCTCTATCAAACATATATATATATGTTTGATAGAGATATATATTAACTAATTATAATATACATTTGTATCTTAGTACAAATACTCGCATTCATCACGCGAAAGTTTTTTTAAGTATGTGTTTATCACTTTTATAGGTAAAATCTACTGAATGGATCTTAATAAAACTTTCCAATAATATAGCTTACACGTCAAAATAACACATAAGCTACAATTCATAAAGATATACAACACGCTAATATAAGCTACTCGAATTATCAATCATGCGCAGACGAAGTCGCAGGCACAAGTTAAAGCAAAATATATTTATTAAATCCTGGAAATATTTAACCTTATGGTGAACTTCAAACAAAAAAGTAATTTTTCTATCAAATTTTACTCCGAGCCGAGCCGAATCGAAATCTTGATATTGCCTTAACGCTTTTAAATTATATAATATATATATATACAATGTATATCGCAGCCAACTGGTTAAAATAGCCGTTCAATCAAACAGCTAGCCTTTTGACTGAACAACGCCATTCAACCATACGTCTAGCTTATTAATTGAATATTTGAGTCGCTCAAAACGTTCAACGCTACAACTGATTCAAAAGCCGCCGTCTAATTTAATTAGTTCAGCGCTCGTTTTATTTTCAATATGCCGTCAACTAGCCGTGGTTTGTGATTGTTTCAATATATTTTTCGGAAAGTAAGTAGTAAATATACGCCTTAATCCTTGAACTGTTTTTTTCATGTCTGAAGGAACTAGATAAAAGAAACGTCACTTCCCCGCGGGTCGCTGTCTCGTTGATCGTTCGTTTTATTGTATAAAGATCGTAAACTACACATTTTTGGCAAAGGATTTCGTTCAACATAACCGGAGGATTTATTTTTACTGTACTCGCCATAAATTCGACGATGCCGCAAGAGAGATGTGAACATTGCAACTAGATATCGATTTATACATCAACATTAAAAACCAGGATTTTTTAGCCAAAACTTCAGAGCCCCCTAGAGGTAATTTTTGTCGTAAATTGTACATTAATAAATCGCACGGGGAACTGAAACTAAATTTCATGTAAATACGTATGCATAGTTATATAAATGAACCCGGAGTCTCGGTCTTTTGAAAATAAATACCACGTGCTAATTTAGTAATTTTCAAACAATATCACTACGTTAAATTTGCAGTCCCGTATTTTCCCGGGATTTTTATTTAACAAAATGTATTTTAAAAAGCCGCTTCCATAATTTGTGAGCCAAAAATTAACTTTAGGTAAATATGCATCCGATTATCCGATCTCTAATTATAATGCAAATTTTTATTTTGCAAGTGAACCACTTCTATCAAATACTAGCTGACCCTTGCCCACTTCGTTGGGCATAATACTCGTATTAATAATCCTTTTTTAGTACAGAGTGTTTATACTGTTGTAACTTAAATATAAAAGTTAGACATATGCTGTCGTTGACTTTTTTGTAAGCATTTTCAAACTCCACATCTTTTCTCTAGAACTGAAAAATATATCTTTCATAGTTAAGGCAGCGTTCGTAAGAAACGCTTTCATTCGACCGATTTTTCTCCGATTAACTTTGCAAAACGGACTACCACGTTAAAGGCCTTTTATATTTAGGTTTTTTATATAACCTATGACACTCAGCAATAATGTGGCTTTCTATTGGTAAAAGAATTTTTAAAGTCGGTTCATTAGATCCTGAGATTACCCCTTACAATTTAACAAATATACAAACACAAACTTTTGTACTTCTTTATAATCTTATATATATTTATATATATATAAAAATGAATCGCAAAATGTGTTGGTAAGCTCATAACTCAACAACGCCTGGACCAATTTGGCCAATTCTTGTTTGTTAATGTTCGTTGAAGTTCAAGGAGGGTTTTTACAATGAGGAAAATTCGAATAATTATCGGAAATACCCTAAAAACAGCCCTTTTATTTTCCCATGCAAACGTTTTCTAACTAAAACGTACAGTCGAATTGAGCTTTATTGTTATTGTATAAAGTTCATATTGCAAGCACTGACTGTTGTCTAAGCAATGAAGGTGTGTTCCTAACATCAAAGAGTTAATTTGCGCTTTATTAAAGCTACATATAGTTGAAAGTCAATCATATCTATCAAACCAGTGTGCGTGCGTGCGTTGGAGCACAGAATACATCGTTGGAGGATTTAATGTCACGTTCCAAAATTGAATAGCCACAAAATGTAATAGGTCATTTAGACTTTTTTTGCGATATGGTTGGCTATGCGACATTATCTATAAAATAATTAGGAACAAAAAACTGCCACTGTACAAATCTTTTTGACAGGACGAAGTCTGTCGGGTCCGCTAATATTAATATAGAAACATAGATTAACTTTAAACACGTCATTCTTTGACAGACAAATTATCTTATAAAATATAAATACATAATTACTAGAGAGATATTTTGAAATCAGAAATTACTTTTTATCGATACGATAGAAGCGATACCATCCAAGTCCAACAAGGAAATTCAAATTTGCGGAATTGTCCTTGGTATAGAGCCAAGGCCATGAGCGGTTGGCAACGAACTTCGGCACAGGGCAGACGTCGCACCCCGGACCTAACCCATTCTTTGACCCCTCCTAATGTGTTCACTCAGACATAAAATACTCGTAATTTATTATTATAGTTATGTTATTTTTCAGGGGGAGACTCTACCCTCTATCGTATTCGCTTCTAGTCTGAGAGCTTGAGAAAGATCTATTTCTGCCGCAGTGCATACATTGCTGTCTTCTGTATAACAAGACGAATTAAAAAAGTGCAATGTATTGCAGACCCGACAGACTTCGTCCTGTCAAAAAGATTTGTAAATTGGCAGTTTTTCGTTCCTACTTATTTTATAGATAATTATAAAATGTAAAAAAGTGGTTATAGTGACGTAACTACAATAGTTAGACATATGGTCTCGCGAAGTTTTTTGTAGATATTGATATATTCTATTTATAGATATATATTGTCGATCATTTTTTTGTCCTACCATTAATACTCTTCGCAGCGTATGCGATGAAAGACATTTTATTACACCTTCGGTTGGGTTTATAAGAATTTCTAAAGATTTCTTTAGTAATAAAATATAGCCTATGTTACTCAGTGATAATGTTTTTTGAAATGAAAAAAGAATTATTAAAATCGGTCCAGTACTTTTTGAGTTTATCGTTACATACAAAAATACAAATCTTTCCTCTTTATTATATTAGAGTAAATTACAGCCTCCCAAAATGTTACATTTCCCTTGTAGTTGATCAAAATGTTTTTTGGACATGATAACACCGTATATGGATTAACGTATCTTAAATGATCGTGCGTCTGGAATTGGAACTGTCTAAATTTACCGCGTGTGAAGAAGATACGGCGCTAAATAAGGCTGGGAAAAGCTTCAGCCAATATATTTTGTCTGTCTGTCGGACTGACTTATGGCCGAGTGTCATTCGCCAGTCGACGCTCATCAATCCGAATTTATCTTTTAATTTGGACTCAATGTAATGATAATAAAATATAAGATTCCGCTAACCAAACGCACGACAATCATGTTATGATAAAAGCGATATTTCTTTTATTATCCGGTTTACTTACATTGTATGCATTAAATATTTTTATTGTCAACTCATTTGTTATTTATTTTAGTTAGTTCCAGAGAAAATGAAACAATGAATAAGAAAGTAAATCATGACACAAATCATAAACACATTTGTAATCAAATTATAGAAATCCTTTTGACATTACTGTCAAATATATCTATATGTGAATATTGACAAATTAATGTATTCAGTAAATATAATGTCTTTTTTTTGACCTAAAAATCGTAATGAATTACTCCTTTACTCACTTTTTAAGAATTATGCAATAAAATGTTCTTATTCTTATAATAATGTGCGTAGCCAGATGGCTCAGGAAATCTTCAATACACACAAGCTGGGTCTCATTCTAATATTGGAAGAGTATTCTCGAATAGAATCGACTTCACATAGAATGACGAATGACAGACATTAGAGTATTGAAAAGGGCGTTTTAGCAGTCGATTGAAGGACAAATATTCTTACCATGAAAAGTACTCTAGTATTTAAACTGTAATTTCAAATAAGGTGGAGAATGAATGAGAATAAGTTTGAAATTCAAAACAAAACTGCTTCTTTGCTGTACAATGGTATTCCATTTTATTGCTAGTCGTTGAGCAGATACATCATATTTACGAAATTGAAAGACGAATCGGATACAATTATTTAGAAGACGATTAAGTTTATCGACCTGATCTACATTCAGGTAGATAGCACTTATTGTCATTGTCAATTAGAGAAAATTCATTTTCTGGATAATTAGTCTTTGTACTAGGCTATAGAAATGTTTTTAGGTTGAATACAGATCGTCGAGACACCAGAAACATTCTTACAGACATAAGTCCCGTAGGTTTGCCAAGATAACTGTTAGATAACTTTTACAGGTAATAAAAGATTATTCCTTTCGATCAGATTCAGAGTTTCTTGCCTGTTCTTCTCGAGAAGGCTCTCCCAATTTCCGAACAGGTGTCGAGTCAATTTTTTTATTTTTTTTCTTTTTTCCTTATTCGTACGTACGGACAAGGTTTTTGTTTTTTTTTAAGCTTTGTTTTTTTTTTGTTTTGTCTGTTGACGTCAATAAGTGCCTGTAAAGGTCTATGTTGAATAAAGATTATTTTGATTTTGATTTTGATTTTGATCGAATAGTGGTGAAACTTTTGAGTTAATCTGAGAAGTTAACAGGTCAAAAGATAAGTGGCAAATCAACGACGCCTCTGAGAAAGCCTCTGAAAGGAATGATATTAGAAAAGCAATTACTTATTTTTTGAGTATAGATAAGAGAAATTAGTTTCTTTATGTTTCAAAGGAGTTTTATAATCACTATTCAGCGAAAAGATTGATGAATGTTGACGAACTAAGATTAACTAATTGATGCATAGATAATAAAAGATAAATGGTTTTGTATTTGCAATGTGTAACCTCTTTGTTAATGTGTCATTTTTAATCTGTTGAACTCGCAATTCATTTAGATTATACCGTGCTGGTATTAACTATGCAACCCCTTCGATTGAGTATGCGGCACGTATTCATATGTATATTGAACGGATTAACTGCAGTAATTCTGACTGGAGCCATCTTTGTTCTAGACATTATCATAATCCTGTTATTTTTTGGTTTCGGAAGCCATTATCATTTTAGGAGTATGGTGCGTTGGTTTTCGGATTATGTGTTGATTTTAAATGACGACTAAAAACGGGTCGCGGATTTAATTTCCACATGGGACAGATATGACCTACAAAAATTTGTTCTGGTCTGGGTGTTGTGCATGTGAGATTTCTATGTTTGCGACTGTACCCATGACACAAGATAAAAATCCATTAATGAAAAAAAAAATTATAACAAAAAAATAGTTCTCATATACTATTAGCTCATGTTATAAATATTTTTAGACGTATGTACAAGTCGTTATATGTCTGCCAGTTTTATCAGAAAACCAATGGATACGATATAGATATAGAGGATAATAACTTGTAAATATAACGATAATATATTAAACCTTAAAAATGGAATCGTTAAACAATATAAATAAATAAATAATAATAAATAAATATTTGTTACACTTTCACCAATTAGCCTAGCCCAAACTAAGCTCTAAGGCTTGTGCTATGGGATCTAGGGTAACGGATAGACATACATATATTATACATATATAAATAATTTTTGTAGAAATATATATCAACAACCATGACTAAAGTACAAATGCTCGCATTCATCACACAAACATCTGCCCCCACCGGGATTCGAACCCGGGACCTCAGAGATGGCGACACCTTGAAACCGGTGTACTATCCACTCGACTATGGAGGTCGTCAAATATAAATAAATATCAATATAAGATAGACATAGACATAGACATAACTTTATTTGCAACCTTGACACAAAATATAAACCAGAACATTATTAAAAATACGTAGGTAACATTGTGCCCTAGTAGCAAACAGGTCTCGGCTCAGCGTTGTGCTTCACATAGCGCGAAGCGCTGATATTCTGCCGAAACCCTTTGAGAGGGTAAGTAAACCAGACAGCAGACACACAGAGAGAAACAGACAAACCTAAGCATACATATTACATTAATAAATAATGCGCAATACGTGAATGTAGACAGATAATATTAATATATATATATATACACACATACATACAGACACACATACATACATATACATATATATACACATGCAAATACATATTTCCCAATTAGCCATCAGCATACAAATGGAGAGTCAGCATATCTATCAGGCAAACCAGTTCTTTGTTTTTGTAACACATGTTTTTTTATTTTCTTTTTAAACGTAGATTCACAAAATACTCTACTATAAATTCAAATCACAAAATTCTACAATAAATAAGATCACACAAAATACTATGTAATATCTTTAGCTATAAAGATATTCTAATAAAGATATTAACATTATCATTGTAGAGTCTGTACTCTACACCAGAGCTCTTGGGTCAGTTAAAACATCTCTAAGTTATCAGTTCAGTCATTGTAGAGCAATAAAGTTTTACGAACTCTATGTCAAGTTATTTTTATTTAGTTTCGTTGCTTCGTTAAGTTACGTAGACATTCCTCTTGAAATTACACTAATAATTTGGTTAATGCGTTGGTAATTACATTCTTTATTTGGTCTTGTTCATAGAATCTCAAAACGATCTTAACCTACATTCTTTAAACATTTTTAGTAGTCAAATGTTTAAATTAATTGTAATATAACCGTTTAGTATCTGATAATTTTTTCACACACTACGAATTAACTATTGTCTGAGCGAGCAATTGTTGATATTGAATTGTACGTGAAGAAAAAAAATTGTTTCTTTATTGTATTAAAAGTTAGTTCATCGAAAATGCGACGAATTTTGTTGTGAAATTTTTAGTGACAGCGGCGTTTTGCCGTTTGCGTTTTGCATTTATTCCATCCAGCTGTATAAATAAGAAGCACGTTAAACTCTCGCGCCTGTCCAATTCATTGTGCGAGTATTTCAGTGCATTTACTAAACACGTCTTTTGGCGTGGCTTGCAAATAATCTGCGCCGGCGCACCGGCCCCCAACAGACTGTCTCTGCGTAGAGCTATGCATCTACTAGAATAGAACACGACAGTTAGTGTTTTTATTTTACTGTGCCGTTCGGTATACATAACGCGATATATATGCTCGGTATATATACGCAAAGCGCAGCGATATATGAATCGCTGCTATAGTTTGCCAACTATGCCGGTGCGATTTTACGATCAGTCTATTTGTAAGGAGAAGAAAACATATTCATAGAATCTCTGGCGTTTTATGATGTGCTTTGGACAAGAATTTTTAATTATAATAAGGTATAAGGTCAAACGGGCTGGTTTCCGCAACTCGACGTCTAAGCGCCTATTTTGCGTGTGTGGGAATGATGTTGCTATTCTCGCCAGCTTAGCTCGTCCAGAAATTTCAATAGGTTTTTTAACTTACCGAAAACCTCCGGCAGTGAGCTCGGCTGTCCGAGATGTCTTACCCGGTAGTCCACCACACCTGGACACTCCATGATCACATGTGCGACCGTTTCTTCTGCCCTATGCATGCTCTGCACATGGGGCTGTCAGTGAAACCTAGGTTGAAGAGGTGTTTGTTAAAAGGTCCGTGTCCAGTTATTGCCGCGGTTATCTGATTGAGTTGTTTCCTGTTTATTTTAAGGATGTTCTTTGACAGTTTTGTGTTTATTTCTGATAATGCAGCCTTTGTTTGCTTGCAGTCTTCAGTGTTTCTCCAGGTCTCGCTATGGAGATGCTTAGTTTTGTTTCTTATTTGGTTTTTAGACCATTGTTTGGGGAGAGGCACTATTGGTTTTTTAATTAATTTTAAAATTATTTTTTTAATTAATTTTTTAAAAGGAATTTTTAATTAATGAAGAAGTACAAGTAGAATTAGTGCGAACTAGAAAATAGAGCGAACTAGTATGTCTGAAAAGTTCACGTAAAAAGGTCACATATCACATACATACATCCATGTCCAGGAGTAGACAGAGATTACAGTTTTCTGCTTGGTACATATTTCCCTATCTTACTCAACTTTCACGCGCGCTCGTCGGTTACGGATACTCTTGACCTGACTTTACTCAGTATATCACTTTATTTATCCAAGTATTTTCGTCCAGGTCATCCCCTATCAACTGCACATCCATATTTGCCTTACAAGTTTCTTCCGTCCGTCATCTTTCTTTCTTGGCACACCACCGCTTAATAATCACACTAATAAATTTAGAACTCATTCAAAATCAAAATTAACTTTATTCAAATATGACTTTATAGAAAGCTCTTTTGAATCATATTTTTTTGCTGTTAAGAAGAATGGGCGAACGAAACTTATCAGTTTTATCAAAAGTAATAACAATATTTACAATAAATTATGTCGTTATCATACAATGTACATATGTGTTGACAATTTATACGGGAAAACAAATATTTACACTCTAGAATGTAATATCTTCAAATCAACACCAAGCATTGGCATCATTTAAATAATCATTGACTTTGTAATAGCCCTTACTCATTAGCGTCTTTTTAACATGTACCTTGAACTTATGAAGAGGCAATACAACTACATTATGTGGAGTCTTGTTATAAAAATTTATACATTTGCCCATAAACGAACCTCTAGTTTATTTTTATTTCTAGTGTTTAAATTATGCATTTGATAATTAGTATTTTTTTTTATTGCTAAAGTTGACAAACAAGCAGGCTGCCTACCTGATGGTAAGTGGTAACAGTCGCCTATAGTACATGTGGTTCCCACGAGATTCGCAGCAAATCTGCAAACCTCATAAGAACCACAGTGTACGTTGCCAACTTGTGACATAAGATGTAAAGTCACAGTACCCAGTAATTTCACTGCCTATCTTACCCTTCACGCCGGAACACAGCAAAGCGAACCCTGCTGTTTGGCGGCGGAAATAGGTAACACGGAGGTACCCATGCAGACGACCCTGGTACAGAGTCTACCTCCTAGTATGAAATGTGTTACAATTTTATACACATAAATCAAATTTTCATAACACACAAATCATTGAAACATTGTGTAAAGGAGAAATAAAAGCCCTGTCTAAACATTAGTAAGCGCTACAAGTTCCAGATCAAAGCTCGTCGGGATGCGCAGACGACGCCGACGTCTCGACGCACGCGCCCGCTTTACCTCCCTGCCCCCCTCCAAACAATGATGCCTATACAATACGCATGTGCCATTTATATTTAAGCCATAGTTGCAAATAATGATTTTATAATGGTTAATTGTACTTGTAAATTAATCTATTTGTGATAATTGTAGCCTCTTGTTCTTTCATTGAATCCCTATGAATATGTTAAACGCGAAAGTTTGTAATTATGTATTTCTTACTGTTTCACGTAAAAACTAATGAATGGATTTTAATGAAACTATACAATAATCCTCAGTCAGTTCAGCCAATAGACGCCCACTGTTGGACATAGGCCTCCCCCAAGGATCTCCACGCAGATCGGTCCTACGCTGCAACTGTCCAGCGCCTTCCCGCGATCTTCATCAAATCGTCGGTCCACCTTGTGGGAGGCCTACCAACGTTGCGGTGTCCAGCATATGCCTGCCACTCCAGGACCTTTCCGCCCCAACGGCCGTCAGTCCTGCGAGCAATGTGCCCCGCCCATTGCCACTTAAGGTTCGCAATTCTTCCTACTTTTTTATTAATCCTACTACTATTATAAAGGCGAAAGTTTGTAAGTATGTATGGATGTTTGTTACTCTTTCACGTAAAAACAACTGAATGGATTTGAATGAAACTTTACCACAATATAGCTTATACATCAGAATAACACATAGGCTACAATTTTTGAGGTAGAAACCATGTGAGGTCGTAAAAAAAACCACATTTTTTGCGCTTACATTGCAAATTGTCTGTTGTGTCTGTTTATAGGAGCATACTGCAGTAGCTACATATAGGCCTATGATTAGGGCTCTGCAGTGCTTAGTTACCGTATTTCTTACTTATTACTAGACTAGACGGGACGAACCTGAAGTCCACGCGAACGAAGTCGCGGGCAAAAGCTAGTATGGCTATATATTGAGAAGGCAGGTAACCGGAGTCTCTTGCATAACCCGGTTCTTATTAGCACCAAAATCGAAATACTCAGTTCACAAATATTTTGACCAGTAATTACAATAGTTTCTCTGCATCTGTCTGGGTAGTCTTTAGCTGCATTTTTCATGGTGCAGATAGAGATTAGACCCAGTTGGTACACTCCACGCACACTTTCATTAAATTTCTCTTAAATGGCCTCTACGTGTTGGATCTGTATCCCCGCGCACGCCTTACAAAGGACCGTGCTTTTTAAAACACATAATATACGCGACAATACATCAGACTGTTGCCTGCGCCTTCGTCTGCACAAATGTAGATTTTTTCTACTTATTTGTCACTTATTGTCATATTTTGGACAATTCAGTCATATATTAAAAATAAACACTTTTTGACTTTTTATTGCGGTTGGTGTATTTAATATTAACTAATGTTTTTATGAGCGTTGGTGATGCAGGGCTCTAGGAATAGGAAGTTCACAGTCCGAGTACCAATGTGTTTCTCAAATTGCATATGTACATTAATTACCTGGGCCAGCGTGACTATCTAAAGCTCAATTACCCTTTTTTTTGTTCCGCTGAGGAAAATGCATTGAATTGCATACCCCGAGAATCGGTGGTTATGTGGGGCTCTCCTCCCCAGAAAGGGAAGGCCTACCCACTAAAAAGCTCAGCGATCTCCCTCACTACGCCTGGGCGCGAGTGCTCGATCCCGAAGGAGAGCTGCATCGCGCCCTGACGAGGCCATGGGAACCCTTACGAACACTACCACGACCCCGTCGGCGAATGGCGGGTAGCACCCGGCCCCCCTTCTGGGGGGCCCCACCAGTTTTTGTCCGCGCCGGCCGAAGCCGATACCCCCTATAACTGGGGGGCGTTCCCCTATTTGCAACCGGGACGCGTCCGATGGCAGATCTGGCAACAGCACACGGAGAAAGCTCAATTACCCTAACATGAGATGGGTTCGTACCCCTCGGTGGGGATGTGTACGAGCTATGATGAAGAATATTTGACCGACTTAAGCATTAAAAAACGTTGTTTATTTTACAGATAATAAAGTGTATATTTTATTATCCCAGTGCTCGCTGATGATATTATTTTGAAAATATTGTTACTCAATGATAATAGATAATAATTATTAATAAATTTATGAATAATTAATCATCACTACTGTTACCGAACTCAATTTCTCAGCACACTTAGTTAACGAACTACGCCTATAATATATTGAACGATTTTAAGCGATAAAATGTTAGGGGTCAAATCATGATCCAACATTTTCCTTTACACGCAGTTCACAAAGGTAACTTTTGTTAAATAACCATAATAGGTTTTTTGTTTGTATAGTTATATATTCCTTTGAACTAATTTCGACATGAGTTTCTTACACTTTGACATTTCAAAATGGTATTCAATGCGAAACCTTTGTATGATTAAAATAGTTTAAGCTACATTGTGGTGCGCTGACGATCTTACGTGACCTACGACTTTGGCGTCTATAATTGATTGTTGAGTCAATGTCGCTTACAAAGTCCCGAGAAGCTCCAAACACTGTGTCTGATGAAACGCAGTCAAGGAACTCAGCGCAAGCTACAAGCGATAGCAGATATTTTGTCGTCAAGCGACCATTCACTAAAAGATGGAAAATTTAATGTCAAAAAAAAAACGCTAAAGTTTGTTTGGGCACAACAATCAGGGATACTATTCGATTAAGGGCATGTCCAATTTTCAATAAATGTGTCACTTAATTGTTTGGATTACTTTTAATATGTAGTTAATGTAAGAATTCTACCTGGTGTTATCATAAAGTAATTATTTTAATTAACATTTATTAGATCAATACCTAGCTATAATACTAAGACAATTGGGTAGACGACAATTTTTTAAATTCAATATATAATAAGAGTACTCTTTTAAGTGAGAAATATTGTAGAACCAACAGTACACCTGCGCCTATGACTTTTGAAGATACATCGCCATGTTTGCGGCGCTGTCGCGGGTCGCTCAAAAACGCTCCATGCTAAAAACACTGCAATCGTGACGTCATAACTCAGTAATCTCGTCAAATTTGTATGAGCGTATAAACAAATTTTAAAATAACTTTATTATTTGTACGTTTATAGGTATACTTTCAATATAAAATGTGAGAATGTTAGAAATGTGTTCGTTTCATTAGAATTACGTAAATAATGATTGCTCATTTTTTTGAAATCTAAAAACAATATAAATTAATAATTAAACTTAAATTTCTATATTGACATACTTTCACGAGATATAAATTGCTCAAATCAGATAATTATAGTATAAAAATGGCCATAATCAGTTGTAGTCGTCTAGCCTATTAAACATTGAACTAAACACTTACAAATAGAAAGAAAAACATTTAATACACATACAATAAATAATACACATAACCCTATTGTTATAAACGCTAAAATTTGTATGGATGATGTTTGTTCCTCTTTCACGTAAAACTACTGAATGAATTTTAATGAAACCTTACAATAATATAGTTTATACATCAGAATAACACATAGGCTATGATTTATAAAAATACTAGCTAGTGCCCGCGACTTCGTCTGCTCAAATATTAGATGTTTCCTGCTCACTGGACTATTGTCGTCATATTTTTCACAATCCACTCATATACTATAAGATACATTTTATTATTTTTCACTCTCTCAAGCGGCTCCAATACTTCCTCCCGTTCAAAACAAAGATTATGCTAGCGCAATCCTTACTACTTCCCATTCTCGATTACGCAGACGTCTGCTATTTAGACGCAACAGAAGAGTCGTTAAACAAATTGGAACGCCTGCAGAATCTAGCCATTCGATTCATCTTTGGTCTTCGTAAATATGACCATGTCTCCCGATTCCGAACGCAACTAAAGTGGCTTCCTATTCGGCTTCGGCGTAATGTGCACATCCTTTCTTTTCTATACAAAATTTTGAAGGATCCCCAAACTCCTGCTTATCTCCGCTCCCGCTTCCAATTGCTACCTCCTCCTAACCGTCCTAAACGTTCTTGTATAACAAGAATGCTTGAGCTTCCCGTTACTAACTCCCGTTTCTTCTTTCACTCGTTCTCCGTTCATGCCGCTCAACTTTGGAATAAACTCCCAACTAATATACTAAACTGTCCATCCATATTTTCGTTCAAACGTCAGCTTAAAAATTATTACCTTTCGCAAATCTGCACATAGGTAACGTATGTATATATTTCAACAACTCCATCGTTTGTACTGATCTGTAAATTTTTTATATTATCTTATTTATATATTATTTATTATTATTTATGTAATATGTATGTAATATATCTATTAATATTTATATATTTGTGTTTAATATTTATGTATGTATTATATCTATTATATATATGTAAGTATGTATATACTGTATAGGTGTTATCTTTTAGATATACATATTGTTAAAATAAATATTTAATTAAAAATTAATACTAGATTCGAATACACTTGAGTCATCTCACCATTCTACTACTTCCACTACTTAGGGCAGACTGGGAGAAATCTTTTTTAGAGATTAAGTCCTTCATTATTTATTTTATTTATTTTATTTATACGAATTATGAACGTATTATGTCGCCAAAAGGAAATTGTAAAAATTACCCGAGACACAAATTAATTATTGTTCTATTTTCTTACAAATATATCAATTTATGCGGGTTTCACAACTTCTGATTATATTCGTTCGTCTGGTACCCAATAACAAGAAATAATCCATGTGACTCATCTTTAAAAATTATTTAGTAAGCATGACAGTAAAAAGTTGCTGTCGAGACGAAACCCGCCATAAGCTTATGACTCGCGGCGCTACTGTAAACTATTTTAGCGCAGACACAAAAGACGTCGCGATTCCGCTAAGGAAATTGCGGACGACCCGAAATAGACGTGGGCGCCGTTATTACCAGGCGAGCTTTTAATATTCGCTATCAATGCATTGATTAAGTACTGCATTGCGTTTTTTTCTATATATAGACTGAAAAATCAAACAAAACACGGACAACATTTCCACAAGTATCACTTGATTACGAGTGGGTGAGGGCACTCGTAATGAAATCACACCTGTGACTAAGGTAGTCACATCAGTGATATTCAAAAATACGAATTATTGAAAATCGGTGATAATTAGTCACATCGGTGATTTTGAAGTCGCATTCATAATTCAAAAATAGGTGTCCTGAAAACATGCCTGTACGAGGGCGTCGTGCGATCCGTGGCCATGTATGGGGCCCCCGTGTGGTCGCAAGACTGCGCGAGGTCCCCCCGCTGCAGAGCTCTGCTACGGAGCCTGCAGCGGATAATGACCATACGGATCGTACGAGGCTACCGTACCATCTCGTACGAGGCGGCGATGGTTCTGGGACGCTCCCCCCCCCCCCCCATTCGACATCCTGGCCGACATGTATGCGGCGACGTATGCGTCGCGGCATGTCATTTGTAGTCGTCTACCCGATTATATTCAAATATCACACAGAAATTAATAAATACATATAATATTAAGTTCTTAATTCGTAATGCTGACGACCTCCATAGTCGAGTGGATAGTACACCGGTTTCAAGGTGTCGCTATCTCTGAGGTCCCGGGTTCGAATCCCGGTGGGGGCAGATATTTGTGTGATGAATGCGAGCATTTGTACCTTAGTCATGGATGTTGATATATATTTCAATAAAAATTATTTATATATGTATAATATATGTATGTCTATCCGTTACCCTAGATCCCATAGCACAAGCCTTATAGAGCTTAGTTTGGGCTAGGCTAATTGGTGTAAGTGTAACAAATATTTATTTATATTTATTTATAATGCTTTTATCATATGACTGTATCTAAAATAAGCCGTGATACGATATGCGATCAGAGAATCAAATAAATATATGAAACACACACCCGATTTTATTCATGGCTATGGCCTGCTATCTATGTTGTTGAGTCAGAGTTATCAAAGCTTCATATAAATTGTATGAGTAAATCCTTTGGAAATTCTAAATATAATCATGTGAGGCGGGAAATAATCATTAAATCAAATTCGTGATTCTTCCACGAAACGCCATATCCAAAAGAAATAACTCATTTCCAATAAATCGATTCATATACTTAAAACGTCGTATAAAATTAGTTTTAAAACATTACACATATAGTACTAATATTGTACAGGCGAAAATAACTCTGTCTGTTTGTCTTTATACCCCTATACTACTGAAAAATTTTGATGAAATCTGGGGTTAAAATAAGTTTAAAGTTATGGAAAGCGACCAATTTTATCGTCTGATAATCTATGTCTATACTTTTAACTTCTAGAGACTTGTCTAGTATGCACTTGACATATAATAAAAATTACGGCAGCCATCATTGATCACTGATATCATCATCATCATCATTATGGTATTATAGTTTATATGCTTTTTTTTTCTTGTACTTCTATATGAATTCAATTTGTATTTTATTTATGGGCTGATATTGATGGGTGATAAATTATGTTTTATTTTATGTGAAATCTTCGAAAATTATTGGCAAACACAAAACCCTTAGGATGTAGCAGAACACTACTTGCTCCTTTTGTGAGCAATTCTAATCACTGAGCTCCTTTCACACTTCTACGGCACACACAGCTCTTGGTTTGTACTGGGTTTTTTGTTTTAAGAAAATGTTATTTTAGTTTCTTTGTATTCCTTTATTTTTGCGTGTGATGAAGATGTTTCGTAATTAAAATTTTATCTATCTATGTATATTCAGCGACGCTTATTAAATTTTGTGGTCATAAAAGCCAGTATACAATTAATCAATCTACAAATCAAACAACTCGTGATAAATTCGTCTAATAAATAATATATTAATTTGCGAAAACGTCTAATCGACTTTTACAACCCTCATTAGCACTATAATCGCCGTATAAAAGCTTAGCTAAAGTTCAGAATCGGAAGAGCCTCCTTTTCAATGCTAATAGCATTATAATTGAAATTATGTCTATTAAACGCTAACATACTCGTACGTTGTGGTGATCAGGCACAAGGTGATAAAGCGGCCGTATTCGATCATCAAAATCGTGAGCAACGGAAACCCCAAGACACATCAGTCTGGTCATATACGGCATACAAATCGTTATTGATATCTGAGGTACTGTTATTCGCCCACGCCTATGCTGGCCACTTGACTATGCCGACGCATGGAGTAATTAGCAAACTAATGCCATTCATATTAGAAACTATATTTGTTTACCACAGACAACGCTTCGTGCAAAGTTGTCGTTCAAAGAAGACAGAAAGGAAATACAAAAATAAAAACAAAACATCCAATGACGGAAATATATAAAACAATAATTAGACAAACAAAAAACAGACGCCGTAAAAAGAAAGCACTCGCCGGGTTTGCCGGACCGCATCAAGAGAAAGGGTTAATTGTTATAAATAATTAACCCTTTTTTTCTAGGAAATCATTTATATCTATGGCAACATTTTGCGATGTATTTTTGTTCAAATTCATACTCGCAGCTAAGCTAAGACTTTAGGAAAGAAGGGGGCATGGCCGAGAATGACAGGCTGGAGTATTATATATTGCCGAGCATACTTATGTCGCATTTGTTAACTAATATAATATAAAAATTAGGCTTAGCTTAGTCCGAGATATCTTGAAATTCACTGTGTTATTACTGTCTTCTCGTATAATTAAAATAGAACTTCACTTCAGGTAAGTTCGTTTAATTATTACTACAATTTGTTAATTTAATAGGAAATATTATCTAATGAACTTCCCTGGTTCTAAAACTATTTCCATACTATATTGCATTAAAACCCAAACAGCTGTTTTTATCAGATCTTCCCGCAGGAGAAATATCCCATGGTAAAAATGTCACCGTATCCTTCTATAATATCCATGTGATGTAGGGATAGTTTGAGAACGAGATGTTTTGTATTACATTGTAACAACACAAAGAAACAGGTAATAAATATTTCATTCTTATTCATAAAAATAGCCTTCAACTGTAATTTTCCTCGAGATTTAGTCATTTAGAGAGACATTTCACACACAAAATAAATACGAAAAACACTTGACACTAACGTGTATTCAGTTATTTTCACTTACTTAGTAAACCATTTTCAAAAACCAACCAAAACCGACGTCTATCGCACGTCTATTAACAGAATAAACATCTCAATAAAATCATAAACGCACAATGCCAACAAGCGAAATAATAATATTTTCTGGTAAACTTCCTCCAAAATTATTTGTAAAAGCTCTCCGGTAACAGTACAATAATATTTTTTCCATGCCAAGGATCAGATAAACCGCTACGTATTATGATGGGGACAGACAGACAGACAGAAAAAAGTCGGCGTGTGTGTATGTACGTACGCCATCTCGCGACGACATCTGGCGCCTTGGCGAAATATACACATGTCTTTTTGTACAGATGACTCGCGATGGAACCTCTGCGCCCGAATACGCCTCTAACCATTTTCACTTTTAAACATCAACCCATAAAGTTCACTTTAGTAAAACCTCAACTTAGCTTAAAAATAATTTATAAATAAAGGATACTATACGTTTATCCACAGAAATAAGGTTGTTAGTAAATTGTGCGCGCGCTCCGAATTTTTTTCGGAAGTGGCATAATTCATATGGTAAGGAGCGTGTCAGGTTTCGCGGCAGATGCGAGCCCGTTTAATTCTGCGCACGCGTCTACCGGTTCGGTGACGACCAATTTCAGGCTCCTGTTAGTGTTCTTATTTATGATTTTTTATTATGCCATTAGTTCTAGTAGCTAGGTCAGTACTTTTTAATTTGGCATTAGTTCTAGTAGCTAGGTCAGTACTTTTTAATTTGGCATTAGTTCTAGTAGCTAGGTCAGTACTTTTTAATTTGGCATTAGTTCTAGTAGCTAGGTCAGTACTTTTTAATTTGGCATTAGTTCTAGTAGATAGGTCAGTACTTTATAATTTGTCATTAGTTTTAGTAGATAGGTCAGTACTTTTTAATTTGGCATTAGTTCTAGTAGCTAGGTCAGTACTTTTTAATTTGGCATTAGTTCTAGTAGATAGGTCAGTACTTTTTAATTTGGCATTAGTTCTAGTAGCTAGGTCAGTACTTTTTAATTTGGCATTAGTTCTAGTAGCTAGGTCAGTACTTTTTAATTTGGCATTGGTTCTAGTAGCTAGGTCAGTACTTTTTAATTTGGCATTAGTTCTAGTAGCTAGGTCAGTACTTTTTAATTTGGCATTAGTTCTAGTAGCTAGGTCAGTACTTTATAATTTGGCATTAGTTCTAGTAGATAGGTCAGTACTTTTGAATTTGGCATTAGTTCTAGTAGCTAGGTCAGTACTTTTTAATTTGGCATTAGTTCTAGTAGATAGGTCAGTACTTTTTAATTTGGCATTAGTTCTAGTAGCTAGGTCAGTACTTTTTAATTTGGCATTAGTTCTAGTAGCTAGGTCAGTACTTTTTAAGTTAGCATTAGTTCTAGTAGCTAGATCACTATTTATTCATTTGCCAATAAACAATATTAAAACATAGGTGTAGTCCACAATTACCGTATCTCAACATAAAGCATTGTATAAAACACCGAGTGAGAAGTGTTGTTATTATGATAGGGCAATGAATGTGACGTGGACGCTATTTTATGGCATATGCTATGACACGTAAATCAGACATTGAAAATAAAATATATAAAAAGGTTATCGTATTTAGCGATCAAAACGTATACACAATGCATCTATTTTCGAACGTATTAGCTATCATATTCTTAATTAAGTAAGTTTCCGCCACGGCACTGTACAAACTGACATTGAGAAATTTACATCAACATCGATTGCAAACAAAAGCAAACTCATGGTAGATTCATGGTGATCGTACAGGTTGAACTTACTGATCTTGAGCTTGTCCTTTATATTCTCACAATCTTATAACCGTATTACCAATGACACTATGTACAGCTGGACACCTAGCTAATAAATTCCATAATTCATCAGACATCGTCTACAATGCCGAATAAATCGGTGACTAAGCCAGGTACCGTTCTCGCTTTTGTGTGATATACAATTCAGCACTATTGCTAACGGTTTGACTTTCATACCCTATCTTTAAATCGGTTCATAGAAAACCATGTCGCTCGAAAACGGTAGAGTCATGATGTAGTGATATTTTGCACCAAATTAAACAGAATCAGTACATAACCGAGGTGTTGTGATTATTAAACCATGGGATATATTTGACTTTTAACCTCAAGGTGATAACTGTTGTTTTACATCAAGCGCGCGAAAATACTACACAATTTCATAATCAAAACAGTTGTTCACTAATAAGAGGGATTTTTAAATTTATCAATTTATAACTATATGCAATTTTACACTCTACAAAAATTCTGTACAAATACCTTATGGTAATTTCAAGCCATATGTATAGAAAAGTAGAGCGCTACATTATTGTTAAAATGACGCTACAGTCTTTGCGACCAAATATAGAAAACGTAGTATTTCTAAAATATTTTTTATAAATGGAAGAAGCTACTACATAGGTTCACATGGTTTCAGCACAAGACTTTGTACTGTCTACTTCTCCATTTATTATTATAGTGTCATTAGAAGGAACCCTACGGAATTCAAAATAAGGAAATATATAATGTCAAAATTTATTCCCTTATTTTCGTATAATTGAGTAACTCTTTTTTTTATTAATCAACTTAATTGTAGACGAGTATCGTTAAGAGAATATTTTTTTTTATATATAGAACTAGCGGACCCGACAGACTTCGTCCTGTCAAAAAGATTTGTACAGTGGCAGTTTTTTGTTCCTAATTATTTTATAGATAATGTCGCATAGCCAACCAAATCGCAAAAAAAGTCTAAATGACCTATTAAATTTTGTAGCTATTCAATTTTGGAACGTGACATTAAATCCTCCAACGATGTATTCTGTCGTCCAACGCACGCACGCACACTGTTTTGATAGAATAATTGAATTTCAACTATATGTAGCGTTAATAAAGCGCAAATTGACTCTTTGATGTTAGGAACACACCTTCATTGCTTAGTGAGTGCTTGCAATATGAACTTTATACAATAACAATAAAGCTCAATTCGACTGTACGTTTTAGTTAGAAAACGTTTGCATGGGAAAATAAAAGGGCTGTTTTTAGGGTATTTCCGATAATTATTCGAATTTTCCTCATTGTAAAAACCCTCCTTGAACTTCAACGAACATTAACAAAAAAGAATTGGCCAAATTGGTCCAGGCGTTGTTGAGTTATGAGCTTACCAACACATTTTGCGATTCATTTTTATATATAAGAAGATAATAATAGTAAAACTTTTAATTCAGACAGTGTAACAATTTAAATACTTATAAAACTAATTGTTAGTAAAACCTATCAGCAAACCTACCCAATGTTTTTGTATGGGGCAGTCAAACCTATCAGCAAATATATATTTGTTTCAAATTAACTAAAGCACGCGTAGCAAAGTAATTTCTTCGCGAATTTAAATGAAAACTCGGGCAAGCTCTGTAGCAAGTACCGCACGGCCGTAGCGCCGGCTGCGGTCGCCGCGGCCGCCGCGCCCGCCCCGCAGCTGCCGGCCACCCGCCCGTTTTTGCACGCGCCGACAACTTGACTCTATTTGCATGCTGCATGTGCATGCTACAGTCCCGCAACCAGCACTATAATTTGAGATTGTTCCACCGTTTATCTGGTATTTTTTGTTATCTAGCCCTAAGATAAGCTCGCATTATGTTTTCATTAAATTTAATGAGATAGGTGAGGCTTTAGGAAAAGGTCAACATTGACGAAATTGTACCTTAAGAGCTTGTTATCTACAGTCCGTATATATTAGATTTTGTATGTGTACTCGTACATGTTGGAACTTTGTCAGCTATTTGTACGTAATAGACCTTTCACACGAAATCAATAATAAATACAGTGTATTTATTCAAAACCAATTACAAATATCATTCAATGTAAATGTTTTTTTATACAGTAATTTATTGTAAATGTTGTTATTACTTTTGATAAAGTTGATAACTTTCTTGCGCCCATTCTTCTTATCAGCTAAAAAGTACGTCCTGAATGGGTGGTAGGGGAAAAAAATTGGACGATTCAAAAGAGCTTTCTATAAAGTCATATTTGAATAAAGTTAACTTTGGTTTTGAGTGAATAAGTATAATTTTCTTTAAGATATACTATACTAGCTTTCTGCCCGCGGCTTCGCCTGCGTGGATTTCGGGATTGGGTCTATAGCTTTTGCCCACGGCTACATATGCGCGGAAGTCGGTTTATGGCGCGAAGGTTTTATCGCGCCTCCCGTGGACTATCCGTTTGTCCGAGATAAAAAATACCGCAAAACCTTGCTCAAGAATCACTCTATCTATTGATGAAAACCGCATGAAAAATCTGTGCAGTAGTTTTTGAGCGAAGCTTTATTGCGCATCCCATGGGATCTGTCGATTTTTCCGGGATAAAAAGTAGCCCATGTTACTCGGGGATAATGTGGCTTTCCAAAGGTGAAAGAATTTTTGAAATAGATCCAGTAGTTTTCAGAGCCTATTCATTACAAAAACAAACAAACAAATTTTCCTCTTTATTATATGAGTATAGATAAGGTGAACTTTTGATTGTATCTCTTGGAATACCAATTAATAGACAAACCTTCCAGATATTTTTAGTGACTATTATATTAGATCGATTGGCAGAAAATACTCATGGTGTTAAGCCCGTTGTGATACACCATGCATTAAGAATAAAAACTGTGGCTATGGACTCGCCTGATCAATGGATTACGACAAATTCTCTATTGAGATAAGCTACTATTAAATTAACTAAGTGAAAAGTCACACATATTACCCTCTTGAAATATTACCAATAAATACATTTTAACTAGAGCATTTCATTCAAGTCTTTAATGGATGTCAAGACAAGTTTAACAGTTAGAGAAGACGAAAGCTTGTACGTGCAAATGAACAAAGAAAAAACTCTACACCTGTTCTGCAATTGGGAGAGCTTTCATCTCGTATACGATGTAGTTATGTGAGCAGTAACGATTTTGACGATCTCCTTAATCGAGTAGTTAGTACACTGGTTTCAAGGTGTCCATCTCTGAGGCCCCGGGTTCGATTCCGGTGGGGGCAGATATTTGCATGATGAATGCGAGCATTTGTACCTTAATCATGGTTGTTATTATATATTTTTACTAGCGACCCGCCCCGGCTTCGCACGGGTGCAGTAAAAATGGTTGGTGGGTTATCCCTAAGAGATAGACATATACCATCGCGGACTTTTTTGTGGATTTTTATAACTTGTACAATACTGTAGTTACATTATTTTGGTCTATCTCGTAGGGTTCAGCCAGCGTTTGCAATATAAGCGCAAAAAAACGTGCTTATTTACGACATCACATTAGAAACCTTTAAATTTATCAGTGTTTCTCTACTATATTATGCATTTATTATACATACAAACCTTCCTTAAGAATCACTCTATCTATTAAAAAAAACCGCGTCAAAATCCGTTGTGTAGTTTTAAAGATCTAAGCATACATACGGACATACAGCGAAAGCGACTTTGTTTTATACTATGTATTGATTGATCAACAATATTTATATATGGATAATCTATGTATGTTTATCTAGTAGATCCCATAACACAAGCCTTACAGGGCTTACTTTGGGGTAAGCTACTTGGTGTAACTGTAAGAAATATTTATTTACTAGCTTCCGCCTGCGGTTTCGCCCGCGTGAAATTAGTTTTTGTCAATCCTCGTCCCTTATGTCTAAGGTACCAAGATTCATGGTCTTATCTTAAATTCAACCCCTATTTCACCCCCACACTGGTAAAAATGTCAAAATGCTAGAACACACGATTTTTTGTTTCTTATCACGTGATATTTGACGAACTTGCATACTAGCTTTCAAGCCTTATTTCATCCTCTAGCTGGTCGAAATTTCAAAAATGCTAGAACAAACGTTTAATGATTTCTTATCAAGTGCTTAAATATAAAGTTTCATGGTTTTATCTTTTAAAATTAAGTAAGCTTTCAACCTCTATTTCAATCCCTTCATCCCTTTTTTTCGAAATAAAAAATATGCCTATGTTCTGTCTCAGGGTCTAAAGATTGTCTGTACCAAATTTCATCAAAATCGGTTGCGAGGTTTAAGCGGGAAAGCGTAACAGACAGACAGACAGAATTACTTTCGCATCTATAATATTAGTTGGGATTATTTATTTATTTAATTCCTCAACAATAAAGCATAACTGTAACCGCCAATAGCCGCTACACCGGGCTGATTTTGAGGTAAACTGCAGTTTGTTTAGTCCCTATTAACGTTTAAACAAAAAAAAAACCACGTTGCACGTGTCGTGTCTCGTGGCATACTTATGCTATTTTTGGACCTGCGGCTACATGTGACAGCCTCCGGCGCTGCAGCTGCCGCCTATGGCAAATTATTGAGTGAATTACCTTTGCCTATTTGTCTTTATATAGTCTACAAGCTTTGACACCGCAGGGGTAACTTTTATCATTAATCAGATATTACCTTTAACACAACTACCAGTAAATAATAGCGTGCGAAATCAGGGAAATTTTAATGTGATGTTTCTATGTTTTATTATCAGTGGAAATTATTGAGACCTTCAGTAAAAGTATTTTTTTTTATAAAGCCGACATCGCATTTGTTACTCCACTGGTGATATCTCTATATAGAGTCTATAGGAGTAATGTCTGGGTGTCTATGGGTGACGATCATCGCTTAGATCTATAGTTATCAAGTGATCCGTTTGGTCGTTTACGTATACAATATTTAAATAAGTTGTCTTTCATACTCTTTTTCAACTTATGCCTATAACTTATGGAGAGCGCGAACGCTGGATTCTTTTAAGAATCAAGTCCGTATTCACTTCCTGACAATTCCTTAACTTAGCAGTTCTAGCATATTGTCCTGTCCAATTACTGCACCCTTTCTCTATTTAAATCTCCTTTTAGTATTTCGCTGATCCAAGGTCGCCTGGAAAAGATTGCTGTATGTAAGATTGCTGTAGTAATAAGGCGCCTCTTGTACATTTTTTTTTTTGGTGTGCTATGAGTTATGTTATGTTAAATAAAAATGTGTATGTTGCAGAGGCGCGGTATTTCGAAAAGCAGACTAGTTTTGCAAACTCATTTCCGTAACATTTTACAACTATCTTATATGTCAGGATTATTACATGAAATATTTCATATAATCGCCTCCAATGTTGAAATAACATGCCGCCTCGAATTTGCATACTGAAAACTCGAAACTTATTTGTAGATAGGCTAAAGCATTTGCTTGAGTTGCATTTGCAAAGGGCTTGACTGATATTAAGTTATTTATTTATTTGTCTATTTAATTACTGTGTTTCTCATATATTGTATTGTATTTTTGATCATATCTTTGTTTTAGATTTGTATTACGGTCCATTTTCTAAATTCCCTGTGCGATTGTTCACATAGTTATAAGTTCGCATTCTTGTTCTGTGCTGTTTCTCGTGCCTGATGTATACCAGCGCAGCAGGCTAGGCTTGCTGCTTACACTGTTTTGGTATCATGCAGCGGTATGTATTATTATTATGTGTTGTTTTGTTATTGCTGTAGGTATCGTTGTGTGGTCCATAATAAATGTATTTCTTTCTTTCTTGTATCTTTATATTTAAATTATAATGTTTTATTAATTTTTTATCGACACTATCATATAATATAAATGCCATTGGATTCATTCATCACCATATATTTGCATCTAGCTTTTTGCACCAAAAGTATCATTTACACAAAGCTTCATTCTTTATCATCGAAAAGTTTGCGTACAGCTTTACAATAAAACCAACCCAAATTTGTTATACCTCCCAATCAGGAACGCGTCTCAGAACACTGATTAGAATGCGATCAGTGAAATGCACGCCAAAACAAAATTTTACTTTCTACACGCAATGCGTGCGGAGTTACGTAAGGGTAACATTTTGAGCGAGTGATTCCCGAAATTAGCCTATGGATGCTTCGGAGCCCGCAGTAATTCCGGCTAATGAGATGATTATCCCGAATCACGGCCGCCATGTTTTGATCCAATGTTTTTGTCTAAAATTGCACCTCCAAACCTTCGGATCGTTTGAGCGCCTCGAATACTTCAAAAAGTAGGGATGCTATTACGCGAATTGGATTTTTATAGCAGTTGCTATAAAAAATGTAATTTGTGGATATGCTGAACATTGTTTTACACGAAAAGCGGAACACGCAAGCGAGACTATAAATTGGCAAATGTTAGTCCGTCTCCACGCTGGTTTGTCTGCAAGTGCATACCTAGATTTATGTTCCATGCAAGATTTCTTTATCTTTTGTTAATAGTATGGTTTATATTATGAACTAGCGGACCCGACAGACTTCGTCCAGTCAAAAAGATTTGTAAATTGGCAGTATATCGCATAGCCAACCAAATAGCAAAAAAGGTTCAAATAAACTATTACATTTTGTGACTATTCAATTTTGGAACGTGACATTAAATCCTCCAACGATGTATTCTGTGCTCCAACGCACGCACGCTCACTGTTTTGATAGATATGATTGAATTTCAACTTTATATAGCGTTAATAAAGTGCAATTGACTCTTTGATGTTAGGAACACACCTAGATTGCTTAGACAACAGTGAGTGCTTGCAAAATGAACTTTATACAATGACAGTAAAGTTCAAATTGACTGTACGTTTTAGTTAGAATACTAATATATATAATAGTATGGGAAAAAGGGCTGCTTTCAGGGGTTTTCCGAAAATTTGCCGAATTTTTATCCGTAAAAACCATCCTTAAACTTCAACTAACATTAAAAAAAAGAATTGGCCAAATTGGGCCAGGCGTTGTTGAGTTATGCGCTTACCAACACGTTTTGCGATTCATTTTTATATATAAGATTAGAATGTGCAAACATTTCGATCACCGCAATTAAGTAATGTTAATGATATTTGGGTGTAGATGGGTGATCAAATGGTTGTTCATCAATTTCATCAACGTTCTGGCTTAGTCAGTTGCTCACCTGGCCTGGTACCCGCATTACAGATGACCTCGTCCTAAACAGATACCTAAAACTAGAGTATTGATTGGACATACACACAATTTAACTAACCCCGCTACGTAAACAGCACCTTAATAAAGGGCTATTTTCACGTAATTACAACAAGTCAAGTGATGATACGCAAAAAGAGGATAATTCGCGTGCGCTCATTACGCGTGCGCAGGTGAGCGGTGAACGATTAGCACGAGACTGTATCTCGCATGAAACTAAAATAGGACTTTTTCTTGGCTTCATCATGTTTTCAGAAAATATAGTAACATTGGACTATAACACCAATTAGCCTAGCCCAAAGTAAGGCTTGTGTTAAGGATCTAGGATAACGGATAGACATACAAATAATATACACCATGACTAAGGACACAAACATTTGCCCGCACCGGGATTCAAACCCGGGACCTCAGAGATGGCGACACCTTAAAACCGGTGTAATCCCCTCGATTACGTACTAATCAACTAAAAAAATATACGGTTAAATCAATTCTTATTACTCATGCTATGTTCCCAATTTTATTTGGAGTCGGCGCAATATATCTTCCTCTATCACTCACTTCACGCAGTTCATCCTTTTCTTCGGTCTTCTTCTACCCACACGCCCAGTCACGGCTATTTAGCCGTGACTGGGCTGACAATATGAATCAAGATCTGACAATATGAATCAGTATTAAATAAATACATATCAGTTTTGACAACTACAATTTACTATTGTTTTTATATTTTTTTTTAGGCAGCAAACGAGCAAACGGATCACCTGATGGTAAGCGATAACCGTTGCCCATGGACACCCGCAACACCAGAGGAGTCACAGATGCGTTGACGCCCTTTTAAAAAAGGATAAGGGGGGAAGGGGGGTTGGGCTTCCGGTACCCTCACTCACTCGGCGAAACACAGCGCAAGTGCTATTTTACGCCGATTTTCGTGCCGGCCCAATTCGTGCCGAAGCATGGCTCTCCCACGGTAAAAGGATATGGAAGAAGAAACAGTACCAAAGTACACCAGAGTGCATGTCCACCACAGCGGGGATTGAGATCAGCAAATATTTTTATAATCTTCTAATTGGTAGCCAAAATCGAACGTTTTTATAATAGCTGATTAGGATTTCGAGTAGATTATATAAGCGTTGCGTATATACTTATAAATTAACGTATGTGTTATTCTGATATATCTATGCCACTTTTCATTATAATGTTATAACTCCTTCCTTCATCACAATTAAAACTGCATTCGAGCAGTCCCTTCGTAATGTGTATCAAAATATTCAATAGGCTTCCTACACACATTAGAAATATGTCAGAGGAAAAAATATACTTAAAACAAATAAAAATTTACTGATTCAAAAGTGCTATTATTCGGTACAGGAATATATGTGCGACCAAATCTATAAAAACTTAAAACAATGACATAGTAAATTGAACTGAAAACTATATAATAAAATGCACAAAAATACTTAAATACATATAAAATTAAATTGAAATAATATATCTATACTAATATATAAAGCTGAAGAGTTTGTTTGTTTGTTTGTTTGTTTGTTTGAACGCGCTAATCTCCGAAACTACTGGTGCGATTTGAATAATTCTTTTTTTGTTGGATAGTCCATTATCGAGGAAGGCTATAGGCTAAATAACATTACGCTATGACCAATAGGAGCAAAGACAGAGCGGTAAATGTGTAAAAAACGGGGAAAATTATTCATTTTTGAAGGCTTTCTTTGCGTGCGCTGCGAAAACGGTTCAAGATACACAAAAAATATGTATGAAAGAATTATTCCTCTATACATGATCTAAAAAAAAGTCCGCGACGGCATATGTCTATTCTTTTAAGGTTTAGTCACAATGACCGTTTTTATTGGTACCAAATTTGGTCGAAATAATTTGTTTAAGTTGTATCAACATAATAATATTAATCTTTATTCAAATATAAATATAAATATGTTGTTGGTTAACCAAAAATCTGCCGGAAGTCACTATTCCACGCGACGAAGTCGCGGGCAAAAGCTAGTGATTTATAATCGTAAATTCCACAAAATAATTAATAAAAATGAATATAACAATGATACTTAATTAATAATAATCTAATTAATCATATGACAGATAGCTAAATAATAATATAGAGATAATACATAAGAAGAGTGTTCAGACTTACGATCATTTGACATAGTAATATTCAGTTATGGTTTTCTTTTATTTTAATAAAAATGATAAGTCATCCTCTCTCCTACATTTGCTGTGCCCGTCAGGGTCCCATATATTTATAACACCTATGATTACCATTGTGGAAAGCAAAATAAATGAAATGAACTCAACAATGCCTTTACCGACTTGGATAATTTTGGTCTTGAATTATTCGTAGAAGTCCAGAGAAGGGTTGTACGAAGTAAGAAAATTAAAAAAAAATCTTGAAAAATTTAAAATCAACATCTTTCTATACTCTTATATACAAACAATTGAACCTTTGGCAAAACAATCGAAGACAAAAAAGTGACGTTAGTTCTGTCAAACAAATTTAATGTCATTTCAAGTAGGAACAAAAAACTGACACTTTACAAATCTTTTTGACAAGACGAAGTCTGTCGGATCCACTAGTAAGCTATATTATTGTAAAGTTTAATAAGGATCCATTAAGTAGTTTTTACGTAAGAGTAACAAACAAACTTTCGCGCTTATAATTATACAAGTAAATGTTTTAACAGTAAAACCTTTTTTTGCCTATTTTTTAAGTTTATGAGTAACGTAAAAAAATATGCTTCTATTTTCTAGTCTTTTTACAAATATTCATAAATATTTCTCATTCTCGCCGCGCGTTCAAAATCTGCATGCAATTTCAATCCCATAACTGGCCAGTTGCTTGCCCTCGCCTATAAAAAATAAAAAACCAGAAGGCTGGCAGCTCAACGAGAAAATCGCGCAGACCACAATGGTGGTACTTAAGCCAAATTAAAACCCGCCATCGGAATATTGCCCCAACCGCACGGGGGTCGCGGATTTTGAACTGGAAAAAAATGTATTCGAAGTCAATGCCCTGCCTGCGCCATCTGCGCCCGCGCCGCCTCAGAAAAACCTTGCCGAAACACCCCGTAGCAACAGAAAACAAACTGTACCGCCGAAGAAATGGTTATAGCAAATTAACCTTTATATCTTCCGCGAGAGAGCTCTAAATATTTTCGTGTACGCGAACCGGTATACGTCAGGGGCTGTTACTGGAATCACTGTTGGTACCAATACAGTGCTTACGGGCTGAAAGTTAAAGTTGAGTTTTATTCAAATTTAATGCTTATTAATTGTGTTATTGAATGATTATATTAGTATAATAAGTGATCTTAAGGGGCGCGTGCCAATGGACTGCAATCAACGGTTTTAACAATTTATTTTGTTTTAAGTTCTCCGCAAAATATGCCAATGACAATCTTGTGTCTTCTGTCTTTATTTAATGATCAATTTATCTTTTATGACAAACTAAAATAAAAAAGAAACTAACATCACACGTTAGTATTTTTAATATTTTACAAGATTCGGTTTTAAAAATTAATAAAGCTATTGAAAATGTGAACACTAAATAGATATTGTTACTTCTATAGAAAGTAATCTATTGAAATTCGGTGACTAGATACCTACAAAATAGAACTAAATAACAAAAAGTTTCCTTTTCCCAAAATTCACATAATATGGAAATCGAGTTGTTGAATACTCTATATTTCCAGTGATCTGGTCTGCTTCTAGGGCATCAATCGTCCTTAAATTTGGAGAGGGCAGAGCCAGGGTCACGTCACATGGCGTGTACGCCAAGCTATTTGTCAACCAGACGATGTAATCTTGCCCCAGCCAATTCGAAACTCCTCGGCCTACTTCGAAAAGCATCTTTTAACTTGGAAAAGAGAATGCCAAGATCTGCCCCAAGGATTAATTTAAGTTACAGTAATTACACATTTATGAAAAATATTTAATTAAATTATAGATCCTAACAACAAATATAAAAAATCTAAAAAGCTTGGGAAAAAAAACTACATTTAATAGTTGTTAATGGAATTCTATGCCTTTTCCTAGTCGGAGAATTTAAAGCTTATTTTTTTAAAGAATTTCATTGGCTACTGGATACAAGTCCTTTTAGCCAACATAAACCTATTGGACCTAAGTCGAATGCTTTTTAGTATAGGTAATAGTTTTTTTCTTTAATTGTTGTTCTGTTAATTTTTTATGTTCAATAGTGTTATTTAATCATTCATTTTAGTAAGAATGAGTTCTCAATAAAAGCTTTTAGGAATAAACGCATTTTACTTCTGATGCAAAATAAAATAAAAATATTACGTTAGATAATAACATGTATTTATATATATCAAGAAGTGCACTGTAAATAGAAATGTAATATTAGGTCTATAAAGTCATCTACGAATCCGTAAATAAAGATGACTTTGATAGATAGCCTCAATCGTGTGCTCTAATAAAGTATGAGCGTTACTTGAACTGGATTTAAAATTGTTTTTTCATAGTTAGAACAATTAGTTGTTGTTATTGTTTTTAGGATATAGTAGATGGCTACTAAAAATTGCATCTTATAAAAAGTCTAAGATAACTTAATATTTGTGAAAAAAATCATATTGTTTATACCATCATAACTAACCGATCCTCTGCTTTAATATAATTTATCTTTTATATTTTTCAAAAGTGCAGATGTTTAGCTATCATTTCATATAATAATTATGTTTGTAACTGGAAAAATTTGCTGGGGCATGGCGCCATAGAAATCTTGGCATTGTCTTTTATAGGGCTATCGCATGGGGTACTTATTCCTTGCGTATTGTTGCTTGTAGTTCGCTTGACTGATTTATAGAATCAATCTTATTCCCATCAAACCTTCAGAGGATATGTGTTCTTCGTTTATGCAAAAATTTCGTTGTTAGAACGGTGTTTACAATTCATTTTGTTTACTTGTGTACTATCGTCCACCGTCCAATTATTTCTACTATATTAATTTTTGAACTAAAAAATCCAGACTTTTCACTAAATGTTTGAAACTATGGCCTAGTAATAATAGCCTAGCTCTTTTAATACTTAAATAACGATGAGATTTTATGAAATCTTTCATTTTCTGTTCCATTTTCTTTTTGTTGAAACCGTTTGATGAGAATGATTGGTTTTTTACATTTGACGGAACAAGTCTTGGCATTTAAAACATTGAACTCAGAAATGTAAGCGAATTACGACTTACTCCTGTAAAGTAATACCTACTAGTAACAACTCAGTTTCCGTCCCCGTATGTCGTAAAGTCTAATTAAAAAAAATCGTAATAGCACCACAGAAAATTTGTCGTAATCATCGACTTAGGAATTTGTCGAATCTGATGGACGTTACCAGCGATGTTCATGCAGATTCATTATACAGTGGATATGAACCTAAGGGCTACGTGTTTAGCCGTGTAAAGTAATAAATTATTAACATAAACGAATGGAGCCATTTAGAATGGATACGTACAAACCACTTACAACTACATAGAATTATCACAAAGTCGACTCAATTCGACATTGTCGTGGTTCAATTACCCTGTTAATTGTACAATGAAATACAATATAGAAGATTTACACAAAAATATACATCCAACGGAAAAAAACTAGTTCACGAAAAAATGTACATATGACAATTACAAAAAAAATAAACTGTTTATGTCATTTCAACATAATGACAAAAATAACAAAAAATATAATCGGCCAATACAATCCATAACAGATATAACAAACTCATCATGTCGCGATTAAAATTATGTACTGACAATTAACAATACAAATTTCTTTTGCAATTAAGACTCAACTGAAACATCCCAGGTAATTCCTCAACGCTTTATTTTCAGACTAATGCAATACGTATGCAAATCCCCCCAAACCACCATTAATACTAATCGACCTAATCCAAACTCGATAAATCGTGAAACCAAAGCCGAAAAAACAAGCCAGCGAGCGACCGCCATCGCCTGCTGTCGATTTATGGTAAAAATTTGCCGCACGCGAGCATTTTTCTTCGCTCCATTAAAACATGGATTTGGAGATCACAATCTTTATAAGGTAATGGAACTTTATATTTAATAACAAACGCACAGCCCACATTAGCTTTCGTTCGCCGATAAAATGCGACCTGATTAAGAGCGATTGTGTGTTCGAATAAATATTGTTGATATAATTTAGTCAAAGTCTATGTAAGTTATATTAATTAGGTAATAATTACAGTTATCAAATTTTACGTGATTGATTTTGGTAAAGAAGACTACGAACATAAAATTATTTCATTAAAGGAGAATGCCCATTGTAGTATGGACTTTAGTATCGCCAAAAATGATTTTGTACCATAATGATTTTTATGATATATTGTAGATTTTTAACTATATATTCAATTATTAAAAACTATTTGACTCTATTTCGATGGGTAAAATAGAAATTAAACACCAAAGACTTTCAAATTACGAATTTCTCCTATCTTCATTTTTGATAATACCTATTTGATTGTAGAAGATTTAAACTATAAAATGATTAATTCTATCTTATCCAATAAATATTACAACTATCCAATAATTCATATAAAATAATTAATTAATTTAAAAATAATTGTTTTAGCAACATTGATATTAGCTATCTGTATAAAGAAACTCTTAAAGCAGAATAATGACTAAAATATTAGAGAAAGCAGAAAAAAGACTAAAGAAAATTAATTGTTCCTTTTACCCTTTCACGAGAGGACAGTAGAATGTATCGAATATATTTTTGACCAATCGATCCGATCGTTAATATATGGCAATACCGAAGAGACTATTTATCAATGAAATTAGAATATCATCAATAAAAATACACGGCGAATGAAATGGAAGTGAAATAATTACTAATTATTATGTGGATTTGTCTCCGGCGAAGTTTCGGCTTGGTATATTGCAGAGTTTTGTTAAAAATTGTTACTTATTTTTTGATATTAGTTTGGTTAAGGCACAAGGACGAATAAAGGTGATACTACAAATGGGCATACTCCTTTAGAAATATTAATAATTACTGATAGTTAAACAAACTGTATGAGTATGTAAAATTTTATGAATATTAAAGGTCCGAATCAAGTCCGTGTTCACTTCCTGTCAAAGATTCCTTAACTTAAACTAGTTATAGCCTATTGTCCTGTCCAATTACTGTACCCATCCTATATTATATCTCCTTTTAATATTTCCCTGGTCCTAGGTTGCCTGGAAGAGATTGCTGTTTAGCAATAAGGCCGCCTTTTGTACATTTGTTATTTTCTTTTTTTTTTGTGTGTGTATTTTATGAATACAATAAAGGGTTATGTTATGTTTTTTAGCGGATGTTATATAAATCATATATTATAAAACGATAAATAAATAAAACACTTTAATTGACATCTGCAAAGTCATTGCTTAGTCCTCTATAAAAGCGTACAAAAACAACTATTGTTTGCAGCAAACCCCACGTCTCCAGACTCCCCACACAACTGCTTGACCCGGACATTAGATGTAATTGGCACAAGCCTACTCGACACTGAATCAGCAATACAAACTCACATAACCGGAAAAACATTATGGCGATCTAATTCTGTTTATGTTTGTGATCTACGGAAGTCGAAAGCTGCGATAGTTTTTCTGCAAGAAACACCCCAAGCCACGTGTCGAGAATGTGAATCTAAAATAAATGCGGCCCTAGAGTAGACCCTTGTGGCACACCTGCGCAGATACGGTACCGGGTCTTACTACGGTTGTTCGAAAACAGAATTTATAGCTTCTAACATAAGGGTTATTGAGAGCGCACTATGTTGTTGACGTTGTAAGCGTATATTTGACAGGAAGAGGGTGTATATTGAATTATATTTAGTCGTAAGCTCCCTTATAGGCGGTCATGATTGAACAAACGATACGCGGCAAGGTGTGCAAGTCGCGACGTGCTTCCAAATCTGTTTAATGGTATCTTTCTTGATATTTATAATTAACAGAACTAATATTTATTTTTCAATTCTAATTTACATAAGACTACTTCTGCTGTGTTATACTATCATGAGAAATCTAATAATAGTGTGTAAGAAACGTTTTAATTCTTAATTTTCATTTTAGCATGATCACTTTACTATCTTGTAAATAATAAGTGTTTATTTTTAGTATCATCAATCTTCATGCCATGCTATAATACCACAGAGAGGATAAAATTCATGCCATAGAATAGTTCTAGGGTTGGTCATGCCATGCCATAAAGAGGATAAAATGTTAGTTTTTGACAAATGCAATGAAACACAATTTCTCTGTTTCTAATATGCAATAGAACAAACAATGTGAAGATCGACTAATTTTGCACTATTTTTGACCCAGAGATAAGTTGTTGGGAATACTAAATCAACAAAAATACATTTAACCTGACAATAAGCGTAAAATTACTTAAACTTCTATGTTGTTAAATAATATTACACGCCAGTTTAATTCATATCCAAGCCTTCTTATATTCATTTGATAACTAAACAATTTCCATACTTTTTGAAGAATTATTTATGCTTTAATGTAATAAGCATCCATATTGAAACCTGTTATGGAATTGTTGTTAAGAATACTTTCGACGACATCTTGTTCCATTTGCAATAATTGCCGTTAAGGTGATAGTGAACATTTTAAGCTTCAACACAATTATTTTAAGCTACATTCTTTCTTATGTTTACAGCAGCAACGTCTAAGTTCATAGTAGCAAAGCAGTCTACGAAATAAACAGTTGCGAATTCCCTTTCGATCGATTGGTGCACCTTTCATGTCGTGCGATCTGTTTTATAGATCCACCATCTGGTGTTCTGTGCGACCTTTTCTATAGAACTTATTGTGCCCGTGTCTAATGGTGTTTTTTTCTGTTTCAGGTAAGTTTGCAAGGTTTTTTGGAACAGGAGACTACTAGTGAGTAGTTACTCGAACGTGAGTATCAATTGGGTATTTAGTTATTCGTTATTTCAGCCAATGGACGTTCACTGCTGAACATAGGGCTACCCTAAGATATCTACATCGATTGATCTGGCCGCTACTAGCATCCAACGCCTTATTGCGATCTTCACCAAGTCGTCTGCCCATCTTGCGGGAGATCTGCACACGCTGAGGTCCCGGCATATGCCTGCCACTCGAGAATCTTTCCCCCTCAGCGGTCGTCATCCTGCGGGCAATGTGCCCTGCCCACTGTCACTTAAGGCTTCCAATTCTTCGGGCTATGTCGATGAATTTGGTTCTTCGGCAAATTCCATAATTTCTGATATAATCACACAGAGGAACTCCGAGCATAACCCTCTCCATTGCCCTTTGGGTGCATTGAGCCTCCTCATAAGGCCCATTGTGTAGTTATTGGAATATTTGTTTTTTCCTTTACGAAAATCTACATAATATAACTACTCGTAATGAATCAAACAATTATTTCTTGTACTTTTCAGTATCGTTATTTGCACATACCACACATTTTTTTCGGAATATTTAATGTATTTAACGGGCAGTAACACTTCTTGTGACTGATTGTCAATCACAAATACTACACTGCCGTGCGCTTAAAAAAGCTTCGTTCCTCGATAAAAAGTGTTCGGTGATCTATCGAACGCCACAAAAGCTGTGATGGCCGGTGGATCGCGCAAGAGTTGCGCAAGCGCAGAGCGTGACGGCGGACAGGTGCGAACGCGGCAATCGCTGCTGCGGCAAATCGGCCGTGAAATCGAAGGGTTGGCTGAGCTTTCTTTGACCTTCGAGAGCTGCAAGAACCGACACCACAAACACAATACAAACCACGTAGGAAACAACCACGCTAATTACGCTGTCCTTAGTTATAGGAGTATCAATATCTTATTAGAATTCTGTACTTGATGGAAATTATTTCCCATGACTAGTGATAATAGGTTTACCACACTTGGTAATAAACGTTTGCAATCACTGCAAAAAGTGTTATAGAGTATATAATTGTATCCCATCCAATAGGTTATATCTTTTTATTCTGTCACATTATAAAAATCTCTTATATTAATTCGTGATAAATATAGAAATGTAAAAAAACAAGATCTGAATGTTTATTTATTTATTTAAACTTTATTGCACAACATTTGAAAAAAGGTGTAGGAATGGCGGAGTTTATGCCAAAAGCATTCTTTTCCAGTCAACGATTTACATTTATTGTGTGAAAATTATTCAAAAATCTATACTAATATTATAAAGAAGTAAAGTTTGTATATTTGTTAAATTGTAAGGGGTAATCTCGGGATCTACTGAACCGATTTTAAAAATTCTTTCACCAATAGAAAGCCACATTATTGCTGCGTGTCATAGGCTATATAAAAAACCGAAAAATAAATAGGCTTTTACGTGGTAGTCCGTTTTGCAAAGTGAATCGGAGAGAAAACGGTCGAATGAAAGCGTTTCTTACGAACGCTGCCTTAACTATGAAAGATATATTTTTGAGTTCTAGAGAAAAGATGTGGAGCTTGAAAATGCCTACAAAAAAAGTCCACGTTAGCATATATCAAACTTTTATATTTAAGTTACAAAAAGTAGATTTTTTAATATTACAGTTAGTAATTAAAACAGCACTCTGTACTAAAAAAGGATTATTAATATTATGCCCAACGAAGTGGGCACGGGTCAGCTAGTATTTAATAAATAAATAAATAAAGCAGTAACAACTACATTAACGTGAAGGACAATACATAAATGAAATAGATAGGTATATATAAATACATACATACACACTCCCATGCACATGGCAACTTGGCACTCATTTAGATCTTCATTCTTTTTTCGGCGTAGCCCACAGCCAAGCATAATTTTTGTATTAAAATTGGCTCTCCCTTTTCACATTTAATGTTTTTGGTGGGATATAAATTATTCGAAATACTAATCGCAAGAAGTCGCAGGCGCCAGTTAGCAATTAGTAAGTCAGTTCGCATAACTTAACTACACAGAATATAGGAATTCCCTACTTTTTACCATCTCGCATGATAGGATAAACTAACCGTTAAGGTATTAACAACCTTGCAAACAACCGAGACTGCATAAAGCAACGGTAACGCCTCGCTTTTTGGAATATCTCTTTCGCGTTTTAACTTCGCATGACATTAAATGTAATTACACAAAAGCTATCATTTTGTAGTAAGAAATACTTCACATTTTTGTCTTTGCGAAATAATGAACTGAATACGGTTGAAGTCATTGTTAAATATTTGACATTTATTCTCAACTTATTCCTTTGATCACGAAACAATGTAGATGCGAAAGTAACTCTGTCTGTCTGTCTGTTACGCTTTCCCGCTTAAACCTCGCAACCGATTTTGATGAAATTTGGTACAGACAATCTTTAGACCCTGAGACAGAACATAGGCTACTTTTTATTTCGAAAAAAAGGGGATGAAGGGGTTGAAATAGAGGTTGGAAATTGTATGGGATTTCTTAATTTTAAAAGATAAAACCATGAAACTTTATATTTAAGCACTTGATAAGAAATCATTAAACGTTTGTTCTAGCATTTTGAAATTTTACCAGTGTCGGGGTGAAGTAGGGGTTGAATTGAAGATAAGACCATGAATCTTGGTACTTTAGACATAAGGGACCAGGATTGACAAATACTAATTACACGCGGGCGAAGCCGCGGGCGTAAGCTAGTAACTTATATATATCTACAAAATAATTGTTCTCAGTTTCATTTAATAGACGTACAGATGGTTTTTTAAGTTATATTGCACTGTTAAAGGACTTAATATAATAAAAATTGGAAATATATAATTGTGATCATAAAGGATGTGTCTCTATCCTAAAGGGGAAAGGGGTCTCTATCCTTTCTTGACACTCCGTCAAGAAAGGATAGAGTGAGGAATGTCTTTAAATTCTAAGAAAACAAAATGTATCAAATTCTCTTTGCCCAATGTAAGGCAGGTTGATACTAGTTTAAATATGAATGGTGATGTCATTGACTTGGTAAATAATACTAAATTCTTAGGCATTACGTTAGATTCACGACTACAGTGGGATCCACATATTGAAACTTTGGCAATCAAACTTAGTTCAGCGGCGTACGCAGTAAAAAAGATTAGACTTTTAACTAATGTTGAAACGGCAAGAATTGTTTATTTCAGCTACTTTCATAGTGTTATGTCCTATGGACTGCTGCTATGGGGATCAGCAGCTAACATTGAAAGTATTTTCCTTATAAAAAAGAGCGATTCGTGCTATTTACTGTTTACGGGCTAGAGAATCCCTAAAAGAATTGTTCAAAGAAATTAATATTTTAACTTTAGCTAGTCAATATATATATGATAATTTAGTTTTTGTATATAGAAACTATAATAAATTCAATAAAAACAGTGATCTACATAATGTGAATACTAGAAACAAAAATAAACTTGCCGTTCCAATGTTCAGACTCCATAAAACTAGCTGTTCGTTCTTGGGGAAATGTATATCTATGTTTAACAAACTTCCGCAAGGTGTCATTGATATGCCTTTATATAAATTTAAAAACCATATCAAAAAGACACTCATGAGTAAAGGTTATTATAAAGTAAGTGACTATCTAAATGATCACAGTATTTGGGAATAGGGACACTATTCATAGAGCCATGTTTGGTAACATTATTTATAATATTGTATTATTTTATATGTGTATGTAAACATACATACGACTGTAATCGTATTAGGTATGATTGTATCTTATACTATATTGTATTTTTATATTATATTATTATAATTATTAACATTGAAAAGAGGAGATAAAAAATAGACCTTCAGAGTTTCTTGCCTGTTCTTCTCGAGAAGGCTCTCCCAATTTCCGAACAGGTGTCGAGTCAATATATTTTTTCTTTTTTTTTTCCTTATTCGTACGTACGGACAAGGTTTTTGTTTTTTTTTTTCATTATTTAAGCTTTTTTTGTTTTGTTTGTTGACGTCAATAAGTGCCTGTAAAGGTCTATGTTGAATAAATATTATTTTGATTTTGATTTTGATTTTGAATGAATATATCACGAGAAGTCTGAAAGCCCCTATTGTTGAACAATTGGGAGAAAGGGGACTTTCCTGGTATGGTCGCGTATAAAGCAGAGGGAATGATCATGTTACTAGGGAAGTAATGAACATGAAACTGGATGGACGTGTGGGGAGAGGAAGACCAAAGAAACGATTAATGGAATGAGTGAATGTTGAAGAAGGGAGTGAGTGTCGAAATGGCGAGTGATAGAAGAGAGTCATCCACCACATTCCCTTTGTCCAAAAGTTTTGTACAGTAAAGCGATAAAAGTTTTGTACAGTAAAGCGATAAAAGTTTTGTACAGTAAAGCGATAAAAGTTTTGTACAGTAAAGCGATAAAAGTTTTGTACAGTAAAGCGATAAAAGTTTTGTACAGTAAAGCGATAAAAGTTTTGTACAGTAAAGCGATAAAAGTTTTGTACAGTAAAGCGATAAAATAAAGCGAAACGACACAAACATTATTCATATGATTCT
Source organism: Scirpophaga incertulas (assembly GCA_036419045.1). Classification (NCBI taxonomy): domain Eukaryota; kingdom Metazoa; phylum Arthropoda; class Insecta; order Lepidoptera; family Crambidae; genus Scirpophaga; species Scirpophaga incertulas. The sequence goes on along the minus strand of CM071645.1, from coordinate 21,181,875 downwards.
AACGAGATTCACAAAACTTGTATCGAATCCTGAGAAGGATGTCCCGGTTAAAAATTAAAACCAATTCAATTGGAACCAAAACACCTATTCACTAATGTACCTTAATAGCCAATTACACTTTTTGTTCAGGAAATGAGGCACAATGAAAAAAAAACCGGTCAAGTGCGAGTCGGACTCGCACAACGAGGGTTCCGTACAAATTTGTCGACATGTAAATTGTTCGTTCATTATTACTACTACGAATTAAGTCTCAAAGATTTGTTTGTCTGTTTCTCTCAATTATATTGTAATTTATGAAACTTTGTGAAATAACTACAAATTTACGGTTTACGAGAGTTTTTCCTTTACTTTACATTGCTTCTTGACTTACATGACATTGCTTTTTGCCAAATTTCATGATTCTAGGTCAACGGAAAGTACCCTATTTTGATTCCCTTACAAATGTCAAAATATGCAATATAAATGGAGCATAAACGGCCATATCTTTTTATTGCGTTGATTTAGAAATTTTATTTTTTCACTGCTTTGAGAGATAGAAAACCTGAGTATGTGATATTAATTTCAGCTTGATATCTCGACGCGTTTCTGAGAAAAAGGGTCTTGACAGACGGACGGGCAACAAAGTGATCCTATAAGGTTCCGTTTTTACCTTTGGAGGTACGGTACTCTAAAAATAACAGCGTTTGGCTAGGGTACTCGTTATTTTTCACAATTACCCATTTTGGGCGGCGCGAGAAATAAAAAATGATGTTCGCAAAGTGTAAATGGTTGCCGGTCAAAACGCGAAGGTTACGCCGGTGACCTAAGTCCAGAACATTGGGTAATTAGCGCGACCTAGGCACGCTAGCCGCACCTGACTATTAGCTGATTGCTGGGCTCATTGTCTACTGGCCTGCGTTACTATACTAAGCACCGCTATATTAATAACTGCAAATGAGAGAATAAAATCCGGCCTCCACAGATGGTTTGGTGGTTGCGACTGCCTTGTGCTGATTAGGAGGTTTGAATCACTACGGAGAAATGTAGGCAGAGGTTTTTTTCTTCAGTTTGGTTGCTAGTAAGGCTTCTGCATACGATTGACTAGCTACCACTATTTTATTAAATTTTATCGCCATAATTAATATTCTTAGTAGAATTGCTGTGTTCTGACGGCCAGGTCCTCGATTGCTGAGGAGTCTGAACTTGCTTCCACCAAAATTCAAAAATTCAAAATTCATTGAGTTTATTTAATATGTACTTTATGGTACAAGTGTGTAATGTTGGTGATTACCGCTGAGGCGCATTGAGGCCCGAGCCGTCAGTCGAGGGTCTTAAGGAGCCGAGGACGGTAATCATGAACACATACGTGTATCATACAACGTTTTTCAACACACTTCCGAATAAAATAATACTTAAAAAAAAATATTTTTCCTTTGAGTTTTCTGGTAGTAAACTTTCCATAACGTTCTGGGCTTCACATCTTATATCGGGCGGTGTACAACATAAATCATTCTCTTCATAAATTGTATTTGCAGATATCTTAAATAATAACTAACTAAATAACTTCATAAGAGAAAACGAGACGAGTTGTGAAAAATGTTTCGTAATGGCGGCAAAAATTAATCAGTTTTCCTATGCGCGCGCATCGGCCATAGACTAATAAATTTCGTAATGGCGGGAAAAATTAATTAGTTTTCCTATGCGCGCGCATCGGTCATAGACTAAAAAATGAGGTTTCTTTTTTTTTGGGCTTTTCGCGGATAGCTTTTTAGCGCAAATGTAAGTGTAACTCAACCAATAATATTAAAAAAAAACTATTACTCACTCGTGAATAATAGTAATGAAAAAGTCACAGTTTGATTATAGGTGTCATTATGTGCCTAATTGCCATGAGATTAGAGCCACTTTATGAGGAAGTGTGTTGAAAATGTTTTTTTTTTTCTGTTTCTAAACAAAAGTGTTTAAAAACGTCGTACGATATACGTGCGTATTGATTCGGGCTCGGGCTGAAATTCTGCCTCGCATGTTATAACCATCATAACGCACTAATATCTTAATGTACTATTATCAGTCATTTTGCTGAGCTATAAAAAAGCTATATATTTTATCGCTTTACCAACTCCCCAATAGACAATACGCCTAAAGCTTTGAAGACTTCCCTAGCTACCAGTAGTCTGCCGCTCCTCCCGTATTCGCCTTTGAAATAGGGGAATTTTAATAATGTCCTTATAATAGACCTTTTAGGAGCGGAGCACAATGCTGTGGACAATTTATTCGGCGTTCGCGTGTCGCCATTGTATCGGCGTGTCATTACAGCGACTGAAACCCATATTAACCGGCGATAAATTCGCGCGAAACCTTAATCAAGCACATAAAGGCTAGTTACGATAATATAAATCACATTTGACTGTTAATTACGTGCGTTTTTAATTAAAATTCCCCAGTTTAGTACCTGATTTGAGATAAGATAGCTTTTCATTCGTTCTGATATCATTTTGATAAGTCACTTTATTTATAAAGGCATTTGTTTCGTTTGTAATATAAGCCATTCGTGAGTGATTCGCCTCTTTACATAGACGTATGCTATTTATCTCCGTTATTTATTTCATTCGACATATAACTAAGGAAGGAAGTAAAAGTTGGACCGCCATATATTTCGGCGGTGTGTTTTTAGCTAACTAAAGCTTTCTAAAACTAACTAAAGCTAAAAGTCGTTCTAAAACTAACTAACGTGAAAAAGTAACAATCATCCATCCATACTAATTCTCACGTTCATAATATAAGTAGAGATTTAATGATTTTGATTAATGAACGACGCGGCAACATATTCAGTGTAGTTCCTTTCTGTAGTTCTTATTTATCGCAGCGCGACCATGATTTGTGTCCAACGTGTGGACGTCTGTCAGCAGAAGTGACGAAACATTGGGTTGGATGTGTTGTTTACAAATTTAACGATATTGGAAATATAGCCGACGGTGTCTGCGCGCGTGCCGGCTTGTGATTGACGCGAAAATTGATTTGTTTACGAATCGACGGAGATGGTAAAATGGTCCATTGTGTAACAGGAATGAGAGGTGCACGCGATGGTTTTAGGGTAGACTTTGTTTTCTTTTCACAGAGGTTTGTTTATGTTCCTTAAAACAATAAATACAGTTATTCGCAAAACAGTTTATTATGATGTGACAAATCTTTAAATGATAAAGCGTATTATTTTATGCTAATAACATTTGAAAATATTCACGGAAAAATTAATGTTATAATAATATGATCGACATACATAGAATTTGTATAACATCTATTGTGATATGTCATTGTATTCGTTATATAGCCTTTGTTAATTTAAATTGATAAAAATAGAATTTTGTGCTAATGACATTTAAGAACACTTGCTACTATGAGTCGTAAATGCCAAATAATTATTTGTCATCCTGTAATACCCCATGCTTATGAGCCAATAAATAAATTGACATTGAAAAAACCTGCAATAACCTTATATTCTCGAGTCTTTCAGTCTCTTCTCAATCTCTTAATTTTTTTATGTGCAATCATGCAATTAAAATATAAAGATTGAACACCAATTGTGTATGAAACGATGTATATATGTAGATGTTTATGAGCAGAGTTATATAACTAATTAGCACTGGTTATGTATGATTACCTAGAAAAAAGTAAACAAACCAAACTTTATGTCACGTCACAAAGTTAGCGTTAAGTGGCGGCGTTGTAAATCTAGGCAGTTAATGTTTAATTAACCATTTATTCTATAACTTTATAAGTTTGTACGGCCAAATTAATATTAGGCTGTTTTATTGTTACTTTTATACATAGACTTTCGTTTGTTATTTTGTATGTGTTTGTGATTCTGTCTCTTCAACTCTACATTACAACATTCCCTAGTATGAAGTCCCATAAATTGTTATAATCAGATCTGCGCAGCTCCTTATCCTCAAGCCTCAGGGTCATTAGGACTAGTGCCTTTAGGCTACGTCTGATCGGTAGGTCACATCCGCCGAGCCGCCTCAAGCGACCTGGAGACCTATTTTTGAATTACGAATGCGACTTCGAAATCACCGATGTGACTAATAATCACCGATTTTCAATAATTCTTATTTTGAATATCACTGATGTGACTACCTTAGTCACAGGTGTGATTTCATTACGAGTGCCCTCACCCACTCGTAATCAAGTCATACTTGTGGAAATGTTATCTGTATAATATATCTATATATACAATATATATATATGAATGTAGCACATAATATATATATATATCTATATAATAACCGCAATGGTTAAGCCGGCAATGACCGGCAGCGACTACATTCATATATATATATTATATATAAACCTTTATATACCTGTAATATGTTACATACATATATATAATATATATATAACCATAATGGTAAAGCCGGCAACAACCGGCAGCGGCTATATTCGGCGTGGAACCGAACTCTTACATTGATGTGTGTACTTTATCTATGTTGGCAGCTCTGCGATCAACTTTCAAAAATTTGAGGTTTAGGAATCCGTGACCTCAAAGTCACCGCTGACTATTTAGTCAGCGGTGATTTCGAAGTCGCATTCGTAATTCAAAAATAGGTTCTCCAGGAGACCTATTTTTGAATTACGAATGCGATTACTAAATAGTCAGCGGTGACTTTGAGATCACGGATTCCTAATCATTCAATTTTTGAAAGTCGATCGCAGAGCTGCCAACATAGATAAAGTACACACACAAATGTAAGAGTTCGGTTCCACTCAGAATGTAGCCGCTATATATATATATATATAGACTGAAAATGAAAAATCAACACATCAACTTCAGACTCTTGTCAATATGTTCTCTAAACAAAACACATAACATTTCCACAAGTATGACTTGATTACGAGTGGGTGAGGACACTCGTAATGAAATCACACCTGTGACTAAGGTAGTCACATCAGTGATATTCAAAAATACGAATTATTGAAATTCGGTGATTATTAGTCACATCGGTGATTTCGAAGTCGCATTCGTAATTCAAAAATAGGTCTCCTGGAGACGTATTTTTACAAGATTTTATTTAGTTTCACCTGTCCCGTTGTCTGTCGTTCTGTAATCAAATCTTGCAACTTAAATTTGATCCACTTCCCGGTTTCCGATTGAGCTGAAATTTGGTATACACGTTTTAGTTCGGATGACAATGCATGATTAACTGTGTGACGTCATTCTAAATCCAACATGGCGGCGTATCCAATATGGCGGACCAATTATTTTTAATGCACTCCTACAATATGGGTATCAAATAAAAGGGCTTGCCAAGAATAACTAGAAAAAAATTAAAGAAAAAAAAAGCGTGTTACATTGTGATAGCTTGCGGAAAATGTTGTGTTGTATTAAATGTAACACGCTTTCTTTATAAATGGGGACTATGATAAAGAGGGGGGACGAGATTGAATAATTATGTATGGTGAAAAGTTTTAGTGTTAATTTTAAATAAATTTGTACAACATGGAATTATTTTGTCCTAGACGAAGACACTTATTTGTCGTTAAAGGTTACACAAGTTACAAAGTGTTATATTTCTTTTTAGAGTTAATTTGTTTTTAACTTTCTAGTTCATATTATAAACAAATAATAAAAGCTGTTTTTAAAAAGGTTTTTTTTCTATAATTTTTTGAATTATTAGACGTTTATTTATTTATTATTATTTAGACGTGAATTTGGAATTCGAATACGAATACAAATCGTGCGTGAAATTATTTTCTACTGCTTTTCTTATTTTATAGATTCTTGAATCACTCGAATTCAGTGTTGTCACTAAGAACAAATTCTTAATTAAATTCCGTTTCACGCAGAAAAATTCAAAACCACAACAACAAAAACAAAAATCTGGCGATGTCTCACACGTGAAACGGATCACTGTCAAGGTCACGTCAGCGTTGGATATTCTAGTAGTAGAAATGAAAAACGAGTGGGTTGAACCACTTGTTGCACTACGCACGAAATGATAGTTCAGAAATAGTGAATTCGGTAAATCGTATACGAATCTCACGATTTCGAATGCGTATTGGTTTTCTATTGTTTCGAAAATTCGTCTATTGGAGTCCGAAATAACCACCGCGACACTTGATTGCTGTGGTAGCCATAAAGGCCTCAGCTTCTTCTCTCCTAAGAGAAATACACTGCTATTTTGTGACATAAATATGTAAAACGGTGGTACCAAATCATCCCCATGTATGAAGTCCCATAAATTGTTATAATCAGATCTGCGCAGCTCCTTATTTGAGGTATATCTGCATAGTACATTATGATATGAGTGCGTTATAACCAATACGCATGTATTTTGTACGACGTTTTTAACACATTTGCGAGGAAACAGAAGAAAAATCATTTAAATAAACTCAATCTGTGAATGCGCACTTTCCCGTCATTTTTAGCGCCGCGCGGCGATTAGTTCGAAATTTGAATAGCAACAGCGCGCGAAATGGCAAATAATACTGTTACAGAATTAGTATGGGCTATAACTTAACTATTTACTTTGATAACACACCCGTTTTTTATGACCCGCTTTAAATATTTAAAACCGGTGGAATTACATCAGCTTTACGAGCAAAGGTGTTAAATAGTACATTATGGTACAAGTGTGTAATGTTGGTAATTACCGCTGAGGCGCAAGGAGCCGAGGACGGTAATCATCAATACACACGTGTATCATACAACGTTTTTCGACACACTTCTGAATAAAATAATACTTAAATAAAAAACCATTTTCTTCATAAATTGTATTTGCAGACATCTTAATTAATAACTAACTAAATAACTTCAAAAGAGAAAACGAGACGAGTTGTGAAAAATGTTTCGTAATGGCGGGAAAAATTAATCAGTTTTCCTATGCGCGCGCATCGGCCATAAACTAATAAATTTCGTTATGGCGGGAAAAATTAATTAGTTTTCCTATGCGCGCACATCGGCCATAGACTAAAAAATGAGGTTTCTTTTTTTTGGGCTTTTCGCGGATAGCTTTTTAGCGCAAATGTAAGCGCAACTCAACCAATAATATTTAAAAAAAAACTATTACTCACTCGTGAATAATAGTAATGAAAAAGTCACAGTTTGATTATAGGTGTCATTATGTGCCTAATTGCCATGGGATTAGAGCCACTTTATGAGGAAGTGTGTTGAAAAAATAATTAACAGTCATGTTGACGTATTAACCGAAATTGATTTGTAACCTGTGACTTTATTTCTATTATGTATAAGGTTTTAGATGTGTAGTTTTAGTAATCATATAAGAAAATTGTGGCGGTGTCGTTATAGCGTCAGAATTAATCGAAATCATTTCGTTTGCATGCATGCATGCAGTAACTCAACTAAACTAGTACTCGTAACTAAGCTTAAATCTCTGAGTACAGTTTCAGTTTGAGTACAGTTAGAAATAGATGGCGGTATATAGAAATAGCACCATTCTTTTCTAAATGTGATGAAATAGAGATTAGAATTTGAGTCTTTTCAAAAGATCACACGAATCCTTTTACCCGAAAAACATTGATCCAATTCAGTCCAGCTCACGACAGATAAACTTGTCGCAATGACTCACGCGCCGAGACCGATCCATAATCTCGTCCATCTGATAAGGGATCGTTATATATTTTTTAAAGTTCGTTTTTTGGTCCGTCCACGGCGCATTCCGATCGGTTTTGTGCAGAGCACGAATCCAAAGTTGGACATTCCGCTTTTTGTTGTGTTTTAAATTATTTTTTAGTAAGTAACGATTGACTGCTTTTTTCACTAAAAGGTAAGCAAAGGTATAGTAGACATACAGCCTTTTCGTATGTAAATAGGTTTTATTTATCTTCATTAAAATTTTTCTCTTGCACGAATATAATGTGACATAAGAAAGCATTTTTTATAATCTTCATCTTGTTTTTGGGATGAAAAGTGTAATATGTGTGCTCTCGTCTATAGGCTTGTGTAGGTTTATTAGGCTATCAGTATATTAATATATACTTATCATATAACATAATGTCATAGCTGTTTTTATTATCTATTAGTCATAAACATTCCTGATGCATTATCACTTAGGAGCATTAACATATATGCTTCAACATTACTATCTATAGTGACCGGACATCATAGTGTGAGAGCTAGATGACCACAGTTCTAATAACATTCACACAGAAATATGTCATATCCAGCGGAATGTCAGTTCTGTGATCAACCTGCGGGTGAAGACAATACAGTGATAGTCGCTTAACACGGTGCAGGCCAAAACGATAAAAACTTAACGCCGCCTGTCTCAGCCGTGCGCGGGCGCCGCCGACACTGGGTACTGGGATCCACGTCCGAATTGCTGGAAGAGACTGTTTATTAATATTTTCGATACCACGTTTTATTTTTGTAAAAACATTATACAACAGTTAAAATGTTAAAAACTAAAGCAAATAATTGCTGGTAGAAATTTCTTTAGAAATATGCAAAACCTATGTACCTCTTTATTCATATTGTTATTCTATATGTCAATATGTTGTGTACATATATAAATAAATAATTACACAATAAAAAAAAAAAAAAAAATGACAAAAATAAATATCATCCAGTAAAGGTTGCTTATGACAACCAACCACCTAATAATAATAAGATTGAGGGTGGAAGTAACTTTTACCTGTACTTCAAAAACCGAAGAACTATATGTCTTACCTCTAACTGGCGAAACACAACAATGCTATTTAACATGTTATTACGATGACTTAGGTAAGGCCGTGATAGTCGGCTACTACAGAGGACTTATAATCCGCACGAGGTATATTCCATTTCTAGTATACGTGTTATCAACACCTTCAAGAAATAACGGCTTAATTACTTAAATCAATGGAATACTGGCGTGACTTTTATGACTTGCACTGTTCCCGACTGACTGAATACTGATCCCAACCAAGTCATATCTAATTATTACACCTTTTTAAAATCAAATGTGCAACTATGTTCCGCCACGTGGCTCACTGTGCTGCCATCTATTGGATAATGTCACAAACAGAAAGAGACAGTAGTCAAATCCGCAATCTATCATCATGGCATAACCTCTAGCATGTGAAGTAGAATTGCATATTTACATTACAATGACTGCGTATAATAATTAAGGTTTTGACATACGAATACTCGTATTGGAGACAAAACTTATTTAAGATGCTATATCTGAAATACAGATACAAAAGATTTTTTAATTTCATTTCGCATCTTGTATTAATTTACCATTTGTCTGGGTATATAATCTTAGTAATTTGCAAATAATGTTTACAACATTTTATAATAGACTAGCGACCCGCCCCGGCTTCGCACGGGTGCAGTGAAAAAATGGTTATGGTGGGTTATCCCTAAGAGATAGACATATACCATCGCGGACTTTTTTGTGGATTTTTGTAAGTTGTACAATACTGTAGTACATTATTTTGGTCTATCTCGTAGGGTTCAGCCAGCGTTTGCAATATAAGCGCAAAAAAACGTGCTTATTTACGACATCACATTAGAAACCTTTAAATTTATCAGTGTTTCTCTACTATATTATGCATTTATTATACATACATCCGTTGCGTAGTTTTAAAGATCTAAGCATACATACGGACATACAGCGAAAGCGACTTTGTTTTATACTATGGATTGATAACTGATTCTATTATGACATCATAGATTTAAATGTCAATGTTATTACTACACAGAATGAAACAAACTCGCTATCCGCCGTCTGTCTGTTCCTATGTACGCTTAGATCTTTAAAATTACGCAACGGATTTTTATGCGGTTTTTTTTTATATAGAGTAATTCTTAAGGAAGCTTTATATGTATAATACATGCGTAATATAGTAGAGAAACACTGATAAATTTAGAGGTTTCTAATGTGATGTAAATAAGCACGTTTTTTTGCGCTTATATTGCAAAAACGCTGACTGAACCCTATGAGATAGACCAAAATGTCTAATGGCAAAAAAGCTGTGAACGTTGTGTATAAGAACATTTTGTAGTAGGTATATTTACATAGCATTGCACCCGTGCGAAGCCGGGGCGGGTCGCTAGTCGTAGATAAAAGTGAACGCGCCATTGTATATTTAGTTTGGGGCCAAATTGACAGATGTCGTGGCAACTTTTTTATCTACAAAGTGTCATTTTAAATAATTCCGCATAATATTCTGTGTTTGAGGGAGACATGCAAAAAAAGAATAAGGTATAAGGTCAAACGGGCTGGTTTCCGCAACTCGACGTCTAAGCGCCTATTTTGCGTGTGTGGAATTATGTTGCTATTCTCGCCAGCTTAGCTCGTCCAGAAATTTCAATAGGTTTTTTAACTTACCGAAAACCTCCGGCAGTGAGCTCGGCTGTCCGAGATGTCTTACCCGGTAGTCCACCACACCTGGACACTCCATGATCACATGTGCATCCATTTCTTCTGCCTCCAAGCATGCTCTGCACATGGGGCTGTCAGTGTAACCTAGGTTGAAGAGGTGTTTGTTAAAAGGTCCGTGGCCAGTTATTGCCGCGGTTATCTGATTAAAAAAAGAATAATAGAGAATCATTAAAAAAATTGTTTTAGTACAATAGTATTTTTATCTTTATAAAGTATTCAAAGATACGTGTTTTGTATCTAATATTTCAGATACCAATTCAGAAAGATATTTGCATCTGGCATCTAAAATACTCAATTAAAAGTACTTTGCTTTGTAAATTCTAGATAATTTATTATGTTAGTATCTTATGTTGTAGATCACTACCAAAAAAAAATACTATTATGGAATATGGAACCCTGGACTTCGCGTGGAAGATACAGTTTAATAACATGTACATAAGTAGGCTAGCTCCTTCTAATTTATTCTGTATTGAGTTGATTGTTGGCTCTTGGTGGAACTTATTATACATGTTGAATAAAACTCTTGTACTGTTCCACTAATTTTAATTATTATCGACCTGACCGGTTTCGCTTTACAGCATTTTCAAAAGTGTTAAAGTACATAGCTGTTCGTGTCTACGCTTCTATCTAAAAATTAGATAGATTTTTTTAGATTAGATATTTTTTTAGATAGAAGCGTAAACACGAACAGCTGTGTACTTTAACACCTTTGAAAATGCTGTAAAGCGAAACCGGTCAGGTCGAAAATAATTAAAATTAGTGGAACAGTACAAGAGTTTTATTCAACACTAGCTTTTGCCCGCGACTTCGTCCGCATGGAATAGTGACTTCCGGCAGATTTTTGGTTAACCAACAACATATTTATATTTATATTTGAATAAAGATTAATATTATTATGTTGATACAACTTAAACAAATTATTTCGACCAAATTTGGTACCATAAAAACGGTCATTGTGACTAAACCTTAAAAGATAGACATATGTCGTCGCGGACTTTTTTTAGATCATGTATAGAGGAATAATTCTTTCATACATATTTTTTGTGTATCTTGAACCGTTTTCGCAGCGCACGCAAAGAAAGCCTTCAAAAATGAATAATTTTCCCCGTTTTTTACACATTTACCGCTCTGTCTTTGCTCCTATTGGTCATAGCGTAATGTTATTTAGCCTATAGCCTTCCTCGATAAATGGACTATCCAACAAAAAAAGAATTATTCAAATCGCACCAGTAGTTTCGGAGATTAGCGCGTTCAAACAAACAAACAAACAAACAAACTCTTCAGCTTTATATATTAGTATAGATGTAGCTCCTTCTAAGGCTAGGTATACAGAACGTGCTTGCTTGAAAGTGTACGAAATTGTCACTTCTATTCGAGTGATATCCACGTGAAACACGGCGAGGCGCCAAAGCGTTATCTGAGGAATATAGCACGGGCGCGGACGCGACCACCGCCCGCCGAGATCGCGCTACACGCGATATCGATTATCTCGGGATACCGAGAACTGAGAATCGATTAAGCCTTTTAAGATAACACCCAAGGATCCTCATTAGAGGATTCGCTAGACCTTGGCATTCCTGGTAACAATTTTGTTGTTTATCTACCTAATACAAAAGTTCATTTATTTTAAATAATTATATTAAAGATTTCATATTCACTTATATTGTTATGTACTTACAAATTAATAAATTAATGGTACTACTGCAGCGTAAATTTAACAATCATTACATCTCTTGGTTATTAAAAATTTTGAACAATTTTATTGTTTTTTTATCAATCTTATAAATAACTAGCTGACCCGTGCCCACTTCGTTGGACATAGTATTAATAATCCTTTTTTAGTACAGTGTTATGTTTTAATTTCTGACTGTAATATTAAAAAAAAACTACTTTTTGTAACTTAAATATAAAAGTTAGACATATACTGTCGTTGACTTTTTTGTAGGTATTTTCAAGCTCCACATCTTTTCTCTAGAACTCAAAAATATATCTTTCATAGTTAAGGCAGCGTTCGTAAGAAACGCTTTCATTCGACCGTTTTTCTCCGATTCACTTTGCAAAACGGGCTACCACGTAAAAGCCTTTTTATTTTTCGGTTTTTTATAAAACCTATGACACTCAGCAATAATGTAGCTTTCTATTGATGAAAGAATTTTTAAAATCGGTTCAGTAGATCCCGAGATTACCCCTTACAATTTAACAAATATACAAACACACAAACTTTACTTCTTTATAATATTAGTATAGATATACATTTGCGATGCCTCCGGTCAAATTCGCGTCATTTTATATTCAGTGTGCGAGTAGCCTGCTAATTGTGCTAGTAACACGACCGACGATATTTGACGACCTCCATAGTCGCGTGGATAGTACACTGGTTTCAAGGTGTCGCCATCTCTGAGGTCCCGGGTTCGAATCCCGGTGGAGGCAGATGTTTGTGTGTGTGTATTGTAGCCTCCCCCGAGGAGGGTCAACCTGCACCGATTCGTCCTATCATTCTTACCTTGTGTATCTCTTTCGTTAATCTTCCTTCATTCATTCTTTCAACATGGCCGAACCATCTAAGCATCCCTTTCTCTATGTTTGTCACTACATCTTCAACTACGCCGCATCGCTCCCTTATCACACTGTTCCTGACTTTGTCCTTCAGATTCACTCCAATTATACTTCTCCAGCTTCTCATCTTCACAGCATTAATCCTACTTTCATGTTTCATCATACATCAGTGTAGTTATATACCTATGTAAAGAATTAGTAATTATAAAAAAAAACGAATTATTTATTTTTAAATTAATTCTATATAAATAATACTACAAACAAGAGTAATTAGTATTATTTATATAGAAAATGTAAGTAACTTATTAAATTAATACACAAACCAATAAAATCTAATCTACTAACTTGTGCCTGCGACTTCATCTGCTCATGACACTTATCATCATATTTTGGTCAATATTTACACAATATTATACACGCCGCAGCTGTGCTACCGAGCTCGGCGCCGCCTCCTTCGAGCGGGATCGGTCATCTCCCGACCCCGCTCGGCGGCCTCCTTCTGGAGCATCACCGCTTCACAGAAGGAGGCCGCAGCCCTCCAACCTCCCTCGTCCGCCAGCATTGCCGCAATCAATGCCGGCGGAGACAGATCTCGCCCGATCTCTGCGACCAAGACCCGGTGCTCGGAGCCCACGCGGGGCACTCCGCCAGCGTGTGACAATCAGCAGTCCCTACAGAATATTTTACAATGTCCAAACAATAAATAAAGGACAATACGTAATTTAATTCCATTATCTGAACAGATTCACTCACACATTAACCTCACGACAATGGAGAAAAACCTGCCAAGTGCGTGTCGGACTCACGCACAAAGGGTTCCGTACCATTGATTTATGAAATCAAAGGAAGCGGTTTACGATTTACGATGTATTAAAAAAACTACTTACTATTGTATAGGTATATCATATGTTTTTTTTTAAGATTTTTCATTTTCTTATTTTAAAATTTAGAGGGGGGGGGGGGGGACACCACCTTTTTTCCACTTTGGAAGCGTCTGTCACGCAAACTATTCGGTTTAGAAAAATAATATTTTAGAAACCTCGATATCATTTTTGAAGACCTATCCATAGATTCACACGTATGTATTTGATGAAAAAAAATTGAGTTTCAGTTCTAAGTGTGGGAAAAGCCCCCAATATTTATTATTATTTTTTTATTTTTGGATCAAAATCTTAATGCGGTGCCCAGAATACATCTACCTACCAAGTTTCAAAAGTATAGCTCTTATAGTTTCGGGTGAAAAAATGGCTGTGACATACGGACGGACAGACAGACAGACAAATATGACGAATCTATAAGGGTTCCGTTTTTTACCATTTGGCTACGGAACCCTAAAAATAGTCTAAGGTCTATAAAAACGATCCAATGTTACTCGATCGAATGGTAATTGGACCATTTGTAACCAGAGCTGTCACTGACAGGATTATCTTCATAAAATCTTGATACTCATAATGGTCAGAGACCATTGTTCACTAAAACTCTTTTATTAATAATAGAAATTTAAGGAAAGAATATAGATACGAATATTAATATCTATATAAATAAACATTATTATTAATTTAGGTATATTACTTTATGTATATTACTTTATATATATATACATATATATGTTGTGAAATATATATATATATATATATATATGCCCAATCCTATAATAAAAAAGAACATAAATATTATAAAAAACTTAAAGCTATATAGTAAGCCGCTGGCAGCGAGGTAAGGCCCAAGTAAACCAGTGATTAGAGCTGCAAACAGAGAACTGCTTTTTGTATCCGACCCGTGATCCACCCGTCAAGCGAGAACCTCTTAAGATGTTGATCGACTCTTCGCCATTTGCAGACACAACTATCGAAACAATGGTCGTCGAATCAACATCCCACATGGCGGTTACCTCGTATGCCAAGTCAAGTTACTTACTAGCTTTATGCTTGTCGGCTTTTACGAGGTTCCCATCATGAGAGATGGTAATATCGACGAGCATTGCACGGCGTTGAGATTGGTCGACCACCACGACATCAGGTTTATTGTAAGCAATAGTCCTGTACGTGATGATAGAGCGATCCCAATAAAGCAACCCACGGCCATTTTGAAGAACTGGCGCTGGTGCTTACTTATAGTACGGTGTCTCATGCTCAACAAGGCCGTATTGTGAGGCAAGCTGTTTTCAAGAAACGGCCATTTTCAAGAAATGGCTGGTATGTACTTATAGTACTCCCCTTTTGAAGAATACTGTAGTAGAAGAATAGTTGTATATTGTAGTTTCATAGTGTTATGTCCTATGGACTGCTGCTATGGGGATCAGCGGCTAACATTGAAAGTATTTTCCTTTTACAAAAAAGAGCGATTCGTGCTATTTACTGTTTACGGGCTAGAGAATCCCTAAAAGAATTGTTCAAAGAAATTAATATTTTAACTTTAGCTAGTCAATATATATATGACTAGCTGTTGCCCGCGACTTCGTCTGCGTAAATTTCGAGTTGAATGTTATTGATACACAAAAAGCAAAACAAAATCCGAAATCAACACAGAAGAAATTATTAAATTAATTAAAGCAAAATTCACAGAAAATTTCCTATTCGATTCTCAGCGCAAAGATCATGAAAAGATACGAAGGAGATTTTCGCCTTATGTCGAAACACATTCCTTTATTAGGCTTTATTTGAAAAAACTACAATAGCGCGTTGTAGAAATTGATTAAATGAAACAGCGCCATCTAGTGATTTATGAAAAAACTAACATGCGTAATGAAACTGATTTACACTTAAATATTTTTTCTGTTCTATTATATGTATAGATTACTTTAAATAATCCAAAAAATGAACACCTACAAATGATAATTTGTTGGTTTATTCTATGGAATTAACACTGAAACTTAATTAGAAAGCAATAATACATCAAAAGAGCGTTATGAAGTTGGCAATTACACCAATTAAACCCTAAACGCAAAGCAAAACAAAAGCCTAAAACACAGCAAAAGTCCGTCTTGAAATAAACTCAACCAGTAACACCAAATCCTAAACACAAAGCAAAACAAAATCCGAAATCAACACAGAAGAAATTATTAAATTAATTAAAGCAAAATTCACAGAAAATTTCCTATTCGATTCTCAGCGCAAAGATCATAAAAAGATACGAAGGAGATTTTCGCCTTATGTCGAAACACATTCCTTTATTAGGCTTTATTTGAAAAAACTACAATAGCGCGTTGTAGAAATTGATTGAATGAAACAGCGCCATCTAGTGATTTATGAAAAAACTAACATGCGTAATGAAACTGATTTACACTTAAATATTTTTTCTGTTCTATTATATGTATAGATTAAGCGTGAAGAGGTAATAAACAAACAAACTTTCGCATTTATCATATTATTTTGTTATGTATGTATTGTATCATGATGATGAATTGTCTTTAGATTTTAAATTTCCCATGTAACTTATGTAAGAATGGTGTACATTATAATTCGCATTATCATGCCTTGAGTTCATTAAAATGACGATAACTTTTTTTTTAATGAACCGATTTTGATGAAACAAAGTTTAGATATTATTCTGAGTTAAAACAAAGCAAATAGTGAAAGTTTCAAGCAAATCGGTTCAGTACTTTCGGAGATAAACGTGAACATACATACAGACAGACAGACAAAAAATACCAAAAAATTTTTTTTGCTTTCTAATAATCTATTTAAGTGCCCCTCTATCTATTTCAGTCAAAAATACTAAATGTACAGACAAAATATTTTTACTGTCTTATTATATGTATAGATAATTTAGTTTTTGTATATAGAAACTATAATAAATTCAATAAAAACAGTGATCTACATAATGTGAATACTAGAAAAAAAATACTAGAAAAAAAATAAATAAAGACACTCATGAGTAAAGGTTATTATAAAGTAAGTGACTATCTGAATGATCACACTATTTGGGAATAGCGACACTATTCATAGAGCCATGTTTGGTAACAACATTATTTATAATATTGTATTATTTTTATATGTGTATGAAAACATACATACGACTGTAATCGTATTAGGTATGATTGTATCTTATATTATATTGTATTTTTATATTATATATTATTAATTATTAACATTGAAAAGAGGAGATAAAAAATAAACCTTCAGAGTTTCTTGCCTGTTCTTCTCGAGAAGGCTCTCCCAATTTCCGAACATGTGTCGAGTCAATATTTTTTTTCCTTATTCGTACGTACGGACAAGGTTTTTATTTTTTTAAGCTTTTTTTTTTGTTTTGTCTGTTGACGTCAATAAGTGCCTGTAAAGGTCTATGTTGAATAAAGATTATTTTGATTTTGATTTTGTAGTCCCATTCCACAATTGAACTGTACACGGAAGGAAATTCCTCTAGAACCGTATCGGTTCCGTGACGCCAGTAATAATACTAAAGCCTCATTAAATCCTTAATAAAATACAATACACTGCAATTTTTCGCATGATATTCGATTCAAAAAATAATAAAATTATATTACAATTAAATTTAGATCACAATACGTTATTAATTTTTTTACATGTATATAATAATAAAGTCAAGCTAAATTACAATAAATTGATTCTATATTCATATTGCATGCAAAATATTATTACATTAGAATTAAATTTGAATTTGGGTAGAATCATTAGATTGAAATTATACATATTATAATATTATTAAATTACATATATATTATATAACTTTTATTACTAAGGACCTCTCTACAGAGTAAAGGCCTCCTCCATTTTTCTCCACATGTTTCTATCATTTGCCTTTTCCTTCCAGTTATTTCTCGCTATTTCAGTTACTTCGTCAAGCCATCTTTCCACTGCTCTACCTCTGCTTCTCTTGCCTAATAGGCCTTTCCACATAGTTATACGCTTTGCCCATCTCTCGTCGTTCATTCGTGCAACATGGCCGGCCCATTTCCACTTCAGTTTTTTGCAGTGTTGTAGAGCATCTATGACTTTTGTTATATTCCGTGACGCCAGTGTTGTAACTTAAATTCACATTAACGACCATAGATTAGAATTAGTCTCAAGAGTAAAACCATAGATATTGCCAAAACGTAGAGCGTGCGCTGCCCATGCGCAAGTGACATTAGCATGCGCGGCGTGCACGCGTCAGCCGACGTGACGCGGCCGCACTTGGGCATTTGCATCGGTTTCCGCCAGCCGAGGAAACGTCTCCGCGACAGGAACTGGAGCCGGATGGCAGCAGTACTGACGGACTTCACATTTTATGACACGCCACTAATTAGTCATACAACGGCTCACATCATCACAGCTCATATTGTGTCCCCGCCGAAGCACGAGCCTATCCTAAAGCGCAATACACATTGAGCCCGCCGGGCCGCCGACATATGTCGGCAACTTTTTCTCGGCGGTCTAGTTGGCGGCTTCACTCATTACAAGTCAGAAAATTTGGTCGGCGATATGTTGGCGGCTTGAGATGAGAACTTTTTTCTCTCTATAATACTGACTTGCTAAGTTTTTAATTTCTCTTTCTATTTCTAATACATTTGTATTAAAATGGTTTGCTATTTCATCAATGAGTCGAAACGCTTTGGTCGACTTTTATGATCTCGGTGTTTTCGATTTCACAATACCTCTGTCTCGTGATAATGAATAATTAACGTAAGACATTTTTCGTCGTCCCACTCCATGTCGTAAAAAAAATACAAGCATGTCACTACAGGTCGAGCGTCGCCGGGCAACTGAGCGCAGGCGTACCCAAGCCGCCAATATGTCGGCGGGTAACACGCGCGGCATGTTACCAAGATGATTCTTTTCATACAGGCCGCCGGGTTGTGTCGGCGGCCCGGCGGGCTCAGTGTGTATTGCGCTTAACTATATTAGGATTGACTAAATCAGTGATTCTCTGTCTTATCAGTGAATCATGGCAACCTGTAAGGGGTCTACTTCTTGAAAAATTGGGGGTCCATGAAATGAAAACGGGGGTCCACGACAATGGATCTCTACATACACTGATAGTACCTATTTACTTACATTATAAAATATACATCTTCTATACTTTAATATATAAAGCTGAAGAGTTTGTTTGTTTGTTTGTTTGAACGCGCTAATCTCCGAAACTACTGGTGCGATTTGAATAATTCTTTTTTTGTTGGATAGTCCATTTATCGAGGAAGGCTATAGGCTAAATAACATTACGCTATGACCAATAGGAGCAAAGACAGAGCGGTAAATGTGTAAAAAACGGGGAAAATTATTCATTTTTGAAGGCTTTCTTTGCGTGCGCTGCGAAAACGGTTCAAGATACACAAAAAATATGTATGAAAGAATTATTCCTCTATACATGATCTAAAAAAAAGTCCGCGACGGCATATGTCTATCTTTTAAGGTTTAGTCACAATGACCGTTTTTATGGTACCAAATTTGGATATGTCGCGTTGTCAAGATCGGGTAACAGCTGAGGTGCGCAAAATAACTATTCCACGCGGACGAAGTCGCGGGCACAGCTAGTCTAATATAAAGACATAATTTTTTTTTATAAAAGTACTAGTAATGTATATAAAATGTTGTAAGTAGGGGGTCTACCAATAACCGAAAATCATGGCTAAGGGTCTACGACACTAAAAAGCTTGGGAACCTCTGGACTAAATCAACCACGCTGGCCCAGCGCGGATTGGGTGACTACATAAGCCGTTGAATTTTTTGACAGGAATGGCGCTATATAGGCTAAGTAGTGCCATTTCTTTCTAACTCAAGCAGAGATTTAAGTTTGCGTTCTGTAATACGGGCCTAATGGCCGTTTTCACCAACCTTGTCTTAGCTTAGGTGACTCCTAAGAGACATGCTGTCTCACTATTTTCAGTTAATATAAAAAGTGACAGCATGTCACTTAGGAGTCACCTAAGCTAAGACAAGGTTGGTGAAAACGGCCATAAGACTCCGCTGTCCGTCCGCCATTCATAAGTTACTCTACAATGAGTTTGCTAACGTTTGGTGTTTGGCGTATAGTAAACTACAAAAGTCACGACAGTTTGATGTGATAGTACAATTACGTTCCGCTAGGGGCGCTGTACAAAGTTTTCATACAAAATTTACGCCGTCAATATAGTTTGCAAACGAAAGTAAACTCATGGTAAGGTAACACATGCGGCCTTACGAACAGTAATAGACAGTTAAAATTTTCACGATATATTTCTATTGCTGTTATAACATCAAGTACTAAAATTAATAAAATAAATATTTAAGAGGGCTTCCATACAAAACGTGACTTATTTGCTCATTTTTGTTTGATGTTACCAACAGCAACCGATAGACGCTTGAAATACTCAGAGAATTATTAAAAATATTAGAAAGACGAGGACATCTGAAGAGCATCATGGCATTACATTTTTTATATTTACATATTATTATCACACTTAGCGTTTTGTCACAAGCGACATAGGAAATTAGGAGGCCACAAAAACAGCCGCTCCTTCGATTGTAATAAAAGCCCTTGCTTGGGCATAACACGAAACAACCCTGCTATGTGGTCCCAAATAAAATTAAGATGTTCATTGCTTAAGCTTCAGGCACACCGTGCGCATGTTATAATCAATAGACCGTATCGTATAGATGTGAAATAAAAACGCAAATAAAATATTCGACTCGGATAGGACTCAAACTCGCTTCTTCAACGTGCCGTGTTGATGCGTTATTCAATTTACCGTCACCGAGTACCGTCCATCTCAATCAAAATCTTCAAATGTATTCTTCAATTTTTAATGTATTAAGCCAAAGTACACTTTATTTACTATGTATCAATGTCTTTACAGATATCTAGATAAAATATAATAGATACAAAACAATATATCCTGCGGAATGAGAGTGGGATCGATAAGAAAATAATAAGTTATGATTTGTTACTTTTGGATATCGTTTAGATTTGTAAAATAATCATTTTATATAATTATGGACACTGAATTCGAGATGTAGTCAATAGACCTTTCATATGACTATGAAGAAATAATTTAAGTGAAATTTTGCCGTGGGAGAACCATGCTTCGGCACGAATTGGGCCGACTCGACCGGAGTGTTACCACGGCCTATATATATTTGATTATATATTAAAATTATATATCTGATGATTACTAATGTCACAAACGATGTATACATACGACACGTAAAAACAATTTTCATCGTGTATTGAAGATAGCTAACTTAAATATGAGTACAATTTCGCCGTACATTGCTATTTAAAACTCTGTATCCATATTTGAATATTATCTTGTGAAATTGGAAGCAGAGTACCAGAATTATAAATTGTCAAATTAGCAGTTGCAGGAAGCCAATTTTTGTAGTTTTGTGCGTTGCGTTCGGTGTGCCTCAATCGTTACTGGACAGCACTTAATAATCCTTTTTATCAATGATCACCAAAGCGTCACGTGTGCTGAATTCCACCTTAATTCTAAGGTGTTACGGGTCACTCACCTGGGCCCGAGTCGCACATGAATGGACAATAAAAATAATGAATTCATAAAGTGGTACGGGGCAATTTTCTCGGGCAGATAAAGTTTTAGTGGCGGAATAATACCACTTTTTAGACAGTTTTCGAATACATTGTATTATATCGCCAGATCTCTGAACGGCGAGTTCACGTTAATATTAAATGGAGTATTGGCTTCGGGATGCATATTTGTTTATGTAATAGAGAACGTATTTTTTTTTGTCGACGTCTGTTTGGTTTTTATCGACGATCCGATTAGAAAGATTTGTCGGAGATTCGTTAAATATACACTTTGCCATGAGACAAATAACTCACTTAGATTTTAAGTATGATATCTATTTCAAATATTTATGACAGCTACCAATCCTTTGAGTACAGCAGCAGTAAGAGAGACAATGTTGTCGCTGTGTATATGTCGCAGCCAACTGGTTAAAATAGCCTTTCAATCAAACAGCTAGCCCTTTGACTGAACAACGCCATTCAACCATACGTCTAGCTTAATAATTGAATATTTGAGTCGCTCAAAACGTTCAACGCTACAGCTGATTTAAAAGCCGCCGTCTAATTTAATTAGTTCAGCGCTCACCACCGCAGCGCTAGGTGCGTTTTGTTTTCAATATGGCGTCAACTAGCCGTGGTTTGTGATTGTTTCAAGATATTTATTGCACAGTATTGAGTGTTCTAGACAGTATCCTTAAAAAAATTAAAAATGAGGGGTAATCGACAGTATCTAAAATTAATAGAATATTCGTAGTATCATGATGTAGAACTTCAGAAGAGTGAACTTTTGAACGAGTGAAATACTTTAAAGATTTATTCGTACTCGCTTGACACTTTGAAATAATTATTCTGTCGAGACAACGATAGTTATGGCCTCGTGCGGTTTTTTTTTGTATTATTATTTTTAATTTTTACTTTTTCTCGCTCATTCATTTTATATGCTCATTTTGTAAAACTCTACTCACTCAACTCAGTGATTTGTCTAAATTAGGCAAATATTTAGCTGAGCCTTGACCTTTTGCTTTCTGCAGCATACATATATTTATGGTTTTTGATTGTGTTTGTTTTTTCTCGACTATTACCATTGTTTTATTAGATATTTATATGTATTTTTCAGAAAATAATATACGCTTTATCTATCTGTCTAACTTTTTGATAAAGAATACTTTTCAAGTGAATATACAGCAGGTGTATTGCTCACATTAGGAGGGTCGTTGGCGGGTCGCCGGCGGGCGCGAGGAAGTCGCGACTGCTACGGCGACCCGGGATGGACCACGCCCCTTCCGTGGCCGGGGGGCGTCGTCGGTGGAGGAGACCGGGGGAGGTAGTGTAGCCACCCCCGAGGAGGGCTCCCCTGTATCGACGGGGGAGCGGAGGCTGGGGGTTCCCGGAAGTAGCTTGGTAAGTTCCCGGGGGCTCCCTTCATGCCTGAGGAAGGCCATCCCTGAGGTTTTTAGTGGGTAGGCCTCCCCCTTCTGGGGAGGAGAGCCCCACATAACCGCCGGCTCGCCACAACCGGGGTATGCAATTTAATGCATTTTGCTCAGATGAACAAAAAAAAACAAAAAAAAAAAGGAGGATTGGTGGCGTTCTGATTTCGGCTCTGGTTTACGAGTCGAATGATTCCGGGGGCCGGGGTCGATCCCGCCATGTACCAATGTGTTTCTCGGTAAAATTTCATATGTAGGTACATTTGTCTGCCGCTCCTACGCTGAAGGAAAACGTGGTGAGATAACCTGCGTACATTTGTGATGAAATTGGGTAGACGACAATTTTTTTAAATTCAATATATAATAAGAGTACTCTCTTAAGTGAGAAATATTGTAAAACGAACAGTACACCTGCACCTATTACTTTTGAAGATACATCGCCATGTTTGCGGCGCTGTCGCGGGTCGCTCAAAAACGCTCCATACTAAAAACACTGCAATCGTGACGTCATAACTAAGTAAACTCACATAATTTGTATGAGCGTATAAACAAATTTTAAAATAACTTTGTTATTTGTACGTTTATAGGTATACTTTCTATATAAAAAAAGTGTTACATTTAATGTTAGAATGCTAGAAATGTGTTCGTTTCATTAGAATTACGTAAATAATAATTGCTCATTTTTTAGAAATCTAAAAACAATATAAATTAATTATTAAACTGAAATTTCAATATTGACATACTTTCATTAGATATAAATTGCTCAAATCAGATAATTATAATTTAAAAACGGCCATAATCAGTTGTAGTCGTCTACCCTATTCAAAGGTGTGATGAAACCAATCCGCACTGGGCCAGTATGGCTTACTAAGGCCCAATCGCCCATCATAGTTAAGGAAGGCTCGCGTTCCTCGGTGGGGACGTTGCGATGATGATGATGAAGAAAGAGCATTACTCCGCAGATAACAGTTACCTCACACCACAGAAACAAAATTACAGATTGTATTCTAAAATCAAACTCTAATCTCTGTGCGATTACTACTGTGGTCGTCTTAATAACCCCTTGGTGTTCAGACGACCTTACACCGGATACTACCCGCGCCTGGTCTACGGCGGGTTATGTTGGATTCTAGCAGAAGGATAGCCTACCAACCAAACACTACCTACAGCCCTTGGTCGGGCAGAAGGGAAGAACTACGAACTAAAGCGCCCGCCCTCCAGAGCGATGGGCGGTGCAACGATTACAATTAGAAAGGGAAAGCGCTATATAGGCTCAATAGCACCATCCCTTTCTATTTATCCTTATCAATCTTGTTAAAAAAATGGAGACCAAATAATTGGCAGGCACCTGCACGTAGTCAAACAAAGGCGGCACCGCTGACAAACAATATTTGTCAACATAATCAGGAGATTAATAAAGACACCTTGCCGTGCGCGTGCGACGCTATCTTATCGCCGTGGCTTCCTCTGTGGGCACGATCATGTACTAATTCATGTCACCGAGGTATCTTCGATAACTCGAATGTCAAGGGAAATGCTAATAATTTCGAGTTAAGGAGATTTCGACTTATAAAGGACTTAACTGCTTAAACTTTGACTTAGAAAGGCGCGGTTTCTAAGAATATTTTTCAACTTGTAGAGTAAAATTTAAATAAAAATTGGTTGTCTGTAGAACTCCGTCTACTGCCGATATTTGAACGTGACAACGTCTATTACATGGTAATTTTTTCTGGGTGCAATGAAATTATTTAAAATAAAGTAATGTATAACATTTATATTTTTATTTAATAGTTTGTTTAAATTTTCTGCTTCTGAAGTTATACATAAATTAATTATTATGAGTAATGTGCGTGGCTCCGTGTGGCGTCAGATTCGGCCGTTACGGTGTTTTCGAGAATGACTCCACGCCGTACCAATTTAATAGACGTTGTCACGTCAAAAATTCGACCTAAGTTTTGTGGTACATAATAATAAAACAAATCTGTACTACAAAAAAACTGTTATCTTCTTTTGATGTAGGCTATTTGTAGATTTTTTATCGATTATTTTCTCAAGTTCAAATAACGAAATGAATGTGATAATCGATAAAGTCAACAGCCAAATAAGTACTGACCGAAGTACGAAATCTGTTTTCTGAAATACGACCTATAGAGTATAAATAAATACTATCAATACCTCGGAGGCAAATGACATTTAGTTTGAGTTATAAAGTCTAAATAATTCGAGATACCGCGTATTTAGGGATTCAGCAGAAGGGTAACGTGTCTTTTTTCTATTTACTGAGGATTTCGACTTAAGAAGGTTCGAGTTATAGAGATTCTACTGTGCTTACTAATATTATTAATGAGAAAGTATCTCTGTCTGTCTGTTCGCTGTCTGGCGCTTTCACGCCAAAACTACCGATTTAAATGACATTTGGTACACAGATAGTTTAGAATCTAGGAAGGGACATTTTTTAATGCAAAACAAGGGTTATAAGGCATTGATATGGAGGATGAAAGACTGTATGGAAGTATCTTCATTTTTAGAGCTATAAGCTTGATGCTACTTTTTATGATGTTGAATAGATATAAATAAACTAGCTGTGCTCGCGACTTCGCCCGCGTAGAATAGTTATTTTGAGCATCATATTTATTTTTGCAAACAACCACCTAACCTTAAAAGATAGACATATACTGTCGCGGACATTTTTTTTTTTTGGTCATTTCAAGAGGAATAATTCTTTCATACATATTTTTTGGTATCTTGAACCGTTTTCCCTCAAAGATGAATAATTTTCCCTGTTTTTTCCACATTTTCCATTATTTCTTCGCTCCTATTAGTCGCAGCGTGATGTTATGTAGCCTAAAGCCTTCCTCGATTAATGGTCTATTAAATTAAAAACGAACCAGGAGTTCCTGAGATTAGCGCGTTCAAACAAACAAACAAACTCTTCAGCTTTATAATATTAGTATAGATATCAAATTCAGTCAGACAATCACACACCAAACTCTAAAGCAGATCTGTCTAAAGCAGAGATTCCCAAAAGGTGTTTCCAATCAATTTTTTTTTTCAGTTTTGGGTTCACAAAACATTCAATGCCTTTTTTTTTTCATTCCCCCTGAGGAAAATGCATTAAATTGCATACCCGGCTGTGGCGAGCCGGCGGTTATGTGGAGCTCTCCTCCCCAGAAGGGGGAGGCCTACCCACTAAAAACCTCAGGGATGGCCTTCCTCAGGCATGTAGGGAGCCCCCGGGAACATCAAGCTTCTTCCGGGAACCCCCAGCCTCCGCTCCCCCGTTGATACAGGGGAGCCCTCCTCGGGGGAGGCTCACTACCTCCCCCGGTCTCCTCCACCGACGACGCCCCCCGGCCACGGAAGGGGCGTGGCCATCTCCCGACCCCGCTCGCACGCCTTGACGCATACGTCGCCGCGTACATGTCGGTCAAGATGTCGAATGGGGGGGAGCGTCCCAGAACCGTCGCCGCCTTGTACGAGATTGTACGGTAGCCTCGCACGATCCGTATGGCCATTATCCGCTGCAGGCTCCGTAGCAGAGCTCTGCAGCGGGGGACCTCGCGCAGTCTTGCGACCACACGGGAGCCCCATACATGGCCACGGATCGCACGACGCCCTCGTACAGGCGATGTTATGTAGCCTAAAGCCTTCCTCGATATATGGGCTATTAAAATAAAAACGAACCAGGAGTTCCTGAGATTAGCGCGGTCAAACAAACAAACTCTTCAGCTCATATTAGTATAAATATCAAATTCAGTCAGACAATCACACACCAAACTCTAAAGCAGATCTGTCTAAAGCAGAGATTCCCAAACTGCGTTTCCAATCCATTTTTTTTTCGGTTTTGGGTAAACATTGAATGCCTACAACTTACAAAAAATTGTAAACATATATAATATTTTTTTACTTCATATGTACTTTTATAAGTATACTAGCTGACCCGCGCCCACTTCGTTGGGCATAATATTAATAATCCCCGAAGCGAGCACGAAAGCGAACTGAATTAAACCGAAGCCATCGCGCGCCGTCCGCTGATGATGATGATGATGATGATGATGATGATGATGATAATGATGATGACACTCAACAATAATGTGGCTTTCTATTGGTGAAAGAATTTTTAAAATCGATGATGATGATGATGATGACACTCAACAATAATGTGGCTTTCTATTGGTGAAGAATTTTTAAAATCGATGATGATGATGATGATGATGATTATGATGATGATGATGATGATGACACTCAACAATAATGTGACTTTCTATTGGTGAAAGAATTTTTAAAATCGATGATGATGATGATGATTATGATGATGATGATGATGATGACACTCAACAATAATGTGGCTTTCTATTGGTGAAAGAAAATTTTAAAATCGATGATGATGATGATGATGATGATGATGATGACACTCCGCAATAATGTGGCTTTCTATTGGTGAAAGAATTTTTAAAATCGGTTCAGTAGATCCCGAGATTACCCCTTACAATTTACAAACACACAAACTTTATTTCTTATAATATTAGTATAGATTAGAAGATAGTATGATGAGAGTAAATAGGTACTAATCGTATCAATGTATGTTGAGATCCATTATAATGGACCCCCAATTTTTTTTTTCGCTACCGTAAACCCCTTGCAGGTTGTCGTAGACCCCGGGGTCGATACAGACTTTGAAAATTACTGGTCCAAAGCTTTTGTTTATAGTCCAGATCATACAGCTGTTTTAAATGTATTTTATTATTTCGTGTGTAAGTCGGGGCTGATATGCATCACTGCGACCTATTAAGATCTATTGTGACCAGCCTCCTATGTAGGTTCTATGTAGGCCCTACAGTAGCTCCCTTAACGAAAGATAGGATGTTCCCAGTTCGGATTGTTTTTATTTCATCTGGGTCAAGGATGTGTTTCCCCAGGTGTCTGTTTCTTTTGTGAATCAGCGGTTCACAGTAGCACAAGAGGTGTATTGGTGTTTCACGCTCTTGTTCGCAGACTCTGCATGTGTCAGTGTCCTCAAGTTTCATGTTGCAAAGGTGTCTATTCAACTTGCAGTGACCGGTCAAAGCCCTAACCATCACGCTCAAGTTACTCCTGTTAAGCTTTAATAGCTCGTCAGTGCGTTTGCGAGAGTATGGTTCGATTAGTGCTTTTGAGTGTGTCATCCCGGACGTACTGTGCCAGTCTGCTTTCGCCTCGTTAAGAAGGCGAGTTTTTAGGTATTGCATGGCCTGGTTCTTTGAGATACCACAGATAGGCTCTGGGCCGAACTATATTCCTTGAGCCCCAGCCCTGGCTAGTTCATCAGCCTTCTCATTGCCGGTTATTCCAGAATGACCTGGCACCCATTTGAGAGTGATCTTGTACTTTTCTCCCAGGTCATTGAGTTTTTTCACAGTCTTTTACTAGCTTTGATTTAAGTGTGATATTGTTTATTGCTAGTAAAGCTGCCTGACTGTCTGAATTAATTACGATTTTTGGTTTACGTAGTTTCGTTGGCGGTTCGCTTGTACACATTGTTTTAAATGTAATGTATTTTTTTCTTGAGACAGGAACTAATAATCCTGAATTAGGCAGCAAATAACCAGCATTTTCGCTTCGCTTTCACACAATCAAATAGGAAGCAACCCAACCTGTCTCGTCGCGTCGTCCCGCGGCGTCGCATTACTACGGCCGACGCAACAAAAGAGAAATTACAATATTCTCCGAAGTATTGGCTCTTACAACTTCCCACGTTCGTATTATGAACCGTTTACAATTTCACCTAAACAAACAGAATAGCCAGTGTTGCCGTGCCAAATATGTAACGGTCCATTAAGGCTGATGTATTCCCAAAGCAGACTCCATAAAAGTCGCGGGATAAAAACGATTAAAAGAGTTGTATGTTTACTTTTAAAGTATTAACATTTAATTATAACTCAATTACTTAACTACTTATTACAGTTAAACCAGCATTACTGCTGCTAAACCAGAGTTTTTTATGTTTTATTTTTTTAAATTATAAAGATCGTTAAAACTTTTGCTTGCACGCAGAAAAAGTTAAACGTGGCCACTAGAATTAAAAATTGAAAAATAAAGGGGGGTGTGGGGCGTTTCTTTTCTTTTCGTTTAATGATAGACGCATTGTGTTTAAGTTTCGACAGAAATTCAGGAAAGTCAACTTTAGTATCTGTTTTGCAATTAATTTCAAACATTAACATTTTTATTTATAATTAGATCGCCTCTTAACAATACATTTATTCTGATTTCTTCTGCAGAAACAGAAATAATGTTATTTTTATTTTAAAAAAATCCGGTAAGAATTGTGATCCCTTCTTTTGTCATGACAAAATTAAAATGTCCTTTGACATGTGTCAAATATAATCAAGAGAAGATATGCTTTTTTTTAATTATAAGGTTATTCGAGCATATATCCGTGGGACAATACTCGCCTTAACACGATAGCGCACCCCGGTGGGCCATTCCTTTGCGTACGCACTAAAGTATTTTGTCCAAGTTCCATTGACACTTAACAACAATAAGTGATGATAAAAAAAATATGCAGAATAACCAATATCCAATAAGTGGTTAGAGAAATACATTAAGGGTATAACATCGCTCAATGACCTTCAGCATTTCCCCGATAAATAATTAAATAAATAATGACGTTAGCGATGGTCCTAGCTGGCGAATTTGCGCAGTTATAAAAAAAGCTAACAATTCGATATTTAAGCAAATCGTAACCTTTTAGAACTCGCCAAATGCATGCCTTACTAAGTAGCCGTTTCAGAGCGCCCCCCTCATGATAAAGGCTGGCGCCCTTTTTATGAGCCAGCGCTTGCTCCCTCTCCTGAGGGAGAGTCGCCCTCGTAATTTGTTTACATGGTACTTAGAACTTAGGCACAAGGCTGAGTTTAGTTAGTAGGTCGGACCGCTCCGACTGGTGTGGAGTTCCACATAATCACCGTAGCACGTTTTATATGTAGCGGCAACTACATAAAAAAATCAACGCGATTACGCGGACAGAAACTTAGTGATCTATATGTTTTTAAAATGTTTGACTCAAGCAGGACTCGAAGAACCCGCCTCTTCAACATACCGCGCTGACACCTTAACCAATTCGGTCACTAAATAAATACAATTGTTTTTAAATATGAGAAAGTACTTCTATTATCAAAAACCTACTTGTATTTTAATATATTATAAAAATTTTTTATTTTTTTTTCTTGGTAAAAACACTGCCAATCTGGATTATATGTTAGACCCCCATTTATTTACATGAAATACCTCAATTTGGATCGACGCGACGTCAAAATCACTCGCGTCGCAGCAACTACTCAACTAGAAATGCGTAAATAATTTCCCTGCATTATTATTGTCATAGGATAAAAGAGAAAAACTTTCTCAATAGTAATATCATTACAAACCTAAGTTAATATACTTAATGTTGCATTCGGCCATTGAGATGTATCGACTAAATTTTATGCCCATTTCACAGTAATGGCGGTCCCTGCGCCCTTGGCAAACAAGCGTGATGGATGCGTTGCGGCGTCCACAAAGAAGCACCTACGTCTGTACCCAATTATGTGTCCACGTATCCGAGAAAAAAAATTATGATTTTGTCCACTGCTCACAAAAAACCTTCAATAGAGTCTGGAGATAGACGCTTTGAATGAACGAAACGTTTCAATAGCTCTTACATATTTATTGACAAACATTTGATAAGGATACACTTCAACATTGATTTTACATATAGAATGACTGATGTTATTCTTTAATCTTCTAGCAATATTTACATAAACAATATTACTTTCTTAGATGAATAGATTGACGGCCACTACCTCAACAATAGGAGATTCGCCGTAACATCATGCTGCTGGCCAAAACTCTTGGCGCAAGATACCTGGTGTATATCACAACAGTAGGCCCTCGCGAACAGTTTCCCGCAATAGCGACAACGGAACAAACTGCTTGGTGATCGATTATCCAACAGATGACGACAAACGCAACAATTTCTGAAAAAGATAAAATAACTTATTCTCATCTCTTTCCTTTACCCTGTTCCCAATTTTATCAACACGTTTTTCTCTTCCACTCTCCTGTATCACTCGCCATTTCCCCGCTCACTCCCTTCTTCAACATATCAACATACACACAGTCCATCCATCTTTTCTTTGGTCTTCCTCTCCGCACACTACACAAATTTAACATAACAAAGAAGATTGGCAAGCCTGGTACCCATTACATTGTTAAATGTACGATTATGATTTTTTAAAATTTTGTAAACGGTAACTGGTTACCTTTTTTTCTTTAACTGAGAAAATCTGTAACTTTCGTATATAAAGAAAAATTTAAGTTACAATTTCAGGGAATATTGATAACAAAACGTATTTATGTGCCAAGCAATATTAAAACGCAATATGCATAAGAAAAATAACTATTCCATTCGTTACAGATATATCGATTATAGATTAATACATATTCTGATAATTGATTAATGACAGTTAGAATACCGATAATCACTAGAATTTCTGAATGTAATATTACTATTCCTAGCTGAGTCCTGTATTTTTAGATATAAATGAAAAATCTGTCACCATTATGTCAACTGGCAAAGTCAAGTTACCGTCACAGATTAGTATATTATGTTAACGTACGTAGCTTCTACTACTTTGTCATTTGTAAATCAATCACATATTTTGACATTTACAACGTTTTGATACACATAGTTATCGACAAAGCGTCGCAAAAGTCAAAACATAAGTGATTTATAACGTATCGTTACCTCTATGCTCCATTTTTTAAATGAGTTTATCTTTTTATTTAGCAGTTGCAGACATATGGTGGATTACCTTTTTTGTTATATTATTAAAAACGATGAAATACATGGTATTTTTATCGCCGTACACTTAGTCTAACTATGGTACCAACAATGTATAGTTTCCTGCCAATCTTCTTTTCTACAAACTAAAATCAATCGGAAGTACTCAATATTAGCAGCAACTCACCTAGTATTACCCACATAATGGGCTTGAATGTGCTCAGTCAAATCTTGCAGTCTTCCAAAGACACTACCGCAGATATTGCAAGCATAATCCACTCTGCCCTGAGAGCCATTAACCAAACTCGAATAGTATATATTTAGCATATAGGATATTAATTGTTTCACAGTGTTAGCTGACACGTGTAATAATGCCATTAGTCCTAACGGATCAGTATTTATAGCTATTGTCGATCTTTGATGCTCGCCAAACTCATGTCTCTCAATATCTTGAGCCGACACTGATCTATCTTGAAAGGTAACCGAAAGTTTTGAATGTGAATCTGCCACTTCCATAGGTCCTAATTTATCAGTATTCCTATCTTTTGTCGATTTTTCATTCTCACCTGACTTATGTTTCTCAATATCTTCAGCCAACGTGGAAAACAAATGTTCTGAATGTGAATCTACGACTTCTGTAGGTCCTAATGGATCAGTATTCCTAGCTATTGTCGAATTTTTATTATTACATGACCTATGTTTCTCAATATCTTGAGCCAACGTTGATCTATCTTGTAAGGAAAACATACGTTCTGAACGTGAATCTACGACTTCTGTAGGTCCTAATGGATCAGTATTCCTAGCTATTGTCGATTTTTTATTCTCATCTGACTTATGTTTCTTAATACCTTGAGCCAACGTTGGGCTATCTTGAAAGGTAAGTAAAACTTCTGAATGTGGACCTGTGATTTTCGTAGATTGTTCTTTGTTTGGTATATCAGGCGACATTTTTTGAGGACGATTTAAATTTATAGAGCGTAATAAATTTTCAATGTCAGCCTTTGCTTTTCTACTGTTACTTAATTCTTCAATAATTATATCGTTAATGTTATTTCGCTTTTTTATTAGTTCGAGTGTCATTTTATAAGAATTTTCAGTTAAGTGATCGTAGTTAAGTTTTTCAGCTATGTTGTTGTCATGTGTATCACTTAGAGACTTAGATATTTTATCCTTATAACCAGTGTTTTCATCGTTTAGTATTTTACTCTGAGGCTCATAATTTTCACTTTTGTTGCTTAGAATTTTAACTTCATTAATAAATATGTTCACAGTCGCAATTAAGGTATCCAATTTGTTTACAATATTTGCTAAAGTATTCTTCGCGTGTATTTCAATAGGTTCTTTAGAGTTTTTTAGTTTAACATTTTCTGACAAATCACAAAGACGTTGTATTTTTTCTTTAGAATCTGTTTGTTCAGGCCTTGGCACAGTCACATTGGTTGCATTGATCTGAGTTTTATTGTCATGCAATATATTATTATCACTGTTAATACTCTGCTTACTCTTTACATCTGTGACATCTCTTTTAACTCTAATGGTATAATGAGGATATAATGAATTATAATGCTTAGAAAGTGCATCATATCTATTTTTCGGATTGTTATATTTTCCTTTTTGTAACATTATTAGACGTCCTTGTGAAGAAATCGGATAACAGTCAGGGTAATTACCATAACGATGTACCTTATAGCTCTTTCGTTGATCAGAGTTAATGTCACATTTTATTTTACGGTTAGCTAAGTGACCTTCTTGTAAAAGTTCATCGTATATCTCCTGCTGTCTGGAAATAACGCTGGTATCATTTTCACTTATGTATGGAGTATTTTCGTAAGGCATATGTATATTATTATAATACCCATGTTTATTTTTGAGATGGTTGATATAATTATTCCATACCTCAGTTTCTTTCTCTCGGTGTCTTGCAATAACAAGTTCATTAATTAATTTTTCTAGTCGTGCATTTCTTTCAATTGTTTTATTTACAATTTCATCGTTGTATTTTAGTTTCGGTCTGCAATATGTAATTTTCTCTAACATTTTCTTCGGGGGCAATATCGTAGAAGATATAGAATAAGTTTGTAGATATTGGCTTGACTGATCATTTCTCACAGTAACTTGGGCTAGTGATCCTTCTTTTGAGGGTGGTCCTTGCAGTGGGCTAAAATCATTACAAGTAAATAATGGTGATGATTTTTTAATTACAACGGTATGATTAACAAATGTTTTATAGTTACTTGGTTGGTTATCAATGTTATTGTCTTCAATAATTTGGTTAACGAGCATCTTCGATGTAGCAGAAGAACAAGCAGTCTTTGGTAGTTTCTTACGCAGTATATTAAAATCATATTTGTGCTTTAAATACTGATCTGCAACATATTCACTTTGTTTCATATTAAACGGACTACTCGTTTGTACAGATATGTGGCCAGCGTTTGACTCAATAAAATGACCTCCATGATCAGCTGGCTTTAAATCTGATCTGTCATAACTTGTTTCATCATCGTTAAACTCCATCATCACGTCGAAGGATTTGTTTACTTTCAGCTTCAGTTGTGGAGATCGGTCGTTTATACAACCATTTTAACCAAACTCAAGTTTAGGATAAAACAGAAAATTTTGAAAGAGCTTAATAAATTGCTTGATTTGAAGCTTGACAGTGACGCTGTATCAGTCAAATGTCAAATAGTACAAGAATAACCAGAAAGTATATATAAAATAACCATAAACCTTAAACCTGGCGCATATTTCGGCCAACAAATCGCTCTGGCGGTGCAGAAAGTTAATGCCACCAGCATAATGGGATCCATACCGCAAGCTGACTAGCTGGACGGGGTTTTCTTTTTATAACTGGGTTTCTATTTATTCTGTTTTTTTATATTTAGATAAGTTTAGAATTATATATCTCTTTGCTTCTATGATTAGTTTATTTTAATAAGGTTATTTGATTCAATATTAAATCATTCTAACTTCATGTTGCCGTATAGAGACTAGAAAGTAACTCTCACGGCGATACATGATAGTAATTCAAATATATATATTGAAAAATACTATAGTCGGATTTTCGTACTAATTATTCCGATTTTATAATACCTATATTTCTTATATTTACATTAAACCTTAGACTCGATAATTTATGACCATAGCCTACACTTGGAACTACATTTTCAGTTTCGAAGAATAATGGCGTCGTGCAAAATATGTTTCTTTAATGATATGAGCGAATTCCACCGTCTTTTGCTTAGGTATTTCGCAAAATTTGACACAACTATTCGCAATAAATTTTGGATTATAGGGATGCGAATGTGAAT
Organism: Scirpophaga incertulas; assembly: GCA_036419045.1. Lineage (NCBI taxonomy): Eukaryota > Metazoa > Arthropoda > Insecta > Lepidoptera > Crambidae > Scirpophaga > Scirpophaga incertulas. The sequence continues at coordinate 21,146,975 of CM071645.1, read as the reverse complement.
AAAATCTTTTGGCCCTTATTAACGTTGATGCAAAAAAACAATGCGTCTGAGACATTCGGCGGAGGTGTGTGGCCTCCGTGGGATATGCAAATAAAATATTACAACGACCACCCGTATACACGAACTGCATTGCAACGAGCTTCGCCGTTGAGGTTGTCTACACGTACACAGAGCAACGCGTCGATACCCGTTGACCTTGAGACAGCTCTTAGCTACTAAAGACATAAACATAGACATAGACATAACTTTATTTGCAACCTTGACACAAAATATACACCTAATATTATTAAAAATACTTAGATAACATTGTGCCCTAGTAGCAAACAGGTCTCGGCTCAGCGTTGTGCTTCACATAGCGCGAAGCGCTGATATTCTGCCGAAACCCTTTGAGAGGGTAAGTAAACTAGACAGCAGACACACAGAAAGAAACAGACAAACCTAAGCATACATATTACATTAATAAATAAAGCGCAATACGTGAATGTAGACAGATAATATTAATATATATATATATATACACACATACATACATATACACCTACATACATATACATATATATACACATACAGATACATATTTCCCAATTAGCCATCAGCATACAAATGGAGAGTCAGCATATCTATCAGGCAAACCAGTTCTTTGTTTTTGTAACACATGTTTTTTTAACTTTTTTTTAAACGTGGATCTACACTTTAGTTGCCGTATGGGAGGTGGGATGTTGTTCCAACATTTGGTTAAAGTCTATTGACAAATTAATATTTAGCGCAGTGGTCTAGTAATCGGCTTCTACGCAACGGGTCGCGGGTTCAATTCCCGAACGGAACAGATATTTTATATGACCTACAAAAATTTGTCCGGTCTGGGTGTTTGTGCATGTGAGATTTCTATATTTGTGACTGCATACAGGATAAATATCCTATCCCTAGTTATTTTTAAAAAAGAAACAAAACAAAGACTATATATTAATATAATCTTCTCGCGTTCAAAAGATACTTTTTTTTTGTTCCGTACTGTCGGACAAATTATGCGAGAAACACCTTTTTCCGGCGTTCTTGTAACTTTTACAATAGATTGCATTGCGATATAGATGTGTTTTGTGACTCCCTGGGGGTATACAAAAATAGACTAGCGTATCAGTGTTTCCATAAACTATAGATAAGTCTTTTTTTTTTCTTTACGTTTTCGTTTTTATGTGTAATATATTATGTTTATAATGGTTTCCATCACATACCTATCAGTACATTTTGCAATATTTATATAAAAAATAATGGTGCTTTAGGTCTGTTTTTATATGTTATTTGATATTTTCATACCTTATGAGACTGTTTGCTACCTTAACAAATAAATAAAAAAAAATAAAAAAATAATCTATGTATTTTAGATTACTAAAATAATGAATTAATGTATTGCTCATTATAAACTCATATATTATAAGTAACTTTTCCCACTCACTGCGCGCAATAACACCTTGTGCCAAACAAATGCAGTATACAAAAAATATTCTAATCGTATCTTCTTATCTTAGAGTGGCGGTTTTCGTAGTGCATAACCTATTGCTGAACTTTTACTAATTGTCAAGAGTCTGTAAGTAAACTTAAAGTCTTTGTTTGCTACAATATTATTAAAAGTTAAGTTATAATAATAGTTATGATAAGGACATTAGACCCAGTTGGTACACTCCACGCAGTCTTCAATAAATGTCACTTAAATGACCTCTAAGCATTGGATCGCTTTGGATAAGATAAAGATAAAGGACCGTATCATATAAAAACGCGTGATATAAGCAACAAGATAATAATAATTATTTTTTTATTTAACAACAACAATGTCTTTAAATACATGAGCTGCCAAGGCTGTGTTATCTAACGGTTTCCTAAAGTAATATATTGCCGAGATTTCTACGCTAAGCTATGCTTGTGCGTAGACAATTTATTGTGACAAGATTTTTTTCTACTTACGTCAAACAACGGAATGTTAATTATGTTTACAATTAATAAAAATTGACATTAATAAATCACTAAAATAATCAAGAAATAAAAATTACTAAATATTAATATTGGACGTTTGTGTTTGTTTGTGTATGTGTGTTACACGCTATTATATGGTAAGTTTCAGGATAGTGTAATTACTTACAATATTATACCTCTCATCTTTGTACTCTTATTAGATTGTTGGGGGGGGGGGGGGGCGCTGGTGATTAAATGAATAGTCCCCACTTGTTCGCTTTTGTTAAGCACCGTTCACAACTTATATAGGCAGTGATTTTCACATAGAAAGATGTTATCCAAAAAACAAGCGGGAAAATTATATTTTTAAATAACCATAGAATATCGTGTGTCATAGACAAAATATGTCCAGACTATAGCAAATAGAATGTGGCGTTGCGACTAGGGGTTTCGCCACAAGATTATCTATCCACTCCGATATAATTATCTTCATGTGTGTGTCATTGTATTATTCTATGGCTTATACGCGTCACATATAAAAAGTGAAACGTAACAACAAAAAAGTAGACATAATCATTTTTTTCTCTCAAACACAACATGCGTCGCGTTTGCAAGTTGTCATAAATTTATGCTAATTTATGTTAACTTGGTTAGTCGTTGTCAAACGCCAGGACGCGTGTGCGTGTTGTGTTCGTAAGCTCGGGAAGAGAGATCCCTGTTTGGAAATAAACGTATTAATTTGTCGCACTTGAAATTAGGTTGAAAAATAAACTGTATGTTTCACTACTTAAGGTTTTATATCGAAAACAAATCGAGTTAGAATCTTCAACCGGCAATTATGTATAATCTATATCCTAAGCAATGTGACAGACTCTTGGGTTCCACTTCACGTGACGGCAAATGACGATAAGGTTTAAGATGCAATGACAATACGTGTAATAATAGACTTTAACTACGAGGGAAGATAACCGCTTGTTCAATTCATGAGTGAGTTCAGTCGGTAGGTCACGTGGTCACACAGCTCTGGCCTTGTGGAGTCCAACATTATCACCGCGATACTTGCCATTGCGGTGGTATCCTGGGCACGTTTCACGCTCTTTCTGAGGATTCTCAGTCTCTCTCACCTGAGAGAAAAAAAAAAAAGATTTCCGTAACCGAATGGTTAGTTCACCAGTTTCAAGGTGTATATACATATATATATATATATATGACTTTACCGTAGATCTCATAACACAAGCCTGCTTACTTTGGGCTAGGCTAATTGGTGTGGGTCGCCGGCGGGCGCGAGGAAGTCGCGACCGCTACTGCGACCCGGGATGGACCACGCCCCTTCCGTGGCCGGGGGGCGTCGTCGGTAGAGGAGACCGGGGAGGTAGTGAGCCTCCCCCGAGGAGGGCTCCCCTGTATCGGCGGGGGAGCGAAGGCTGGGGGTTCCCGGAAGTGGCTTGATGTTCCCGGGGGCTCCCTAAATGCCTGAGAAAGGCCATCCCTGAGGTTTTTAGTGGGTAGGCCTCCACCTTCTGGGGAGGAGAGCCCCACATAACCGCCGGCCCGCCACAGCCGGGGTATGCAATTTAATGTATGGTCGTTAAGGTATGCATTTTCCTCAGGGAAAAAGAAGTCTATGAGCTGTGATGCCATAGGTATATATATATGTGTATATATAGTCTGAATATTACACAGAAGTGTATATTAACATCAAATCATCTTTAATACTGACCATAAATAATTTGTTATATTACACCTTATACGGATAGATTAAGTAAATATATGTACGGATAAACTTTTCTGTAGAAATATATAAATAAAAAAGTTATCTAATAATGTAACTAATTCAAATGATGGCATAATCGACCCCTTAATACATTTATGGCCGCCGTATATCGAACCGTACGGCCGTCTTCACAACGAGACATGTGAAAAAAATTACATCAGTGCGCTACCTTGTTCAATGTTCCGTATATAATAAAACTTGGTAATGTACTTCAATTATAGCCAGTGATGCTTAACTGTTAACGTCCACTTTACCACAACAACAGTATCTGTCGTGAAAAACATGCTAATTTTCAGCAATAATGTACGTAGCAATTTTCAGTATCTTACATTTGCACTTCGAAAACCGCATCTATTACTATCGACATAAGTGTGGTTCAAAAGTCTCAGTTTGACATGATACTTACTTGCGATGACTTCTCTCACACTGACAAATACACATTCTCATGACATTTGACTGTTCTTAACTGATTCACAACATAATGTCATTTAAACAGAAGATTATTTGAGTTCGCTATTAAAAGCCATCATAACTGATTTCTCTAAATAGTTTGTGATGCGATGTAGCGATGTTTGCGTTTACTTTCTTTCTAATTACCAATCTAATGGCCGTTTTCACCAACCTTGTCTTAGCTTAGGTGACTCCTAAGAGACATGCTGTCTCACTCTTTCAGTTAATATAAAAAGTGACAGCATGTCACTTAGGAGTCACCTAAGCTAAGACAAGGTTGGTGAAAACGGCCATTAGTCCACGGAATCACAAAATACTTACAGATACTACGTATCACGGAATGAACTCTTTGACACTTGTTTTTCTTTTTTGCTGTTATTATTTTTACGGCTCCGGTGTAACTCTTTTTGCCAGACCAAAAACTTAGTTTTGCATACAGCTTAGAATCAGTTAGGGGCTGTAATAACAGCGCTTCTGCAGCATAGGTATGTGTAATATTATTGTGCTAGTTTTTCTATATTATGTATGTGTATGTCTGTCAAATAATATTCATTCATTCATTCACTGACAGGGTTACATATCTTAATGATAGATAAACAAATATTGACTATGTTGATATTTTTTGTAATTTAATATTTATTTTCATTCTTTAGTTTTTTACTATTATTTATTTGTTCATTTTAGTCGCGACATATCCACTGCTAGACATAATCTACCCCGAAGCATCTCCACAAGGGTCAGTTACACGATGCTTGCATCTAAAGCCGGCCTGCAATCTTCGCTGGAACTTCGATCCACCTTCCGCTGCCACTTAATCCTTCGGGCTATGTTAAGGCACTTCGAACGACCTCGTAAGGCCCCCTCTAAGCAGGTTTCGGTGACTCTGAAACAATCTGTATTTGTATCTTCTTATATAAAAATGAATCGCAAAATGTGTTGGTAAGCTCATAACTCAACAACGCCTGGACCAATTTGGCCAATTCTTTTTTGTTAATGTTCGTTGAAGTTCAAGGAGGGTTTTTACAATGAGGAAAATTCGGAATAATTATCGGAAATACCCTAAAAACAGCCCTTTTATTTTCCCATGCAAACGTTTTCTAACTAAAACGTACAGTCGAATTGAGCTTTGTTGTTATTGTATAAAATTCATATTGCAAGCACTCACTGTTGTCTAAGCAATGAAGGTGTGTTCCTAGCATCAAGAGTCAATTTGCGCTTTATTAACGCTACATATAGTTGAAATTCAATCATATCTATCAAAACAGTGTGCGTGCGTGCGTTGGAGCACAGAATACATCGTTGGAGGATTTAATGTCACGTTCCAAAATTGAATAGCCACAAAATGTAATTGGTCATTTAGATTTTTTTGCGATTTGGTTGGCTATGCGACATTATCTATAAAATAATTAGGAAAACAAAAACTGCCACTGTACAAATCTTTTTGACAGGACGAAGTCTGTCGGGTCCGCTAGTTATTTTAAATCTGTACAGCCTAAAATGTGTAATATAATAATAATATGCAAGTATGTACGTTATATTCTTAAATAACCATTAAAAATTCAGGTTTTACGTTGCACCTGGTGCTGTTGTTTAAGTAGCTGTACTGATCCAGTGAATAAATAAAATGGCAGGATAAATTTATATATCTTTCGATCAGATTATTTATCAAAGTGTGATACTCGTATAATGGAAAGAAAAAATCTAGTAATGGCTTACTCGAGGATCCCTAGCTGCGCTGGCGCTGGCGCAGGCCGCCGTCGCATTGTCCCGCACAATGGCCGCCTTCGTGTAGTCCGATTGTGTCTTACTCATTGGCCCTTTTCCCTTCGTCTTATTTGATCTTATTATTCATAGGTAAGCTTTATTGTAACGCCTCGGTTTAAGTAGCGTCGTTTAGGGTTCCGTGGATAGTGATTTGATAATTAGTTAACACGCGAGAAGTAATATGCTTGCAATGGCGCCGATATCAGAAGTAAAAAATAAAAACGCGGCCTAAATGCGACATATAAAGACTTCTATAAGAAAAAGAAATCAAAGATATTAAATTATTGATTTCCTCTCGATAGAAAATGCTGAGAATCTGTTACGCGAAATATGCCCAGGATACCCCTTCAGTGAAGTGCCGTGGAGACTATTTTAACCGCCCCTACCAACTTAACTCAGCCTAAGAACCAGCCTTTGTTATAGTGACCTTGTAGCTGGCAATGAGAGCAACCGCTCCTCACAAAAGGGCGCGGTCGGTTAATTTTGAGGGCTACCCTCAAAACTTTTTGTTGACTTATAGTCAACTAGACACTCCACACTAAGTGCAAGTAATTTTAAAGGCTTAAATGAAATGACATTTGCAGATGTCATGAGGCTAGAGTCTGGCTAACAAAAGTTGAACCCAGTGTTTTTTGTAGCGGCAACACTGTCATAAAAGTCAACAATGTCATCATGGCGTCGGCTAGTAAAAATGCAACAAGATCCGTAACTGAGATGCAAAATTTAATAAAAGAAAATTTAATAAAAAAAAATAAACGAACTATTTTTTATGCTTTGTTTTTAAACTTCCTAACCCATTACTTTCCAGAATTCGTTCCTTTTTAGCGACATTATCGAATGGTGTAATAATAATAATGGTTTTTTTAATCTATGGATTCGATTCCTGGCTAGGAGTATTGATTTTTAAAAAATCGAAGATGCAGTTTTAGTTTTCATTAAAATCGGGCCCGAGCCTCCTTTGAGAGAGACTTTTCGCTATTCCTCATAATTTCGGACTTGGCCACCTGGCAATCTGATTTCACGCCATTATCAAGCCACCAAATAGCTTGACTTTTTGCAAAAAGGCTGGTAATTTGGAGTCATCAACGAATCTGTTTTGATTTGTTTCTTCTTGCTTTGTCTTATAATCAAAGCAGGAATCATTGAAATTAAAAAAATATATATATTTAATAAAAAGTATCAAATTAGTTATTCCTACTATTTTCGGTGTTACCGTCCCTATATTTTTTAAATTTGCCGTGTTTTCAGCTTTAGTTGGCCAGACTCTAACAACCATTCATTTTAACAATGTATAGGATGGTTAGGATTAAATAGGATAACGCTCTTCTTTTGTTTACATTAGAACAATAAAAATATTCTTCTCTTCTTTTACGACGACATTTTCAGGGATCGGCAACCTGCTCTTTGAATATGAAACTACGGCAAATATTGTTTAACAAATATAATGAAGATAATTTATATAAGGAGAAATAGATATTATTCTTATGAATAAGTGATTTTTTTTAAATTATTTGCCCATTAAAAACTTATGTGGCTATGTAAAAAGTATGAAATTTAAATGTAAAAAGTAAATTTTAATTTTTCGCTCTCCCGACACGACTTAGCTTGTCGACAAAAAGATTGACAACCCCTGACATAGCTCATGACACTTTCATGTAACAAGAATAATGTTATAATAACGTATATATGTCCTCACCGAGGGACACAAGCCTATCCTAAGTCACGGTGGGCTTTTGTCAAACACTCGGACCAGGGGCGCATTGGTCGACTTCACATATACTTTTGAATTGCTTTGCAGGCGTATGCAGGTTGCCCCAGTATGTTGCCTTCGCCGTCAGAGAGTTATAAATGTACATATATAATTCGCAAACCACACTGGTGCCAGGAACGACCCCTGGCCGACCCCAATCCTAATCAGGCCAAAACAAACCGTAAATGTACCTGAATTACGGTTCTATATTAGTTAATTGATAAAGTTACACATTTACTTGTACGGAACACTGAACAATTGATCCGCGTCGTATTAGCAATATTTTTTTATCTCACACAAGCAGTTAATGTGAGGAATGTCAGGTCGGGGAGATTATGGCGGGCGGGTTTGATCTGCGTCGCCATGGCAACGGCGGCCCGGCCCATTCACCAGCATCATTCTCCACTCGCACAATAGAATATTTGAGCATGTTCATATTTTTCGGAATCACAACCGCACGTATGCCGAGTTACCTTAAAAAGATATTGAATTACAAAGCGACCAAACAATTCAATTTGGGTTTAGCAAGCTTCTGCAATGCAAACTTGATCTATTGGTGGTCGAACTGTTGCATTTCCTACACGATTAATAAAACAATATGTTCTCTATTTTATTGTATTATTAAGGACATTAGCCGAAAAAGCTCAGTTAGATGTGTGCCACAGATTTTTCTTGTGACGTGCAATGAAGGATTTTCAGAGCGACAGATTTTGACAGACTTTTCACAGATGATGTTCCGTTTATAGACCACATTTCACAGATTATGAACTGTGTTTATATAATTCTATAGATTAAACAATTTTCTTATTACACACATATTTTGAAATAATAAAAAAAATCTGCGTAATATTACGCCGTAATAGTGCGGTTTTCAGTCAAACGAAATGAAAATGGCGATTGATAGAGTAAACGAAAAATTATATTATTTTAAAAAACTTTCTCAGTTTCACTATTTTCCCACATAGTTATGGACATAAACAACAATGTTGATATTTTAAGAATTTTCTATTTTTTTCTGTATGTTATGAAATATGGGCATTGCTTTTCGTTACTGTCTGTACAGAGTGTTTCATTTCAGGCGTCAGGCGACGACCTCCATAGCCGAGTGGATAGTGCATTGGTTTCAAGATGTCGCCATCTCTGAGGTCCCGGGTTCGAATCCCGGTGGAGGCAGATGTTTGTGTGATGAATGCGAGCATTTGTACCTAAGTCATGGTTGTTAATATATATTTCTATCAAATATATTTATATATGTATGTCTATCCGTTACCCTAGATCCCGTAACACAAGCCCAAGTAAGCTCTGAAAGCTTACTTGAGCTAGGTTGTGTAGTAAGTGTAAGGAATAGTTATTTATTTAACAATAGTAGCGAGACTATGAAGACGTTCCTTGCTCCGATTCCATTTTTGACTAGCATAACACTATCTCTTTCCATTCCGTACATTTCCGCATGATCTGTTTCATTCAGTCATAGTATCGTGAAAAATTAAAATAGGGTTTTTCGGTGTTTTATTTAAGCATATAACTATAAACAATCGGGCTCCTATTCAGTTATTAATTACAGAATCACAGTGAGGAATGCTGCGGCCTGGAGCTGACGTATCGGAAACTGCAGTCCAGGGGCGTGGCGAACTGAATCCATTAAAATATATTGAAATACCTCCGGAGCCCCGCCGATGGGGCACGCTTGTTTTATTTGCCTCTGAGGAATGTTAGGCATGACCTTCATCCTCATCATCGTTCAATTGATGGAAACTAATGAATCATTGAAAATAATATTGACACAAGAAGACTTGAAATATTAATATGATCTGAACTACCTACATTCTAACAATCTGCCTCGAAAGACATATTAAATCTGTGTTAAAATACTTCAAAATTATAGATTAAAAAACATAGCTTAACCAATAGCAAGCTTTATTGTACACAATATATAAATAACAAGTTGTCTAGATGCAATCGCTCTTAGGTATAATACCGCCTGTACTTGCTTCGACAGTACATAATTATACTAAAATTGGAACGATACAGAGAAGATTAGAAATCGTGAACCGTTTTCACATTTTTTTTACGCGAGCGCAGCGCTCTGCGCATGCTCGTAGCCGCTCATTCATGGCCTGTGAGATGTTCCCGAGGGTTTTAGTGGGTAGTCGCGGTTGCCGTGGAGTCCCACACACCCTTGTCCCCTACTCAGGGGGCTTGGACGGTACGTCAGGTATAATACCGCCTGTGCCCCTATTATTATTCAGACATTATACTGACGTTCTATGTTGTGTAAACTAAAAAAAATGTGTCTATCTATCAATAACTTCGAGGAGGTCTACTCTTGAAACCAAATTTAATAGAATTTTAAGACAATTTCAAATTTGTCATTGACTTGGTAAATAATACTAAATTCTTAGGCATTACGTTAGATTCACGACTACAGTGGGATCCACATATTGAAATTTTGGCAATCAAACTTAGTTCCGCGGCGTACGCAGTAAAAAAGATTAGACTTTTAACTAATGTTGAAACGGCAAAAATTGTTTATTTCAGCTAGTTTCATGTCCTATGGACTGCTGCTACGGGGATCAGCGGCTAACATTGAGAGTATTTTCCTTTTACAAAAAAGAGCGATTCGTGCTATTTACTGTTTACGGGCTAGAGAATCACTATTAAAAGAATTGTTCAAAGAAATTAATATTTTAACTTTAGCTAGTCAATATATATATGATGATTTAGTTTTTGTATATAGAAACTATAATAAATTCAATAAAAACAATGATCTACATAATGTGAATACTAGAAACAAAAATAAACTTGCCGTTCCAATGTTCAGACTCCATAAAACTAGCTGTTCGTTCTTGGGGAAATGTATATCTATGTTTAACAAACTTCCGCAAAGTGTCATTGATTTGCCTTGTATAAATTTAAAATCCATATCAAAAAGACACTCATGAGTAAAGGTTATTATAAAGTAAGTGACTATCTAAATGATCACACTATTTGGGAATAGGGACACTATTCATAGAGCCATGTTTGGTAACAACATTATTAATATTGTATTATTTTTATATGTGTATGTAAACATACATACGACTGTAATCGTATTAGGTATGATTTTTATATTATATTATTATTAACATTGAAAAGAGGAGATAAAAAATAGACCTTCAGAGTTTCTTGCCTGTTCTTCTCGAGAAGGCTCTCCCAATTTCCGAACAGGTGTCGAGTCAATTTTTTTTTCCTTACTCGTACGTACGGACAAGGTTTTTGTTTTTTTTTAAGCTTTTTTTGTTTTGTTTGTTGACGTCAATAAGTACCTGTAAAGGTCTATGTTGAATAAAGATTATTTTGATTTTGAAACAAATTTAATTCGAATGCCAATATTAAACCAAGTGTCTGCCTAAAGCTCAAAGATTTATTACAATAAAATAATAAAATTTGCTACTGTCCTATTACGGAAGATAACAAAAAGTACTTATGGCCGTTTTCACCAACTTTGTCTTAGCTTAGGCGACTCCTAAGAGACATGCTGTCTCACTCTTTTCAGTTAATATAAAAAGTGACAGCATGTCACTTAGGAGTCACCTAAACTAAGACAAGGTTGGTGAAAACGGCCATTAGACATTAATTTTAAAGTCGTTCATTAAAAAAAATAACGCTATTTTATGTCGCCATCTGGTCACCTGTTGATAACAGATCGTCATAAGGCTGTGATGGTATCATTTAATCAACATCAACATAAACGTTTACCACTGGTATTTCATTCTAAGCGGTACCCTATCTTATCTTAAGAGGGTGAGTTTTTGTGGGAGCCATCACACTTCGATCCACAATGGGTCTATTGACCTATTCCGCGTTCCCCGTTCTAGCTTACTATCTAACTTCCACCATCCGCCCAGGCTGTCGCCCTCAAGATGATGTCTTATAGTAGCACGGTCCTATAGTCTATAGGCTTTTGTCTTCTGCAGGCACAAAAACTGCAATGACAATAGGCTTACTATGGTCTCCTCTTTTTCCTTTCAGCCCCTACATAGTTTAGAGCATTAGAGTAAAATACCTTTTACGCAACATTTTTTAAAAACAACTTATTAATCCCTCGAGAATTAACTTACCAGAGAAATGGACAATCAGCGGAATCTCTTTTGTAACACGTGACATTTAAAATAGGTCGTTATTTACCCGAGATAAGAGCGCATGGATCCGTGCTTACCGTCCCACGCTACTTCAGTCAAATAGCAAATCGTCCACCATTGTAATTACGTGGCTGACAAATGTAAAAGTTACAGCTAAGTTCACAATTAAAATTATTGTGTGATTCGCGACTTTATCGACACAAAAATTTAATCTCAATCTGAACTAAATTACGTAGACAATTAAGTTGAATATTTACAAGAACCTTACCAACACTTACAGCGACAATAATTACGAGGCAAAGTGTCAAAGTACAGCTTCGACACTAGGTCATAAAAAATTGCCAGTACTAAAAAAGGTGAGGGAACCTCTTTAATTATAGCTTACCGCGCATTGTTTGAGCCCACAAAAAAGTTTACGACAAAAAAGGGCGTACATATAAAGTTGTTTTGGATAAGAAAGTGACCCATGTGACCAGGCGCCAGTAAATCTCCGCAATCTAATGCCGTACCTGATAGGCTGGGCTGTTATCGATTGAAACCAAAACACCAAAAATAGGAATTGAAAAAAAAAATGTTTTACTGCATACCTTCAACCATCCCCTACCAATTTACATCCACGTATTTATATCTGATTTTCCTGCAGGTTAAATATATTTTCCCGTAGTAAAAAATGCCTACGTCAACTTTCACAACATCGACAGTTTCAATGCCTATTCATACAAAAACTTTTTCATCCCCTTTCTTACCTCGCCTTAAGGTAAAATATTTACAAATTTAAATGTCGTTTTTATTTATATCTAATCAAAAGCCCAAAAAATTAATTTCAAACTTCTACAAAGAATGACGTACTCCCCATATAAAATTTCATCCCCTATTTCAACCTTTTACCGTATTTCTTTCGCATTAAAAAGTTGCCTATATTTTTTCTCAGATTTTTTTATTTCAATCGGTTTTGGTATGAGAGCGCGACAGACAGACGCGCATAATTTCTTTCGCATTATAATATTAATATGGATTTAATAATAAATCGTTACAAATTAAATTTACAACAACTGAAGCTACTCTAAACTACTACTAACGCTGCTCTAACTAAATCAGTCTATAGTTATTATATTCGTGCTATGAATGTATGGTAGACTAGCCGGTGCCCGCGATTTCATACGCAGGATTATATTCTTAGACTAGCTTTCTGCCCGCGGCTTCGCTCGAGTGGATTTCGGGATTGGGTCTATAGAGGGTTAAGGGTCATAGCTTTTGCCCACGGCTACATATGCGCGGAAGTCGGTTTATGGCGTGAAGGTTTTATCACGCTTCCCGTGGGACTATACGTTTTCCCGAGATAAAAAATACCGCAAAACCTTGCTCAAGAATCACTCTATCTATTGATGAGAAACCGCATGAAAATCTGTGCAGTAGTTTTTGAGCGATGCCTTTATTGCACCTCCCGTGGGATTTATCGGTGTTTCCGGGATACTTCATAGCCTAGAACCTTCTTCAAGAATCACTGTATATTGATGAAAACTGCAGGAAATCCGAACAGTAGTTTTTGAATAGTCTTTATCGCGCATCCTATGGGATCTGTCGGTTTTCTGGGATAAAAATAGCCTAAAACATCCCTCGAGAATCACATCATCTATTGATGAACAACACATGAAAAACCATGCAGTAGTTTTTGAGCGAAGCCTTTATTGCGCATCCCGTGGGATCTGTCGATTTTTCCGGGATTTAAAGTAGCCTATGTTACTCTCTATCCCTTCAACTATCTCCACGTAAAAAATCACGTCAATTCATTGATCCGTTTTACCGTGAAAGACGGACAAACAGACAAATACACACTTTCCCATTTATACTATTAGTATGGATAGGAGGATGTTTCGAGCAACTTACTCGTATATTAGCGTGGCGTATCAATACATAGTATAAAACAAAGTCGCTTTCGCTGTATGTCCGTATGTATGCTTAGATCTTTAAAACTACGCAACGGATTTTGACGCGGTTTTTTTTAATAGATAGAGTGATTCTTAAGGAAGGTTTGTATATAATAAATGCATAATATAGTAGAGAAACACTGATAAATTTAAAGGTTTCTAATGTGATGTCGTAAATAAGCACGTTTTTTTGCGCTTATATTGCAAACGCTGGCTGAACCCTACTAGATAGACCAAAATAATGTACTACAGTATTGTACAACTTACAAAAATCCACAAAAATGTCCGCAATGGTATATGTCTATCTCTTAGGGATAACCCACCATAATCATTTTTTCACTGCACCCGTGCGAAGCCGGGGCGGGTCGCTAGTAATTTTATAAATTATACGAGAAGCTAGGTTATTCTGCTCTATTATCGTAAAGTTTCATTAAAATCCATTCAGTAAATTTTACGTGAAAAAGTAACATCCATCCATCTGCGTTTTACACGAGCCGTGCAAACATCCCTCGTTCCGCTGTGGAAGAAAGTCGCGAACAACTTGTGTCTGAAATTGAGAGAACTCTATCTAGAGTCTTCGATTGGGGCCGGGACAATCTAGTCCGATTTAACCCCTCCGAGATTCATGTTTGTGCGTTCACCGCTAAGAAAACTTCATTCACTGTAGCCCCTCAATTCCAGGACACACCCCTTTCCATCGGAAAGTGTATTGGGATGGGTGTTGACATCTCCAGCGACGTTCAGTTCCGAAGTCAGCTGGAAGCCAAGCTGGCATAAAAAAAACTCGGTGTGCTCAATAGGGCGAAGCGGTACTTCACACCGGGGCAAAGACTAGTACTGTATAAGTTGTAAGTCCGAAGTCCGGCCACATATGGAGTACTGCTGCCATCTCTAGGCGGGAGCACCTTTTTTTTTTTTTTTTTTTTTTTTCCCTGAGGAAAATGCATTAAGTTGCATACCCCGGCTGTGGCGAGCCGGCGGTTATGTGGGGCTCTCCTCCCAGAAGGGGGAGGCCTACCTCCTAAAAACCTCAGGGATGGCCTTCCTCAGGCATGTAGGGAGCTCCCGGGAACATCAAGCTCCTTCCGGGAACCCCCAGCCTCCGCTCCCCCGTCGACACAGGGGAGCCCTCCTCGGGGGAGGCTTACTACCTCCCCCGGTCTCCTCCACCGACGACGCCCCCCGGCCACGGAAGGGGCGTGGTCCATCCCGGGTCAGGCGGGAGCACCTATGTACCAGCTTGGGCCCCTAGACTCGGTTCAAAAGCGCGCTGTGAGACTCGTCGACGATCCCGTACTCACAGGTGGTATCGAGCCTCTAAGTCTTAGGAGAGACATTGACTCCTTATGTGTGTTCTATCGCCTGTATAATGGGTTGTGTTCTGAAGAATTGTTTGACATGCCCGACCTCCGGGCATACATGTTGACATGCCCACGGCCACTTTCTATCTTCGCTCCGCTCGCCATCGACAGGGAGTTCATGCCCACACCTATATGAGCCCGGAGCCTAAATGTGACACCCCTGGTGTTGCAAGTGTCCATAGGCTCCGGTAACCGCTCACCATCAGGCGGGCCGTAGGCCTGTTTGCCACCATCGTGGTTTAAAAAAAAATCTACACATACAAACTTTCGCGCTTATAATGTTAGTAGCATATTTTGATGTGAAAAGCTTTCACAGTGATACACATCTCAGATACATAAAAACATGCGTTTAAAGTCTTTATTTCTACGTCTAGTCGAATGATGTTATTATTGCGCTGGTTCGTTCTAATTTAACGGTCTTTTACGGCGTCTAAACCGTGTAAGTTTACGTGCTGCGTCCGTAAGTTATGTCCACCGAACCCGTGATTGGAGCCGCTTATACCGAGCGACAATCGTAGCCGACCGGCCAACGACTTACATCTCGTGTTGAATAAAAGTCTGAAAATGTCTGATTCATCACCTGTATATTTCATAAATTAGCATATTTTATTTAGTTTTAATGTGTAGTGCTCCTGTAAATAAAAAACAATACTTTAATAGTTTTAAAACAAAATCAATACACTATCTTTCTTTTCACGTTATAAAAATACTGTAGACGGATATTTAGAATTCAACGTTACCTGTGACCACTTATTCTATTTTTCTACTGGAAAAAATATAAAAACACAACAGAAGTACAAATATTCAATTCCTACATTGAGACTTTTCCAAAATAAAGATATGATTTAGCTACTGTACTGATGGATGGGTAAAACAATTTTAATTTTGCTACTGTTTATTGGGTAATCTAAGCGTTTAACGTTATACATTAGGGCGATGTCGAAAACTGGAAATCTAAATATGAGTATGTTAAATAATCCAAACTGTGGTATATTTAACATATATTTAATAACTAAATACTAAGCAAATGACAAGTGAGATTTTGAACAATACCATTTACAAAAAAGCAAGCATAGTAGAGAAAACGTGTATTTCCGAAAATCGTGTCGTACAGTGTGAAGGGTCGGTATGTGTGTTGTTGTTTTTTCCAAGGGCCGTGTTGTAGCGCAGTGATTTCACGGCGGCGGCGTTCCCACACGCGCGGACCTCCGGGTTCACTCCTAGTTTTTATGGCCTTTGAAAGCGATCGCCATCACACACAGGACAGGCTCGGCGCTGATTGACCTGTCTGTAGATCACGGTTACGCCATGGACTAATCTAGGCCAATTCTATACCAGGGCCTTGCATACCTCCATCTTACCTGCTGGATACCTATTTCCACCAATCCTGTGTTCAGGCTAGAAGGGTAAGCTTTGGCAATAAAACTACTATGTACAATATTTATTATACTCATTAAAACTGACTTGTTAAAAAGACTCTAATGAGTAAGGGCTATTACAAAGTCAACGATTATTTAAATGATGCCAATGCTTGGTGTTGATTTGAAGACATTACATTCTAAAGTGTAAACACTTTAGTAGTAGTAATAAACACTTACTAGGAGGTAGACTCTGTACCAGGGTCGTCTGCATGGGTACCTCCGTCTTACCTATTTCCGCCGCCAAACAGCAGGGTTCGCTATGCTGTGTTCCGGCGTGAAGGGTAAGATAGGCAGTGAAATTACTGGCTACTGTGACTTTACATCTTATGTCACAAGTTGGCAACGTACACTGTGGTTCTTATGAGGTTTGCAGATTTGCTGCGAATCTCGTGGGAACCACATGTACTATAGGCGACTGTTACCACTTACCATCAGGTGGGCAGCCTGCTTGTTTGTCAACTTTAGCAATAAAAAAAAAAAAAAAAAAAAAAAAACACGTATGTACTACGTTATATGATAACCACATAATTTATTGTAAATGTTGTTATAACTTTTGATAAAGCTGATAAGTTTCTTGCGCCCATTCTTCTTATCAGCTAAAAAGTACGTCCTGAATGGGTGGTAGGGAAAAAATTTGGACAATTCAAAAGAGCTTTCTATAACGTCATATTTGAATAAAGTTAATTTTGAGTTTGATTATTCTGCTGAGAATCTCAGAAACGTTATATTAAAATTCAGGTCATCGCCTCCATGTTCAGGGCTTCTCACCAAAATTATATACCAAATTACATCGTCCTAATTGTATAATGTACCATGATCAAAGGTATACGCTGTATAAACTTGTTCCTGATCTAATAAATAAATCAATATATTTTATAAAATAAGCATATATTAAGAATAAAATTTGCTACTATAGGAATACCTAAAACTACCTCCTTTACCGAAACTCTCGCTCCCCACTTCTTCCCACGTATAAAACTGTCGTACAAACAATTCAATCATGGTATCGATGAAAAAGAGACCAGAGTTGCGAGCGAGAAAGTACGCCATGATGGCGTCTCCCGGCCAAACGCCGAACAAACAGTTTTATGGTGACAGGGATTGTATTATGCAAAAGTGACGACATTTTTCTTAATCTTAATAATAAAACAATAATCCATGATTCCCTTTTATAACATATATTGCGTAAACAAAATTATACGAACAGTATTTTAACTGTTTATTATAAAATGAGATTGAAAAATCTAAAATTACGCTAAAAGTATTTCTGGAAATGAAACAAAAACTCACATAGATTCACCACATGCGAGTAGGAATACAGAAGGAACGCCATGGAATTGGTTTAAGGGCTTCTTACGATGTAGCAGCACTCACCTTCAGCGCCCTTGCTCCTCACAAGCTATGACCGATGTGATTCTGCAAAAGCCGTTTCAGTCACCAGAAAGAGACTCTAAACCAGGTTCCTCTGCTTGGGCACCTCCGTTTTACCTATTTCTGCCTACGTTGTACATATTGCTTTGTTCCCGTGGGAAGGGTAAGACAGGCAGCGAAATTACTGGGTACTATAACTTTACATCCTATGTGATATCTTGGCAACACACCCTGAGATTTTTGTGGGGTTTGCAAATTTACTGAGAGTTCCACAGGAATCACTTGTACATTAGGGAACTGTAAGCAATTACAGTAACAAGCAAACTGCCCAAAAGTTTGCTTGTTTTTCAATCTCATGAAAAAGCTGTACGGATTCGCACGCTTTTGAATATACTGCCATAAAAAAGTTACACACAAACTGAGTTATCTTTCTCTATTTAGTGAAAGTGAATTAAGAATTGATATATTAAATTTTGTAATAATTATATTTCGATTTATCATTAAATACATATTTTAAAATTTGTATTGTATTGTTAAAATTAATTTAAATTGTTATGAGTTCTACAATCAATCACTACCTACGTGATATTTTATTGTGTATGTTTGCCTCGTTTTTCTTAACAAAACTGTAGTCTTTTGTAAACTCGGCTGTAAGTAGGTACTTAAGCTCATCAACAACTTTGTGAGTTTTCGCCAACGTTTTTGTTATGTGTGGGAGATGTATTGCCGTTCTGGCATCCACATGTCAACCGAGGTCATGGGGCCTAGATGAAAATCAGCGTTAGTTTCACTAACCTCATGCTGATCTAGGTACCCTTTCACACAGCAGTCGCGAGACTTCACTTAAACCTTAATTCTATTCTTATTTTTATTTTTTTTAAGTTTCTGCATGCATTATTTTTGTGTCCCCGTACCTGTAAGATTAATTTATATTGTGTCTCGTGTCTGTTAATGTGAATAAAGAATTTGGAATTTGGAATTTGGAGTTCTTATTACATACGTATTAATAAAATCCTCGTGACTTTGTTTTATTTATTTGGTGCAGTATGTTACATAAAGCAGGCACGACTACCATGAATACAATGCAAACAGGCTTCGAGAACAAACATATCAATATCAGTTTTATTGTCACGAAATAACATTACACAGCGAGGCCGATGACTCGCTTTCATGTTTCATTTTAAAAGAAGAAAATCATGACCCTTCTAATGAATTTAAAGTTCGTTCAAGTTTGCACATTTCAATGGTTGACACATGACTCACAGCCACGAACTAGTTTAAAATTAGAATGTCAATTATTTTTTTTCTCGACTTATGCCACGTTAATAGCTTTTGACGACATAACATGTTTACTTTGATCATTCATCCAACTCTTTATATTTCTTTTCTACTTTTGTTTCTATCTTCACGTTCCTTCGACAAATCGTGAGATGGAATAATCTAAGAAAACTAATCCATTTATTCTTCTCTGCTAAGAGGTAGAGAATGCCAGACATTATTATTATTATGTCGCTTAATAGCATTCGTCGTTATAAGACACTGACCAGCGCGTAGACGCCATTTAAGCAAAATTTAATGAAAGTGTGCGTGGAGTGTACCAAGTTATTATGTATATTTAATATGTTTAATTAATATAACATATTTAAAATAATAATAATTATAATATTGACAGGTGGATTAAGGATCGGATACAAAGAGCAGTGATCCTCGACACGATTTCTCTGTCTGCAGTCTAACCACTGGTTTGCTTGGGCCTTGCCTCGCTGCCGGCGGTATACTAGGTTTAAGTTTTATTATAGTATTTATGTTTATTTTATATAATATATATAATATATATTGTAAGAAACTTAAATTTAAGATTTATCATTAAATATAAAAATAATAATACAAAAGGTACATTCACACACACCAAACTTCATATTAATGTTAGTAATTATGAACTATTTATAAAACTAAATTTATGGTATGTACGATGTGAAATTGCACTCATTATCGTATTCTGGGGCTCTCCCAACTATCAGCAATCTGTCAATATTAAATATATTTTAGGTTATAAAAGAAATCTCACAAACCTTGAAACATATAACTCTCTGAAACGCCTCATAGTGCTTCACAACTATTTCATATAACTATAACTATTTTATATATGTGGTTAACATATAGTTAACTCATAGTAATGACTCCATAATCAAGCAAAACTTACAACAGAATGCGTCTCGCGTCAAGTTCGACCCCACTACCAACAGATACCACTAACATTTGCTCCGATTAAACAGTACAAAAAAAGCGAAAGAGTCATCGAATCCCGCGGCACAGAACAAAGCACGCCGGGCAAACATAACTTGTATTTGTATAATACAATCGTTCCAAATATTCGACAATTTGTCCAAACGTTTCGCCAACAATCAAACGTGACTATCGCTCGGTTTACGCTACGCTTTTTTCCAAACTAACATCTCGGGCACAATTCATCTCAAGCATTCCATTACTCAACGCACATACAGAGATGAATGGAATTTCTATAGCGACCCGGTAATGTACAACGCGCGGAGCGACAACGCTTACCGGGTCCGTACAAAAACGAGCACGCAGGGGGTACGGTGCAGATAACTTGAGTTTATATAAAAAGGCGGCCAAGTCAGAATTGGTCGCTTCCGCGTAATGGTTTCATAATATTATTCAACAGAATTTAAATGTAGCTGCATGTTTTACGTCACACTTCCTTATATTTGTACCAAATTATAATCGTTCGTTATATATCTCGTAACGCATATAATACGGGGAGTGCTTAGAAGAATATGTTTAATTGCTCCAATTTCCGCCATTTTTCCCCGCGTCTCAACTAGACGGCAGACCACAATAGTGCGTTTTTCCAATAATTTTTACCTCGCATTATCAAACTGTAGAATGAATTGTCGACTACAGTATGTCCGAACCGATGCGATATACAAACCTAAAAAAATATAATAGAATTTCAATTAAAAAAGCGGGCAACGTATCTATGACTCCTCTGGTATTGTCTATGGGCAGCGGTAATCGCTTACTTGCACGTGTACTGTTTCCTCGTTTGCCCTATAACATAAAAAAAACTTATTCCGATATTCTTGACAGAAAAGAATACAATAAATACAGGATCATAAAAACTGTCTAGTATTTTTTAAGGTGTAAGTTATTTAATGTAACAGACACGAGTTGTTTTTATATATATGTATGTATATAGATATAATGTTAATGTAATATTAATCTAATATATATAAATCTCATGTCACAATGTTTGTGCTCAATAAACTCCTAAACTACTTAACCGATTATAATAAAATTCGCACACCATGTGCAGTTCGATCCAACTTGAGAGATAGGATAGTTTAATCATCATCATCATCATCATCATCAATTTTAAAAATTCTTTCACCAATAGAAAGCCACATTATTGCGGAGTGTCATCATCATCATCATCATCATCATCATCATCAGCGGACGGCGCGCGATGGCTTCGGGTTTAATTCAGTTCGCTTTCGTGCTCGCTTCGGGGATTATTAATATTATGCCCAACGAAGTGGGCGCGGGTCAGCTAGTAATATTATATATATTACACTTGTTTTTAACTATCTACCTATTTCTGGTACATATAAATTACTATATGGAATGATAACATGTCGACTCAACGACCTGTAAATCTGACCGGTGAATCGACCTGTGACTCACTGAGTCGTTTCTTCCAGGTGATTCACTGATTCAAATCTCAACAGCGCTTCAAATGAATCATTCGCTCAATTGCATCTCGGTTTCAATCGGCACGCGGCGCTCGCACGATTGAGATAAGTAAATAGTTCAGAGTCGGAGCGCTTCTGATCACGTCGCTCAATTGCATCTCGGTTTCATTCGATACGCGACACTTACACGATTGACTCAGAGTCACTGATACAAATGAATCAATATCAATATTTATATCAGTGTATTTGTATCAGATATCAGAATATTTGTATCAGTGACTCTGAACCGATTGAATGTAGCTTTACTGATTGTAACTTTACTGATTCGAATCTTTCATAATCCAATCTCAAAAATGATACATTTTTTCCATCATTAGAGTAAACCCTTAGTCAGCCACGATGGCCTAGTGCGGATTGGTTAACTACACACCTTAGAATTTCTATGCAGGAGTTTACAGGTGCTTAACCATGTCTTCCTTTGCCACAGGAGCGTCAGATGAATATGCATATGTTTAGAAACAAATCGGTATATGGCAGGATCGATCCAAGGCCCCCGAATCTGCCGTTTCGAAGACCAGATTCTAGACCACAGCGCTACTAACGCACCAAATATAAATATATAAGAGAACCTATATGATATTGGTAAACAAGAAACCACTCTTGCTATGTTTGTGTACATTGTAACAACAACCTTAATTATAAAAGATTAAAGCATAATCATTGAATCAATACAATTACCTACGACCTTTTGAATCTAGGTATAATCATGATTTATTTTCTTTATGCGTATATAAGAAATTCCTCGAAGTCCACAAGACACATTATACTTCGATTACTTCATTATATTTGTATTCAGATATCACAAGTCGATTGATTATTCTGTTTGGTAGATTAACTAATCTTTTGTGTTTTCTGTAATGCTCCTTCTAGATTGCTTCTGCGAAGTCAGATAAATAAGTGGGTTATTTGAACAACCCTACGTTTGTGGCACTCAGAGTTTCGGTAAAAATTTTAACAGCCGCACATAAACGAAAAATAGAGAGATTAATTAAGGATAAATATTGTAACGGATGTGGCTGATAAAAATGAGATATTCCCGCAAGTAAAGGCAAATGAATTTAATTTGTACGAGACACACGAAAAGCACAGTCGGTGGATGATTCGATACTCCCGTTCTCCAGTCCAATGTACTGCTATTTAACAGACATTTTTGAAAATTTTACAAATTACCCTACCCAGTTAATATTTCAAAAACCCCCATATAACAAATATTAACTTAGAACTACACACATAAAAATAACAATCAAAATCAATTGTATACCCTATAAATATAATGCTTATATATAACGTAACCGGTATATGTGTATTCAGACTATTTTTAAAACCTTAAATAAAAAATATATTAAAATAAAATAAATTGTTTTTTTTTATGCAACGCAATATTGTAATATCACCATTTTAATATTTCGAGAGCCAAACGCATCTGTAATTTGACATAGAATGTCAACATTTTATGACATTTGATTTGAGTTTGATTTGAGCAACTTTAATATCGCTGTTATTTCGCTCATAAACCGTTTGGAATTGGTATAAGCCAGTGCTATCATGAAAATTGGTGCAAAACAGAATGCAGCTTTGTAGAAGTCATTAGTTGTCTCTAGTAAGTTTGACAGACACTTTCGGACCCACGATAATGTGGTCCAAAGCGCGCATTTCATCAGTAATATTGAATAACCTGGGGCTTATATAATAAAATAAATATCACAACATTTTTAAAACTGTATATTCAGTTAAAATTGTTTGCAAAATCTCCAAGCCTCGATTTTTTCGTACTAAGAAAGTGACCATTGAAAGTTATAAAGAAGTTATATATAAAGAATGATAGGACGAATCGGTGCAGGTCGACCTAGGCGGATATATCTCGATCAAATCGAAGATGTCCTAAAGAAAGGCCGGGTCAAGAGTACTCGCAACCGACGAGCATGCATGAAGACGCTCATGAAAGTGGAGGAAGCAGGAGAAGTGTGCCAGGATCGTAGCAAGTCTTTTATCATTAAAAGACAGACGAACACAATTCGACATGATGTTTTTACATGATGTCTGCAACGGAGTTATTGATGCCCCTGAACTCGCGTGTATTTTTCTACGGTTAAATGCACCAAAAACACGCACTAGACACACGACTTTATTTCATGTACCCGTGATTCGGTCTAGGTACGCCCAGAATTCTATTGCGCATCGTATTAAATCTAAATTCAATAAGTTGTTTTCGTCCTTTGACATTTTTCATATGGGGAGAGCGGAGTTCAGGCGCAGTGTATTGTGTTTGCTGAGCGATTTTGGAGAATGAGTATATATGTGTATATATATATATATATATATATGTATATATGTATTTGTATATTTAGATTATTACATATTATTTGTGTTGTATATGGCACATGCACTCATATGCACACACATACACTCTTTCACACACCACACACACACCACACACACACACACACACACATAAACAGTCATAACCCCATCTGCTAATGGGTTTTTATTTTTAGTGTCAGGTGTAATTTTAATTCTTAGTTTTTGTTTCTATAGAATAGGTCATAAATTGTAATATAAGTATTTTTTTTTAAATATTTCTTGAGGATAGTCAATGCATTAAGAATGCTTACTTAAATAATGAAAATCCGTTTTTTGGCTGTATGTATTGTATTTCTTAGGTTAATAGTTTTATTTAAGAGCTGTGGATTTTATAAACTGAAATAAATAAATAAAAAAAAAAGTGGAGAGAGGTGGTCTCTGCCTACCCCATTGGGAACAAGGCGTGACATATCTTAATATATATATTTCTTGTGTGCGTGTGTATGTGACTGAACTCCTCCTAAACGACTGGACCAATTTTGATGAAATTTTTTGTGTGTATTCCAGGGGGCTTGAGAATGGTTTAGATTCACAATACGGTCATATAGATATTGTTTTTCAGCTAAATTATTTATTTAAAAACATTTGAGACAACGTGAGACAACGTGACATTTGAGACATTTGACATTTGAGACATTTGACAGGACAACGTCTGTTGGGCCAGCTAGTATGTATGTATGAAAGTAATAAATTATGAAAGAGTAAACGTCTGTGTAAGTCTCTGGTTCTATTAGAATATAACTTTTTTCTTAGGCATCAGTCTTCACACTTCTCTCCTTATGAATTTAGTCTGGAGAATTAGCTAGGCACTAAAAAATTATGGCGTTATCTTAGATAACGCATAAATAAAATTTGTTATGATGTAAGCGATTGAGTATTGTAAGAAATTTAACGCTCACCGCGATTTAGATAAACAATTTCGCTCATTAAATTTGAATTAAATTAATATGTACTGAATAACACACAGTAATCACTACACAGTATAATCTTAGATCTTTACTTAGATCTTTAAAACTTTAAAAGATCTTTTTTAATAAATAGAGTGATTGTTAAGGAAGGTTTATTTGTATAATACATGCATAATATAGTAGAGAAACACTGATAAATTTAGAGGTTTCTAATGTGATGTCGTAAATAAGCACGTTCTTTTGCGCTTGTATTGCAAAATCGCTGAACCTTACGAGATAGACCAAAATAATGTACTACAGTTATTGTCCACCTTAAAAAGTTCAACAAAAAAACCTTTTTAAAAACAATCTTTTATTATTTGTTTATAAAATGAACTAAAAAGTTAAAAATAAAATGAACTAAAAAGTTAAAAATAAAATTAACTAAAAAGTTAAAAATAAATTATTAACTCTAAAACTTTTCACCATACATAATTATTCAATCTCGTCCCCCCTCTTTATCATAGTCCCCGTTTATAAATAAAGCGTGTTACATTTAATACAACACAACATTTTGCTCAAGCTATCACAATGTAACACGCTTTTATTAGTTATTCTTGGCAAGCCCTTTTATTTGATACCCATATTGTAGGAGTGCATTAAAAATAATTGGTCCGCCATATTGGATACGCCGCCATGTTGGATTTAGAATGACGTCACATTATTTTTCTATTTTTGGCAAGCCCTTTTATTTGATACCTATATTGTAGGAGTGCATTAAAAATATTTGGTCTGCCATATTGGATACGCCGCCATGTTGGATTTAGAATGACGACACACAGTTAATCATGCATTGTCATCCGAACTAAACGTGTATACCAAATTTCAGCTCAATCGGAAACCGGGAAGTGGATCAAATTTAAGTTGCAAGATTTGATTACAGAACGACAGACAACGGGACAGGTGAAACTAAATAAAAGCTTGTAAAAAGTCCGCGATGGTATATGTCTCTCTCTTAGGGATAACCCACCATAACTATTTTGTAGTAGGTATAATAACATAAGCATTGCACCCGTGCGAAGCCGGGGCGGGTCGCTAGTAGATAATAAACTCTCAAGTTTGGTGACGGAATCCTAAAATAGAAGATCGGGTCGTTATTGGACAAGTAGCGTGCATGACGTGCAGCTTGCTGTGGGAACCGCCCGCACTCCGAGCTGGACCAAAATGTCCAATGGTTTACGATTTTAACTCATCTTGTATTGTACTCGTACTTGCTGTGTTGATCAATGTTGTTGTCCTAGAAATGCTTAATATATACATATATATACTTTTATATTATATTATTATAATTATTAACATTGAAAAGAGGAGATAAAAAATAGACCTTCAGAGTTTCTTGCCTGTTCTTCTCGAGAAGGCTCTCCCAATTTCCGAACAGGTGTCGAGTCAATATATTTTTTCTTTTTTTTTCCTTATTCGTACGTACGGACAAGGTTTTTGTTTTTTTTTTATTATTTAAGCTTTTTTTTGTTTTGTTTGTTGACGTCAATAAGTGCCTGTAAAGGTCTATGTTGAATAAATATTATTTTGATTTTGATTTTGATACAATTTTGTCGTCATAAATGGCATTAAAGTTTTAATTAGAACTAGCTAGTACCCGCGACTTCGTCTGCGCAGGATTACTATTTCGAGTAGCTTATATTAGAATCAATTTATTACTAGCAAATGTGCATATTTTGGTTAATCCACATAATATCCATACAATAGTACATTATGATACTAGTGTGCAAAGTTTTTTTTTTGTTGCATACGAGGCGGTATTGGTCGCGCGAGCCGTAAGGTGAGCGCGACAATTTAGCCGAGGATGCAATTAACAATGCTCACGAGTTTCATACGACGTTTTTCAACACAAGTTGAGGAAAAACACATTATATTATCATATGCTGTTTTCTTGAATTTATAAAATTTTGGCTGAATGATAATTTGACACGTGCCTGTATGCCGATGGCGGCGCGCGCATGCGCGATTGCGCGGTAAAAATGAAAGTTGGTTGTTGCCGTTCAAGAACATTATTGCGCATTTATAACTTTTCTTCATTGATAAAATGTATTTAAATAAAATTATAGTGAATCTTTGATTACTATTGCACCTCAATGCAAGTTTGTTGAATGTAAATTTAGCTATTAACTATTTATTAAACATTAGAATACATTTGTTCGAGAAAAAGAAAGTGCTACCAGACTAAATTAAGAATGCATTGTACGTATATAAAAACGTCTTGTAACAGGGAACAACCGAATTTTATCGGGTTATAAATATTTGAGATTAAAAACACGCATGAAACAGCCCCGTTATGAGAACGTGTGTTGAAAAATTTCGTGTTTATAATATTAGAGCGATATTAATATTTTGACTAGGTACTATAGTATAAAACAAAGTCGCTTTCTCTGTCCCTATATCCCTATGTATGCTTAAATCTTTAGAACTACGCAACGGATTTTGATGTAGCGGTATTATCGGCGGATTAATAGTGGGGAAATACTCTTATTTTTGAGGTTTCTAATGTGATGTCGTAAATAATTACATTTTTTCCGCTTACATTGCAGTCTGTATTATATGAGATTTATCAAAATATAGTACTAAGTATTCTACACATTGAAAAGGTCTACAGAAAACTCTGCGATGGTATATGTTTATCTCTTATAGGTATCCCACGATAACATTTTTTGTCATATATTTTTACGACAAATTATGGCTAATTTTCGAAGCCGTTCGAAGTCGAGGCGGGTCGCTAGTATTGACATAAAATAAGTCGGGTTACATTACTTTTAAGATAACTTTCAAATAGGCACCCTATTTGATACACCATATCACATAAGTATCTATACCGAGGGTTTAATTAAGCATTTATGTGATTTGTTGTTATATAAATTGTTCTTCTTAGCGCTAATGTAAGTATGTACTGAACATTAAGGCGCAGCGCGTCTCTCATAACACTGGGAAACCTTAATGAGTTCGTATTACCTGATTAACACCTAGTAATATGTTTAATTGAATAAATATTTATTATTATTTATTTATTTATTTACCTCCGTGTTAATTGGATTTATCAAATCAATTCAATTTTTCTGTTATAATTCGGTTGGCGCAACGCAACGAGTAAGCGGCTACTGCGCATCGATTCGATTTCCGCATTCAATAAATATTTCATATGAACTGCAGAACTGTATTGTAGTTTTGGTCTGCGGGCATTTGAAATTATATGTAACTGCACCCACGACACAGGATAAAGTCCTAATATAGACGACGTTTCATTTAATTAACATTATTTGTATCAAGCGTTTTATTTTGGACCACACCACGATACCAATAACAACAATAAAGCAGTACATAATAAAAACATACCACTGCGTTATACGAAAACTGTAATATATGAAATACTAGCTTTCTGCCCGCGGCTTCGCCCGCGTGGATTTCGGGATTGGGTCTATAAGGGGTTAAGAGTCATAGCTTTTGCCCACGGCTACATATGCGCGGAAGTCGGTTTATGGCGCGAAGGTTTTATCGCGCTTTCCGTGGGACTATCCGTTTTTCCGAGATAAAAAATACCGCAAAACCTTGATCAAGAATCACTCTATCTATTGATGAACACCGCATGAAATCTGTGCAGTAGTTTTTGAGGGATAAAAAGTAGCCTATGTTAGTATCCATCCCCTTAACTATCTCCACGTAAAAAATTACGTCAATTCGTCGCTCCGTTTTGCCGTGAAAGACGGAATATTAGTATGGATTTAGTGAAATCTATCAATAAAAGAAGATAAATAAAGAACTTAATTACTTTAAAACACTGTTTTTGGCCATTGCAATACAACACTTGTCTTACTTTGTTGAACAAACTAGCACGTAGGTGGTCCCCCATTACCCCGACACCAATGTTTGCGCAATAATTCTTCTCGGATTATAAAAATCTGCACACTGTAATTATGGGGCCGAAATGTTTGCCCCATGTCATTGCCAGATACGATTATTTCAGCACACAGTGTAGAATATTGTTTTTGAATTCTATTAAGGTTCCCATAAGGTTTAGTTTGCAAACGGACTTATGCGTGTTGATGATAGAGGAATGAAATATTTAGTCGTCGACACACGTCGGTGCCTTTGATTGTCGAAATCGTTTTGGAATCGTCGAGGGGCGTGGCGGCTCACTGTTTGATTTCTGTCGGCACCATTCGTTTTTTAACAAATTAGCACCGATTTGTTCTCGGCCTCTTGTTCCAATTGGACCACCTTCCCGACGATGATTGAGTCCAGAAGGCCAGCGCCCATTACGGCTGTGTGGTCCAGCGTCCAAATGATTCACTATTTTGATTGCTCTAGTCGTATCAAGTTCCGAGGGAAAGACTGCTGCCGCATTTGGATATTTTGTTATAAAATGTTTTCTGTGTATGATATAATATGTTCGCTGCTTCATCTACCAAGTCTTCATAATTGGAAGACACTGCATGCATATCCTTTGTTTGACCTCTATATTATAGCATCACTCCTTAATAATATTATAAATTTGAAAGTTCGTCTGCCTGTCGAGCTTTGACACTGAAACTACTGAACCCATTTTAATGTAATTTTATATTTAGTAATTTAGTCTAAAACCTTTCTAATAGGAAATAATGGCTATAAGAGGTAATAATTGGATAACAGTTAGTATGGAAATTTTAAAAGTTTGGCACTTATTTTTTAGGACTTCGATTAAATATAAATAAATACGACATTCAAAATTTGTCATTTAAAAATGTTAAAGTTATTTTTTAGAATATGCTCTAAAACTAATGAACCGATGTTAATGAAAGTGAAAATATTTATCCTGCGGGAAAATCTGAAACAAAACATGTCTTAATATCATTTTTGTTTAGAGATGGCTGGAAAGAAGAAGAACATAAGATAATTTTTACCGCGGGAAAATGTCAGTAAGTAATATGCCAGTTACACGAATATCATCTAAATGCAATCAAAATATATATCGCAAATTTATGTACACAACTGCTAACCTCATAAATGGAAGTTGAATCACAGATAGGGATCAATGTAATAGATTCCTTCATCGGTTTTGTATCATTGATGAGTAACGCACGTTGCGACTTTCACTGTCTGGCTACGTGACCACGGGACAGGGCGGTCAGCTGAGCGTCGGCAACGGCGCAGGACGTGACGTCACGGGATGTTCGCGTAGTTTGACTTCAAGATGGCCTCAACGCGCCGCATACCTAATGAGCTAGCTCTCAATTGGATATAAAAACGCTCGTCTGGAGACAATAAGCGGATTCCTTTTGAGACGTAGTTCTGCTATAATTGAAGTTGACGTCATTCTCATATATCAAATCAAAAAGATGGTGACATGATCTCAGCACGGCACGATTGGTAGGATTCGGGGAGCCCAGGGTCAATCCTCGGTTGGTTTTAAAATTTCATATGTACATTTGTCTGACTTTGTGGTGGACTCAGCTGTCTTCCTCGGTGTTACGATTGACTCAAAGCTACAATGGGGCCCCCACATCTCAGTCTTAGCCAGTAAACTTGCCTCAGCCGCATATGCTGTACAGAAAATCAGACAATTAACAGATATTGATACTGCCAGATCAGTTTATTTCAGTTATTTTCACAATTTAATGTCATATTGCATACTCTTATGGGGCACTGCAGCTGACATAGAAACTATTTTTATTTTACAAAAACGAGCTGTCCGCGCTATTTACAAATTAAGCTCGCGAACTTCTCTTAGAGAGAGATTTAAAGATATTGGTATACTGACTACCGCCTCGCAATATATTTTTAATTGCCTTGTCTATGTTCATAATAATATCAATACATATACTAAACGAAGTGATATACATAAGCTAAACACACGTAACAAAGACCAACTTGTTGTACCACAAACTAGGCTACAAAAAATTACGGCATCATTTGTAGCGCAAAGTATACAATACTACAACAAATTACCAAAGAGTATTATAGAATTACCGATAAATAAGTTTAAGACTCGCATTAAAAATAGTCTTCTTAAAAAGGGGTACTACACTGTTAAAGATTATTTAAATGATAAATCAGTTTGGATGTGACTCTTACCTGCTCCTCGTCGGATAGCTCATAGAAATTATAATTTTAATGTTGTGTATCTAATATTCTAAAACTTGATTTGGAAGATGGACGCATGTACAAGTGCGATTAAGGAATTAATTAATAATTTATTGTCTTATCTATTTTAAATTTATTGTAGTTTTATTAATATTATTATTCTTGTGACGTCAATAAGTACCTGTAAAGGTTTAAATTGAATAAATTATTTTGACTTTGACTTTGACTTTGACACTCCTACGCTGATAGAAAACATACTGACGCGTATGTGGTCAATCAAGCCGCACTAGGTCAGCGTGGTTAAAAAAACCCCCTTTAAACCCTGTTAGCGTAAACTCGCGCCCCTTGGCTTAATAAATTTCATAATATTTCATAAAATCTCTTTAACTTATCTGAAAACTCTCGATGTAGTTCCCATTAATGTTATTCAAAGGTAAAAAAAAATCTTCATTACACCACAGTATTTGTATTTCTATAAAATGTTTATATGAATCTTACTGCTATACGCTAGTTAAGATTAATAAAAGGCAGACCTTGAGACACCCTTACTTTAAGGGGGTAAATTACAATCACGGTTCAAAGCCAAATTTTATTCAACTCCAACAAAGCGTCAAGCCGTGAATGAATATAGCCGGAGACTAGACGACGTGGCCTAAACCAGAAGAGCTAGCGTAAAGTCAGCTGGTGTATGTGCCAGAGACGTAGAAATGATTTGGAAGAAGATGTGCAGAGTTGTAGCAGACTATTTGATGATTAACATAATTAGTAGTAGAAATGCAGACTGATATTGGAATTTAAACACTATTTATTAAGAATGGAAAGGAAAAAATCTTTCCAAAACGCAATGTATTATTTATGTTGTTAATATACAAGATTTTAGAATCATATTTGTTTAATTGACGACCTTTATAGTCGAGTGGATAATACACCGGTTTCAAGGTGTCATCTCTGAGGTCCCGGGTTCGAATCCCGGTGGGGGCAGATGTTTGTATGATGAATACGAGCATTTGTACTCAAGTCATGGTTGTTGATATATATTTCTATAAAAAAAATATATATATTTACTAGCTGGCCCAACAGACGTTGTCCTGTCAAATGTCTCAAATGTCAAATGTCTCAAATGTCACGTTGTCTCACGTTGTCTCAAATGTTTTTAATAAATAATTTAGCTGAAAAACAATATCTATATGACCGTATTGTGAATCTAAACCATTCTCAAGCCCCCTGGAATACACACAAAAAATTCATATTGGTCCAGTCGTTTAGGAGGAGTTCAGTCACATACACACGCACACAAGAAATATATATATTAAATATGTGTATGTCTATCCGTTACCCTAGATCCCATAGCACAAGCCTAAGCTTAGTTTGGGCTAGGTTAATTGGTGTAAGTGTAACAAATATTTATTATTATTATTATATGAACAATATATATATATATATATATACAAGAGTACCTGTAATCGACGAGCGTGCATGAAAGTACATATAAAGAAAGTCTAGGAAGCAAAGGAAGTATATTTGGATCGTAGCAAATGGAGAACTGTGATCTTTGCCTACCCCCACGGGAAATAACCGTCAGTATATATGTTGTTTAATATAAATGCTATAGAAGTTAATAAGAATGTTATACAAACCATCATCCTCTTGCCCATTTCCCATTATCTGAGGTCGGCGCAGTAGATCTTTTCCTTCCATTCCTTTCTATCAGCCGTCATTTCCATGCTTACTCCTTTCATTCTTATATCATTCTTCACACAATCGATCCATCTTTTATTCGGCCTTCCTCTGCCCGTGTATCCCTCCACTTTCATATTCAACATTCGCTTTGTGACATGACTTTCATCCCTCCGCATCACATGTCCAAACCATGCTAATCTACTTCCTCTCACTTTTTCTACCACTGGCGCTACTTTCAGGCTTCCTCTTATGTACTCATTCCTTATCTTATCCATCCTTGTCACACCACACATCCATCGTAACATTCTCATTTCATTTGTATGCAATCTATTTTCATCCTTCTTCTTGACCCAGCATTCACTTCCATACATGACGACAGGTCGGATGATCGATTTGTAAATTTTCCTCTTCAGCCTTATTGGCATTCGAGGATCGCACGTTGTAGCTGTGACCTGTCGCCATTTCATCCACCCTGCGTTAATCCTATGCTGCACAGCTCTGTCTATTTCGCCGTCGTCCTGAATGAGGGAACCGAGGTACTTGAAATCTGAGCAGGTAGGAAGTATAGCGCCATCTAAAGACATGAGTACAGGACTGGACTGAATAAGAATGTTAAACAAACCATATTATAATAACCATATGAGCCATATAAACTGATGCCGCGACTTCATCTGCGCAGAAATAGTATTTCGAATATCTTATATTAGCGTGGCGTATTAATTGTAGCTTATGTGTTATTGTGATATATAAACTATATTATTTATTACATTAAATTACAATCCATTTAGTAGTTGTTACGTGAAAGAGTATCAAACATCCATCCATACAAATTTTCGCGTTCATAATATCAATACCATCGCTACTATAGTATAAAACAAAGTCGCTTTCTCTGTTCCTATATCCCTTTGTATGCTTAAATCTTTAAAACTACGCAACGGATTTGGACGCGGTTTGTTTTTAATAGATAGAGTGATTGAAGAGGAAGTCATTTATATGTATAACTAGCGGACCCGACAGACTTCGTCCTGTCAAAAAGATTTGTACAGTGGCAGTTTTTTGTTCCTAATTATTTTATAGATAATGTCGCATAGCCAACCAAATCGCAATAAAAGTCTAAATGACCTATTACATTTTGTGGCTATTCAATTTTGATTGAATATGATATGATTGAATTTCAACTATATGTAGCGTTAATAAAGCGCAAATTGACTCTTTGATGTTAGGAACACACCTTCATTGCTTAGACTACAGTGAGTGCTTGCAATATGAACTTTATATAATAACAATAAAGCTCAATTCGACTGTACGTTTTAGTTAGAAAACGTTTGCGTGGGAAAATAAAAGGGCTGTTTTTAGGGTATTTCCGATAATTATTCGAATTTTCCTCATTGTAAAAACCCTCCTTGAACTTCAACGAACATTAACAAAAAAGAATTGGCCAAATTGGACCAGGCGTTGTTGAGTTATGAGCTTACCAACACATTTTGCGATTCATTTTTATATATAAGAAGATAATATCCATTAAATAGTGGAGAAACACTGTTATTTTTGTGGTTTCTAATGCGATGTCGTAAATAATTACTTTTCTTTCGCTTACATTGTATTTGCAACCCTATGTGATTTATCAAAATAATATACTAAATATTGTACACATTGAAAAGGTGTACAGAAAACTAAACGATCGTTCTCTACCTCTCATCGATATTCCACAATAATATTTTTTTGTCATTTACTTTCTACGACAAATAATGGCTACTTTTTGAAGCCGTACGAAACCGGGGCGGGTCGCTATTATTGACATACAACTTAGGTTACATTACTCAAATCAAATCAAATCATTTATTTGCACAAATATGGGTATAAATAAGGCGACAAACAAGAGCAGCCATATTTACCATTTCTGGCTTGCAAAGGCAAAGGGAAAAGAATGTCAAGTAATAAAAATATGAATCCAATACACAGTGCTAATCAGAAATAAAAACCGGCCAAGTGCGAGTCGGACTCGCGCACCGAGGGTTCCGTACAAACCTGCAAGGTTTACAAAGTTCGTTCATATATTTTGTAATGTAACTAAAAATTTAAAGTTTTCGGAATTTTTCCTTTATGTGTGCTATAAAACGTTGCTTCATGCCAAATTTCAAGATTCTAGGTCGACTGGAAGTACCCTTTAGGTTTTGATTCCCTTGCGAGTACTTGCGAGTTTCAAAATATGCAGCTTAAATTGCTGTTTCTTTTGATTGCGTTGACATAGAAGTTTGATTTTGTTACAGCTTAAAGGTATTATAGACCTGAGTATTTGGTATGAATTTCAATTTAATACCTCTACGCGTTTATGAGGAAATGGGTAGTAAGTTTAAAATTATTAAAAAAAAAAATATTATGTGATGTAACTAAAAATTTATGGTTTTCGTAATTTTTCCTTTATCTATGCTATAAGACGTTGCTTCGTACCAAATTTCAAGATTCTGAGTTCACGGGAAGCACCCTGTAGGTTTTGATTCCCTTGCAAGTGTCGAAAATTTGCGGCATAAACGGCTGTATCTTTTGATTGCGTTGGCTTAGAAGTTTGATTTTTTCACAGCTTCAAGGGACAGTAGACCTGAGTAATTGATATAAATTTCAGCTTCATACCTCCACGTGTTCCTGAGAAAAAGGGTCTTGACAGACGGACGGACAGACGGACAACAAAGTGATCCTATAAGGGTTCCGTTTTTTCCTTTTGAGGTACGGAACCCTAAAAAGAAATAATCAGAACAAAATTATGTCAGTTATAGTAATGTCCATATTTTAACAACATAAGGTAGACGAGCAGATAAATAACAATTTAGCTAGCATTATTTAAATATTCAGAAACAGAATAATAACATTTTTTGATCAGCCATTTAAACAGACAGTTTTTGAATCGGTTGCTAGGCAAACTAGAAATGTCCAATGGTAGGTTGTTATATATTCTGGCTACCATAGAGTAACAATTTCTTCGACATAGTCTTTATATATACTTGTTAGATAACTTTCAAATGTGCGCTATATGATACACCAATCATATAAGTACCCGCTGAGCGTTCGACACTCGACGCGCGCGGCGGAACAATGAATCACGCACCGTCTGCGCGGGCAGACGCACAACTATGCGCCAAGTACCGAGCATTAGCTAAACCACGTTTTAAATGCGATGTGGAGTCATACATTAAAAACGGGCTCCGTACTCACGTAGCTGTTACTCAAACATAGGCATTTGAACCAGTTAAAAACACTGCTGTAGTAAAACATAATAACACTTTTGTTAAAATCGAAACACCAATACGGAAAATATACGATTTTAAACTTTCGCGTTGCATTGTACATATAAGATATAGTTTCGGGACGTAACGCGACGTATATTACATAGTACTTACTACTACTTACTGCTCGACGTTTCGGCGTCGTCTGCTCAGGCGGGCTCGTGATTCCTCTTCTTTTTTTTTTTTTTTATAGAATAGGGCAGCAAACGAGCAAACGGATCACCTGATGGTAAGCGATAACCGTTGCCCATGGACACCAATGCAACACCAGATGAGTTACAGATGCGTTGCCGGCCTTTTAAAAGGGAATAAGGAGGGAAGGGGGGTTGGGCCTCCGGTACCCTCACTTACTCGGCGAAACACAGCGCAAGCGCTATTTTACGCCGGTTTTCTATGAGGCCGTGGTATCACTCCGGTCGAGCCGGCCCAATTCGTGCCGAAGCATGGCTCTCCCACGGTAAAAAGACTCTTCTACCCACATATTATCAGTATTAATGTCACTTCGGCACACCACACTGGCGGTATCAGGGTTTATTTTTGATTTTGACGGCACAGTACGCGGCGTACATTTGCTTATCACTGGATTCCACGCTGATGATAATTTGAATCCATCATCCCGATTGAAATTCTTATGTCAATCGCTTCACGAACTCCAATACGGAAAAGTTCATTAATTCTTCTTTTCTCTCTTGCTATGTTTTATTTCGGGTCGGTGCAACATGTCTTCCTCTGCCACTCTCTTTTATCACTCCCTTTTTCAACATATGAACATTCACACAGTTCACCCATCTTTTCTTCGATCTTACGATCTCGTGGGGAGACGACCCACAGTAACAGTTAATAAAATATGAGAAAAAATTTAAACCTTTTAGAAAACAGTTAAATCTATCACCGAATTTAACATTTTTTAAATAATATCTACGACAAGCCCTAGACTTTCTAAAATGAGTCCCGATTACTACAACTTTCTAGTTATAAGGGTTTTTCACACAAAAATGCTTTCGGGTTATTTATTATTTTAAAATTACTGTGTAGTGTAAGAATTTAAACATCTTTTGTAATAGATTACTTACTTTTCTTCTTTAACATTACGGCGAAATTTATCTACCATTCTCATTCACGTGATGTTTCCGATGAGCTGCACAAAAATACAGGGTCTAATCGAAGGGAGGAAAGTACAGAAAGAGGCGATGATTTATGACATAATGGAGCCGTCTTGTGGATCGAACGTTCCTACTCCCTAATCATCAAAATTCATGGCGTATGTTTACGGTTATTTATGCTGTATATATGTTATACAAACTACGAAATTGGAAATAAGAATCTCCAAAATGCTTTTTTTGCTAAGCCTTAACAAATGGTTACGCAGATTTTTGTTAGTCGTTGTACTACATTCATGTTTTGTATGAATAGAGTTCCGGGAACATATAATCATTTTTACCGCAATGAAATGAATCGTTTTTGTGAATAAATCCGATATATTAATTTTATTCAATTAGCCAATTACCTCGTATTTATTTTATACTTCGTCTGCGCAGGACCATCTTTATAAATGTTATTCTGATAAGCTACATACATAACTGTACAAAGTACATTTTTTAGCATTGTATCGCGTCAGCGTTTCGAGCGCGAGTCGTTAGCGCTCGGCATTTTACGTAATTAATTTAGTTCTAAACCGACGAGCCGGAGCCACTTTTTTTCGCTCGAAGGACCACTTTTATGTACAGTGTTCGTACATAAAGAATCTTTATATAAGGATCTTGATATAAACACTTGATATTGATGTACTTGATTTAATTTATATATAGTGTGCACACAAACAGAGTCGATTTAGAACTGAATTAATTACGTAAAATGCTGAGCGCTGACGACTCGCGCTCAAAACGCAGACGCGATATAATGCACTTTGTACAATTATTTTTGTACAATTTGTACAATTATTTTTAAACGATGTACTTTGTACAATAACTTTACAATAAGTTTTTTAAAATTCATTCAGTAGTTTTTACGTCAAAAAGTAACAAACAACCATCCATACATACAAACTCTCGCGCTTATAATATTAGTAGGGATCTTTAGCGATAACTCTTTGCTAATTTGACGAACTTCCTGCCTCGCGCTACCAAACTGTGGAATGAATTATCGCTTGCGATATTTCCGACCAATGCTATATCCAAACTTCAAAAGAGACCATACTGCCATTTAAAAAGGCCGGTAATGTGTACTTCCTCTCCTTCCTCCCCTTCCTCTCCTCTGTACTCCTCATCCTCTGTTCCTTTCTCTGTACTTCCTCTGGTGTTACGAATGTCTATGGGCGGCCGTAATCGTTTATCAGGTGGTCCATTTGATCGTCCGCCCTCATGCACCATAAAATAGATCTATTTTTATAGTAGGATTCTTTTCAAAAAATTAAAAACAAATATTTATTCTTCAAATAGAATTTTACAATTACTTTTGCACGTCAATAATGCTACGCCATTGGTTCAGAACCAGCAAGAAAACCGGCAATTTTTTTTCATCCTATATCTTTACAGAGCCGATCTATTTTTTGACGAATCTATTTCAAGCGCATGTTCCTCTAGTAATTTTATTATAGTCATAGGTTTTCGATATTTATATAAGTCACCGTATTACCTACTTAACAATCCAATGTGACCAGACCTTCAATTCAAACGGTCCTATATTGTCCGTTTGCTGACAAACATTCCAGAATGCCCTTTCATGAGCACCGCTTTTCATATTGGAGGTATTAGATGTGCTCATAAATTTTTTGCTGGTTCTGACGAACGCGGGATTCGCGCAGGGAGGTATGCGGGAACCGCGCGATGGGCACGTAGCCACCTTCTGGGAAGGCTTATTGTGCGAGGCAGGGCGGCCGTTTTTAGACTTATTGTCGAGGAATTCGACGGTGAATTGCTCAAGTGACATGTTAGCTACACAGTACCGCGGTGGTCCGCCTGCGATGTGCGAAAGCTATAAACTACCGTACTTTGACACCCTTAGGGTGCCCAGGGATTGAAGGGGATACTTTAAAATATTAATACAATTACTTATTAAATTATCCGCATTATTTTTCTTCATGTAAGCTAATACAATGTCGTCGCTTAATCTTCCGCACATTATCAACTGTCTACAACTCGCTACATCAAACGCAATGCGTTTTTAATTTGAAATCTGCAACTCAAAGTGGGTAACGAAAGAGGTGAACTCCTAATGAGTTCGTCACAGTACCTCGGCTTATATATCCAATCATTCACACACCACATAAGTCTCATATAAAGATCACGATATCTTAAAATTATTGGGCCTTACCCGCACTGACCCAGTGCTGATTGGTTGACCTAACATACATGTTTGATTTTGATAGTCCATTCAAGCCGTAGGGCCCTTATTAGTTGATAGGTCACGAGGGCAGACCGCTCTGGCCGCGTGGAGTCCGACATAGCCTCCGTGACGCTTGCCGTTGCGGGGGTATCCTGGGTGCATTTCGTGCTCCTTAGTGACCTCAGCTTCTCTCTCCTGAGGGGAAAAAAATAGACTTTGGTAGCATAATGTTTTCTTTCACCGTAACATCTTCCGTACTTGAAACAAATCTGGTCTAGTCCAGTTTAGTTTCAGCATTCATTCCTTGCTTATACGTGCAAACTCTAGAACGGACTCCGAAGCTTCGGTTTTTCCTGAACGCTACGATGTCTTCCCGACAATTGCCATGAGCAAAGCGATGTGGTAACTACAGTGTACGTTGTAAGCACATAAGGTGAATTCACAGGACCCAGTCATTTTACTGCCTAACTTCATAGCGGGACACAGATACGCGAGCACTGCGGCAGAAATAGCTAACAAGTACCCATGCAGACGATCGTGGTGTTAGGATACAGTGAGTGAACTGTGCTGTTATTTCAGCTACTTTCATAGTGTTATGTCCTATGGACTGCTGCTATGGGGATCAGCGGCTAACATTGAAAGTATTTTCCTTTTACAAAAAAGAGCGATTCGTGCTATTTACTGTTTACGGGCTAGAGAATCCCTAAAAGAATTGTTCAAAGAAATTAATATTTTAACTTTAGCTAGTCAATATATATATGATAATTTAGTTTTTGTATATAGAAACTATAATAAATTCAATAAAAACAGTGATCTACATAATGTGAATACTAGAAACAAAAATAAACTTGCCGTTCCAATGTTCAGACTCCATAAAACTAGCTGTTCGTTCTTGGGGAAATGTACGAGTATATCTATGTTTAACAAGCTTCCGCAAAGTGTCATTGATTTGCCTTTATATAAATTTAAAATCCATATCAAAAATACATTACATTACATTACATTATAAAGTAAGTGACTATCTAAATGATCACACTATTTGGGAATAGGGCCATGTTTGGTAACAACATTATTTATAATATTGTATTATTTTATATGTGTATGTAAACATACATACGACTGTAATCGTGTTAGGTGTGATTGTATCTTGTACTATATTGTATTTTTATATTATATTATTATAATTATTAACATTGAAAAGAGGAGATAAAAAATAGACCTTCAGAGTTTCTTGCCTGTTCTTCTCGAGAAGGCTCTCCCAATTTCCGAACAGGTGTCGAGTCAATATATTTTTTCATTTTTTTTTTCCTTATTCGTACGTACGGACAAGGTTTTTGTTTTTTTTTATTACTTAAGCTTTTTTTGTTTTGTTTGTTGACGTCAATAAGTGCCTGTAAAGGTCTATGTTGAATAAATATTATTTTGATTTTGATTTGATTTGATTTGTTGTTGTTGGCAGTGCTCAGAGGCGATGTCGGCGGGCGACATGAGCGTGTCGGCGGCGCGCGCGGGCCCGGCCGCGCGCTGGCACCCAGCCTGCTTCGTGTGCAGCGCGTGCCAGGAGCTGCTCGTGGACCTGGTGTACTTCTGGCGCGACGGGCTCTACTGCGGCCGGCACCATGCCGAGACGCTCAAGCCGCGCTGCTCGGCGTGCGATGAGGTAACACCCACCTTCTTTTCACTACACTGTCTTAAATTTATTGTGTGCTTCAGATGACGCCACATTGAATCAATATCAATACATAGTATAAAACAAAGTCGCTTTCGCTGTATGTCCGTATGTATGCTTAGATCTTTAAAACTACGCAACGGATTTTGACGCGGTTTATTTTAATAGATAGAGTGATTCTTAAGGAAGGTTTGTATGTATAATAAATGCAATATATAGTTGAGAAACACTGATAAATTTAAAGGTTTCTAATGTGATGTCGTAAATAAGCACGTTTTTTTGCGCTTATATTGCAAACGCTGGCTGAACCCTACGAGATAGACCAAAATAATGTACTACAGTATTGTACAACTTACAAAAATCCACAAAAAAGTCCGCGATGGTATATGTCTATCTCTTAGGGATAACCCACCATAACCATTTTTTCACTGCACCCGTGCGAAGCCGGGGCGGGTCGCTAGTTTTATATATACAACAGAATACAATCGATTATTTATTTATTATGGCTCACCAATTAAATACATAAACGTAACTACTATATTACATTTCAATAAAAATTAATATTTTATATGTATTTAAATTGTAGATGAGCACAATGTTCCTAATTTATACCAAAAAATATTACTCTAATCAAATATCTAGGATGTGTGAAAATCAGAACTCGTATCTTATTCGAAAACATGTTTATATCCAAATTACAGCTCTGAAACACATCATTATAATTTCTTAAGATCGAGCTAATAGGAGAGAGACTTCCGAACTTATTATTTCTAAAATTTAATATAAATGGACTATAATTATGTATACGGGCTGTTTCTCTAGGAACTTTAATATTAATTTGATTAAAGATACATTTTTATTATAGCAGACCAGATTATATTTCTAGGTATGTGTATACAGCAAGAACGGCACATAAGTAGAGCAGAACACATAAGGCAATAGAAAAATTAAATTTAAAATGGTACGACATAAAACATACAGGAAACATACAATATACTCGGATTAGGCACATCTTCTATACTTATAATAAATCTGTAGAGGGGTCAATTCTGTTCATGAAATATATTTTCAAAATAACTATCAGGGGGTGATTAGGGATCGATAATGATGCCAAAAATGCAATCAGTAAAATTTTTGTCTGTGTGTCTGTATGTTCCTTATAAAACAAAAAACTACTGGACGGATTTTAACGAAGCTTGGTATAATTATTCTTAATACTCCTGGGCAGGTTATAGAATACTTTCCATTACGCTACAATCAATAGGAGCAGAGTAGTGAAGGGAAATTTTGGGAAAACGGGAGAAGTAACTCCATTTTTTTAGCTTCCGTCGCGTGTGTAGCCTTATTGGTTAAAGTCACATAAAAATAATGTATGACGGAAATATTCTACATAAAATTGTCTAAAAAACATCCCGCAACAGCATATGTCTATCTTTTAAGATTAACTCACAAGAATCGTTTTTATGGTAATCAAATTGAATTTTGTGAGACTTTGTGCAAAAATATCTATTGTCTCGTGATGAATTTTGAGATATCATTGTATTGGCGACACATACTGACAATTGGATTGTAAAAGGAAGTATTATTCTTGTACCTTTGCAGCGACAAAAGCTCACCCTATTGATGAACTTGTTATTTTTTTTTTATTTAAAATAGGTTTGCGTTTGTCCACAATCACACCTGATGGTAAGTGACGATGAGGACTAGGATGGAACACGCTTACCTAGCAAATGCCTATTCACTCGTGACTTGAAGACCGTAAGATTATATTGTTCCGGGAACACAGACGTCGGCAAAGAGTTCCACATCTTAGCTGTTCGTATTAAAAACGAAGACTGGAACCGTTTTGTACGTGTAAGAGGATAGTCCACCACGTAAGGATGGTAGTTAAGCCTACGTCTGGTTGACTGGTGGTGGAAAGGAGCGGGTGAAATTAATTCATGTAATTCCAACGCACACTCTCCGAAATGCAACCTATAGAAAACCGAAAGGCAAGCAACTCTTCGACGGTGTTCTAGACTCTGAAGACGTGAGTTTATAAGTATTTCGTCGTCGATAAGTTTTCTAGCTCGCCCTTCTACTGAGTCCAAGGCAGCCAACTGATAGCGGGCAGAACCGTCCCAAAGATGGCAGCAGTACTCCATGCAGGAACGAACTTGGGCTTGATATAGGTTGAGCTGAGCATCTGTTCTGCAGTGAAGTAGCGCCTAACTTTGGATAAAACGCCAAGCTTTTTAGTTGCAGTTTAGGTTGGACGAAATATACATGCCGAGGAGCTGTATGTGGTTGGTTATCGGCAAGGTTACATTTCGGAAAGTCGGAGTTAGGTGAAAGGCACTCCGTTCGCTGTTACGCAACAATCAGCATTCTGGCCATATTCCTCCAGTGAAAGAGGAAAACCTGACACTTAAGTAAAGCTCAACTTGTAAGTAGATTTTATAACAAACGGACTGACCTGATGTTAAGTGGTTGCAGTCGCCTATAGTACTTGTATGCAACCCCCACAGGAACCGTTACGTTGGCAACTTCCAACATACGATGTAAGGTCACGGAACCCAGTAATTTAACTGCCCTTCTTACCCAGGATTCAGACAAGGTGCAGAAGGTGCATTTTCCCCCCGCAGAAAAAAATGGGATTATAAGCGTACTGCGTTTATAATAGTAATATTAAAAACGCTAAATCTTAAGCTAATTTGGATCCTACGGTCTCCTGAGGTAAAATAATCGTCCCATCGGACTATATTATATAGAACCACCATAACTGTTTATTTTTCTCCCATATATGACGCAAATTATGAAAGAGTTGAGCTTTCACTCCACTTAGCAGACGCCCGCGCACACCCTATCTCGCGACAATCGCACTTGAGCTGCGCACGCGCTTCCTCCGAGCGGCAACCGTCGCCGACTAGTGCCCGTAACAAGCAACAGTTGCGCAACCCTTCGACACGCACCCGCGACTGTGGAGGATTCGCCAATATCCGGTGCGGGAGATACCATCGCCCTCTGGGGACGCTGCACCTTGCCGAATTTTAAAGGGAAATGATAATAACTTTACACTTTTACTTTGGTATCCATACTCGTTCCATTTTATTTTAAA
Source organism: Scirpophaga incertulas (assembly GCA_036419045.1). Lineage (NCBI taxonomy): Eukaryota > Metazoa > Arthropoda > Insecta > Lepidoptera > Crambidae > Scirpophaga > Scirpophaga incertulas. The sequence continues at coordinate 21,102,887 of CM071645.1, read as the reverse complement.
CTAGCGGCCCGTCCCGGCTTCGCACGGGTAGACATTACTCTTCGCAGCGTACTAAATATAGCCTATGTTACTCAGTGATAATGTATCTTTCTAATGAAAAAAGAATTATTTAAATCGGTCCAGTACTTGTTGAGTTTATTCATTACATAAAAAAATACAAATCTTTCCTCTTTATTATGTATTATAGTGTAGATTAATATCTAATATTCTAGGAGATAGACAGATATACGAGTTTCTGACCTGTTCTTCTCGAAAAGGCTCTCCCGATTTCCGAATAGCTAGTAGAGCATGATTGTATTTTGACGACTTCCTCTGCGGTCCCGGTTTCAAATCCTGGTGGAAGGTTGAATAAAAATCACGGTCTCACTCTAATATCCAGTGGGCATTAATAAACTAACAATAAGATACCAAATATTACTAAAATGATCAAGTTTTATTTGGCCATATTTAAATCTCAATCGTAATGTACTAAAATAGAATATAAAACTTTTTTTTGTTACATATTGAATAAAACTCTTGTACTGTTCCACTACTTTTTTTAATTATTGTCGACCTGACCGGTTTTTTAGTTAAATGCGTGGTGTTCTATAAATAGGATTCATAATTATTTTTTGTCTAGTTCAGCTTGCGTCGAAGAATTGGCAAAAGTCGTAGAGATGTTACAGTCATGCGTACTTCACGGAGCTGGCTGAAGCAGCGTGTCCTGATAACCAACCCCTTCTGGCCATTAAGCGGCGGCGGCACGCAGGCCGCGGCCGGCGACCCCCGGCCCCGATCCGGGGCGCTTCCGCCCCCGGCGGCGACTGATTAATGGCCCAGCGGGGTCGTTGACCACTTGTCACTGGCGTATTTGTCGCGCCACGTAGATCCTTGAAACTTTCACTTGTTACAAGATTTTCGTTCGGATTATTTGATTTAACAAGCCAATTAACGAATATTGCTTATGTTTGTTTGTACGCAGTTCAGATATACCCGCTAAATCCCTCTACATATTGTAAAAAGATCTCTGATTGCCCAGAGTTTCTATATTCTGTGCTGGGTACAACAGGAAAATATATCATTTCTCTGATTAAATACCCACTAATATTATGAACGCAAAAGTTTGTAAGTATGGGAGAATTTTTATTAATCTTTCACGTAAAAACACAAAGCTTTCGTAGAAGAATGATAAAACATTATTTTTTACCGGAATCTCTTGTAGGTATCAATTCCTAACGACAATCCGAACGATTGAACGATACAAGATCTCGCTGTCTAGAGTAGTGGCGTGTACATTTCGCTATCGATTGTTAAAGTAATCGACCTAATTTAGAATGAAGTCTATAATGGGTAACCAAAAAGTCAAATGATTCGATCTTCTCTGTACTTCCATAATCATGATCCCAGGGTCTCCAGCAGATTTCCTTTCTCGTCGCTTAGCTGTATAATAAGTCAAAGAGGCTAAAAGAACAGAATCAGATCGTTTCAGACTTCTCTGACCCGATAATTATCGTTACCAGGATGTAGCTATTCATCCTGTGTATATCCTCTAGCAGGTAGCTTGAGATTTGGACCTGAGGATGACCTTCCGATTATCGACGACCGCAAATATGTGGTAAGACTATGCGTTGTTTCATTAAGCCGGTGTGCCTTCTAAAATACGAAGTACGAAGTGATACTTACACCTTTTTCTTTCTTTCTTTATTCTTTGTTTCATCAACGATCGATGAGTCCTTATTTTTGGACCTTTACATAATATTTTTTTTTCTGGCAATATTTTTTTTTACTAAATGCCTTCATATCCCTTTTCCAGATCATTATGATAGCTTTTGTAGGTTATATACAAATGAATATATAATAAACAAAAAAACATTTTCATAAAGTTTATGATCTTTCCCAATATTGTTAAGTTAGCACCAGTACGCCTTAAGCAAAATTTAACACCTTGGCAAAATCAAATAGTTTCCAATTCTTTTTGTTTGAATCAATGAAAACGAATAAAATTTTTGAGGTGTTTTGGAGTCATTTGCACGTGTAGAGTAAAGTGCATATACAAAAAACCCATTGTAAAAATATTTAAAGATTTACATAAATTAACTGTATTGTATGGGCAGCTATTTGAAAGCCTTAATTGCCCATTTTTAAATAAAACCCAATTTAGAAACGAAATATAGCCGAAAGATTTTTGAGATCAATTAATATTTTCCTGATAAAGTTGATGGAGTGTCCGAACCTTGGAGTAGGGCGCTTGGCAGTTTCTGATACCTTATCTTCCAGACTGACTTATGTGGGAGCACCATACAACTAACAATTCCAGGACAAAATTTAATTCTTAACAAATGAATTATACATAATAATTTACTTTCTGTCCTATTCGCATCATCATGGAAACGGTTGATCTTGTGAAAATATAATTTATTATTAAAGCAAAGTTTAAGCAATAGACAAAAGAAAAATGCGGAGATGAAAACTATTTTAGGCTGACATTTTATTTACATCATTCTTAAATCAGTCAAAAGCGTTTAACTATTATGAAATTTCTTCGTTAACAACATATTAAAGCGATTTTCTGACTGAACATGCGACTTTGATTACTTTTCGTTAATATGTTATTAAATAATGGATTACATTTTTTACTTACAGGAAGTAGCATAATTTAGGAAGGAGATAAACACGGTATGTGTTTAAGTCCCACCCAAGTAGAATGTACGAGTATTATTTACATTTTTATTATATTAACACTTTTAAACTATTCAGAAAAACTACTCGGCAATTTCGTTCAGAAATCCGGTTTAATAATTTATTGTTTATTGTCTTTTTACAATCAATTAATGTTATAAATAATAGCAATAATACACAAAAAAAAAATATTTACCTCAAATTAAATTCATAAAAAGAACAAAAGGAGGTAGCTCAGGTTAGGTTGGTCATAACACTGAGCATGAACCAACGCTGTTTTTCAGCCACTTCCTGGACACTCAGATGAATAAATTACACATTTTAATTTTTATAAAACATATATTAAATTGTCTCATGATTTGTTCAAATCTATGTCACCCTACTGCGAGGTCAAACAATCATGTCGCCTATTAGTTTGTTAACTCCTATAAAACGAACTTTATCTCGGAGTCTCGTAGCATTTTTCACGTCTCAAAGCCGAAGCTTAGTCACGAAACATTTCGATAAGGATAATTTTTATAGAAATCTTTGCCGCATAAACAAGTCCGTTATTGCTCCGTGATGCACAAGATACAGTCGCAGACTTTCCGTTACGGTATTAACAATAAATAATTAAGATTACAGTGAATAAAGAGTTTTTTTCAGTTACAGTTTGCGTGACCGCGCCCAGTTTGAACAAATGAAAAAGGCTCTGCGGCATGCTGTCGTCTAGCCGTTCAAAGAATAGATTGTTTGTTAAATCCGTAGATTACTGTACTATTGCTGTAGTAACACTGTTTTTTTATCGCTTTATTGCGTTTGAAGTAAGCCTTCGTCACCGGTTCGCCCCAAACGCCATGGTAAAAAGACTGGCGACCTGGAGGTCAATCGTGCTAATATGTCGATTGAATTGCAATTGCACTACGACGGAGTTACAATTGTTGTGACATTTCGTTTTGCGCTAATGATTTGACAGAAGACTGGAACGCAACCCATTGGTTTTTGTACTAGGTCACATCTCCATTATTCTATAATAAACTTTCGCTGCAGTACACCATCCATTCAACCTGTACATCCAATATTTAGCGTGATATCAATTTTTCCAAAGTCTAAAGAATAGGCTTGTTGCCTAAATTTCAGTAGTTAGATACTAATATACCTTGATGCCTATTCTATACAAAATAATTATTGCTTATTTATAAGAATAATTTTGCATTTAATTAAATATTTGACATTAGTCATCAAAAACGCTCATGACTGTCATGGCGTCTTAAATGACGTCACGCCGTGTAAAACACAGCTGTTTTAGTATCGGAATATTCGGTATTGTGAAGTTATTTTAATAAAAAATGGATTCATCGTATTACAAGTACTGCATAGTGCCCCAGTGTACAAGCACAAGTATAAAAACACCAAAAAAATGATTTATATACGTGCCAAACAATCAGCAGATACGTAAAAAGTGGCTGACACTCGCGAGAAGGAATGATGCCCATTCTTTTTCGCACTTCCACAACACACTTGGGAATGACATTTTGACTTTGACGTTTCGCACGGCGTGACGTAACACTTTTTAATTGGTGTTTGCTGTCACGTGACTTATGGCTTATTTTGTGCAATTTTATTTTATAAAAATATAAATAATCAAAAGTTATTATTTTATAAAACTTTGTTTTTTCATAATTAAATGATCATCTTAATAGTTATGCAACCTAACGCATCAGATTTGTTCATAGTGGATACAAGCCAATTGTAAATAGAACTCGATTAGAATTGAATCAGCGGGCCAATCGACACTCATTGCAAAGCTGAACATAGCCATCTGAGGCTTAAGCATAGGTCCGTCCAAAAAAAAAGCGGGCTAATCGAAGTAAAACTGATCTAAAAATTAGTGCGATCAAACCTGCACTGTGTTAGGTGCTTAGAGAAATCTTATGCCGAGTAAGTTAAGACTTGAAAAATGTAAATTACGTAAACGCAGCGTAAAAACAATTAAAAAGCCGGCAACACGTTGTTAATACCGTAAAAGGCCGACAACGCGCTTGTGACTCCTCTGGTGTTGCGGGCGTTCATGGGCGGCGGTAATTGCCTACCATCAGGTGATCCGTCTGCTCGTTTGCCCCCTATCACATAAAAAAAAAACACATTAACTCCTCTGGTGTTTATAAGCAGAGATTATCGTTTATATCAGGTGTTTCATTAGCCCGTTTGCTCCCGAATTACATAAAAAACTAAAGTAATTCTTTAGAACTCTTGACGAATATCGCACATTAATAAAATCTTGTTAAAACATTCTACAAAACAATTTCCTAAATTAAGTAATTTACGAAAATTGCGTGTAAGCTCTGCGATTTGATCAAACAATTAAAACCGCTCGGATTTTAAACTGTCTTGAGTCAATTAACTGGGACGTTAACAAGCAGATAATGATCTTAATTCGGAGCATTAATATTCATACTTTCCAAGGGTAGGTTACCTACCCTTAACTTAACTGTGGCGTACGTAATTTGATAATTGCTAAACGATTAATAAAATACCTAAGGGTTTTGATGAAATATTTGACGTAGCCCAGTGTGAGTCTAGGATCCTGGATTCGAATCCCGGTCCAGGCAGTTTAGTAATGACTGCAAACATTTGTGCTTACTCTTGACTGTTAATATATATTTTTTATCAAGCATTATGTATAATATTAAGCTAGATTTTTCTGTGGACATATCTTGGATTCATTGACACAATATAGCTTACTGAATAATGGATATGTCACCGGAACGTAACAAGATCTGTAAGTTTATCAAATTACTAGGAAGTTTAAAAACTTTCGTAGGATTCTAAACAGGAGATAAATTGTAATATGTTACGTACACATTTTCGTAAATTGATATACTTACATCTTAGTAGTAAAGATGTTGTGTGAATTGTCCAAAATATGACGATAAATATTTTGCGCAGACTAAGTCGCGGGCGACAACTATTGCCCATAACACAAGCTTTACAGAGCTTACTTTGGGCTAGGCTTATTTGTGTAAGTGTAAGGTATAGCTATATACTAGCTTCCGCCCGCGGTTTCGCCTGCGTAAAATTAGTTTTTATCAATCCTGGTATACTAACTTCCAACCCTTATTTCACCCCCTAGCTGGTTGAAATTTCAAAAATGCTAGAACAAATGATTAATAATTTCTTATCAAGTGCTTAAATATAAAGTTTCATGGTTTTATCTTTTAAAATTAAGAAATCCAATACAAACTTTCAACCTCTATATCAACCCCTTCATCCCATTTTTTTTCGAATAAAAAGTAGCCTATGTTCTGTCTCAGGGTCTAAAGATTGTCTGTACCAAATTTCATCAAAATCGGTTGCGAGGTTTAAGCGGGAAAGCGTAACAGACAGACCGAGTTACTTTCGCATTTATATTGTTAGTTTGGATTATTCTTAGAAACTTTACTCGACCTTCTTTAAAATAACAAACTGTTATAAAATTAAAACTAAGCTACTGAGGAATTTACTTCTGAGGAAATGTTGAAGGTCATTGATCGATGTTACACCCTTAGCCTAAAAGAGGGGCGTCCGTTTTAACTGCTGCAGCAGAGGTTCGTGTGCTTGTCAGTGTCAAGGTCTGCTGCAATGCAGCCCGCTGCGGAACGCTGCCTTGATGAGTATTCTTCAAATAGATTTTAATGCGGTAACCTTGACACATGTGTTCTTTCAACGAGGGCCGGCCTACAAGCGGCAAGAGCGTTTGCATTAACATAACACTATTGCACACCTAAATCAAAAACATGGACAAAAATACACCAAAAAGTAATCAAAAGACTAAGCAAAAGACTCATCACGAGACAATAGATATATTTGGACAAAGTCTCACAAAATTTTAAAAGAGCGCGATGAACATATTGTTTAATACGTAACTAATATATTGTATATTTATTTCTCTCAATATTAAATTTCAGTTTTATATTATATTTGAGATGATATACAAAGAAAAATAACTTTGTCCTTACAAAATAACTAAAACTAAGGATACTATATATATATATATATATGTGTGTGTGTACATAAACAGTTATGTATGCGTGTATATGTTATGTATGTGTGTGCGTATAAGATGTCGTAACAGTCGACAATAATAAATAGTTTACTGTAAATGCTACTGCTGCAAAGAGATGATTTTTTTAAACAGAACTTTTCCAAAATATTGATTTGCCAATACTTATGTCCGACGGCAAGACTAAAGGCCTACCAACGCTTACAATCGTATTTTTTGACGCAACCACAAATTTACGGCCTCGAATCTTTCTCAAATACATACAATCGTTTACCAGAATCAAAGTGTCAAATTTGATGTAAGGAATTTATGTCTTTAAAAAATCTAGCCAGAGTGCAGCGTGGCGATAGGTCGATTTCTCGACGCTAAATATGAAATTTACACCCTATAGGGCAGTAGTAGACTAGCTATCTTAATGTCTAAAAAGAACTTATAACTTGGATTTGATTTCCATTTATCCAGCTGAGCGGGTTGACGAAGATGTTACCAGGTTATGCGTCAGTCAGCTAACATGCGATAAACGCATTCAAGCGGCACTGATTCACTCGCCATTATCTAGATTTATTTAAAAACATCTCCGCATAGTTCTCCTTTCATCTCGTGTCAAAACATCGCGCTTGTTTAGACCTGCGTTCACGTGTTTAAGTTATTTCTACAATGGGTTAGTTTTTCCTCGTCGCGTCATACGATAATTATAGACAGAAGCAAACATCAACCAATATGTTACTAGTTTGCTTGATGTAGTTAATTTTTTCTGGTTTCACTGGGTGTTTTACAACCACGAACTCCCGTACCTACCTTAGTACCCCGGCTTCACGATGTTACCGTCTCTAAGGTCCCGGGTTCCAGTCCCAGTGAGGGCACGTTTGTTTGATGAATGCATTTGCATTTATTTATTTACTAGCTTCCGCCCGCGGATTCGCCCGTGTGAAATTAGTTTTTGTCAATCCCTACATACCAAGATTCATGGTGTTATCTTCAGTTCAACCCCTATTTCAGCCCCACACTAGAAAAAATTTCAAAATGCTAGAACAAACGATTTTTTGTTTTTTATGACGTGATATTCAACGAACTTGCATACTAACTTTCAACCCTTATTTCACCCCCTAGCTGGTCGAAATTTCAAAAATGATAGAACAAATGTTTAATAATTTCTTATGAAGTGCTTAAATATAAAGTTTCATGGTTTTATCTTTTAAAATTAAGAAATCCCATACAAACTTCCAACCTCTATTTCAACCCCTTCATCCCTTTTTTTTTAAATAAAAAGTAGCCTATGTTCTGTCTCAGGGTATAAAGATTGTCTGTACCAAATTTCATCAAAATCGGTTGCGAGGCTTAAGCGGGAAAGCGTAACAGACAGACAGAGTTACTTTCGCATTAATAATATTAATTGGGATATATAAACTCTTTATTGAACACAAACAACATTACATAAAATTATATGATTAACGTGCAGCAAATATACCTTTTTTTTTGTTACGCTGAGCAAAAATGCATTAAATTGCATACCCCGGCTGCGGAAAGCCGGCGGTTATATGGGGCTCTCCTCCCCAGAAGGGGGAGGCTTACCCACTGAAAACCTCAACGATGGCCGTCCTCAGGCGTTGTAGAGGGCCCTCAGGATCGAGTGTTGTATCTGAGGACCCCCGGCCTTGAATACATTTCTCCACTGGGTGCGCTAGAGGAGCCCTTCTCGGGGAAGAGTACACTTGCCGCCTTCCCCCTCCAACCTCCTACGACGCACCCCCCGGCCATCTAGGGGAGCAGCAAATATACCTATAACTGTCAAGTTGATATGTGGGAATAACAAAATCCAATTTCGGAATAACAAGGATAAAGAAAATAAAACATAGATAAAAAGAAGAAACATACATACATTAAATTATTAGAAAATAAAGTGTCTTAGTCATAGTTGTTAATATGTATATATTTCTATCAAAAATATTTCTGTATGTACGCCTGTATCTTATATGTATATTTTTATACACTTCAATAATTTCGTCTAAGTCTATTACTTCATAAGTCTACAATATATATCGCACTAATAATACAATAGTGTATCAACTCAAAATCGATCATTTTTCAGAATCAACAAAAAACTTATTACTCACTTCATGTAATAGTTGCAAATTGAATAACTGTCACATAAGTTTTTTTAATTTATCCTTATTCTGTTTTTGCACTAATCGAACGAGGGTCTTGATCACGCGTGAGAAATCAAATTTTGCGTGTGTTTATAGTATTATGTCAAGTACGACGTTTTGAGTTGATACACTATTGTATTATTAGTGCGATATGTGGTAATTAAATTGTCAATATAAAATGCAACTGAAGTATAGAATACCAAAAAGAATTTACTGGATGTATAGGGCCGTTTTAATAAAATTCTTAAGGCTTTCTTAGTTAATGTGTCTTTTCTCTTTCTAGCTGATGTTATTTATTTAAAAGTGGAGGAGACAATGATTTAGATTGATTTTTGCCTGAATTTAATATATTTTTAATACGGTTCCAAACAGTACTTATAGTGTTTTCACTATAAGTATCTATTTTTATATAAACTATCTATTTTTTTTTCAAATTGAATAACTGTCACATAAAATCGACGGTCTTGATCACGCGTGAGGAATCAAATTTTGCGTGTGTTTATAGTATTATGTCAAGTACGACGTTTTGAGTTGATACACTATTGTGCGATTTGTGTATATATTAGTGCGATATATTGATACAAAGTATTTATTATAATAATAGTGTTTACGTGAGAATAAAAAAACCAGTGGCGCAATCTTGATTGCATCACTTACCTCCTTGCGCTACTCCACTGCAGCATATGCGCATTAATTGGCCGTTATCTTTAAAACAATAACAATTTCCGAAGATGTATAGATTCTTTTTTCCTAGTTCGTACACGTATAAGGTGTTTGTTCTATTGTACTTAGGTCAATCTTCTCTTCTCTTCTTCTTATGGTGCCGTCTTCTTGCGAAGGTTGGCGATCATAATGGCTATCTCAACCTTGGATGCCGCCGCTCTGAATAATGATCGGGTACTCTTGTTGTACCATTGGCGTAAGTTCTTCATCCATGATGTTCTTCGTCTACCTGGGGGTCTCCTGCCCTGGATTTTGCCCTGGATAATCACCTGCACTTAGGTCAATAAGTAAATAAAGTATATGTTGATTTTGGTTTTGATCGACATTTTTTTTTCCCTGAAGAGAGGCTGAAAATCCTCGTGGATTGCACCGCAATCAAGTGCCGCAGTGATTATGTTGGACTCTCCACGAATCAAGGCGAATCTATTCGAACAATCTGTCGACTCAACTCAGCCTGAGCCGTTGGTTCTAATAATCCTTTGGCTTGTCGTGACAAGGCAATTGGCAGTTCAGTGGCGAGTTTTATAGGCTGAAAGTTTCTTGCGCCCATTCAGCTCCTTATCAGCTAAAAAATACGTCCTGAAAAAAAAAAATTGGACGATTCAAAAGAGCTTTCTATAAAGTCATATTTGAATAAAGTTAATTTTTTATAGAACTTATTTGTCCGTACTAACATTTTGATGGATTACATACAACGTAAGTTGACTGTATAAAACTTACACACATATTAAATAAATACACACAAATCAACATATCGAAGCTTACTATAATATATATTTTTGTAGATTCAATTTTTAAATTAAAATTACCAACATATCAAGCACTAATGTAATGTACCTATTCAAAATATTAACGTTTTGCTCAATATCTTGGTCTTAATCATACATTTATCGTAACTGTTAAATGGTAAAAGTTAAAAATCTCTATGTGGGAAAGAATTGAATAGGAAAGAACAGAATCAGTATAGAAATTTCGAGCTTAATTCCAATGAAGTCACTGCGATAGCTATGTTACTAACAAACGCCAACTTAAAATGTATGATATATGTATGATATATATACAACGACACGCTTGGCGCAGTGGTCGCGTAATCGACTACTACGTTCGAATCGCGTTTTAAAATATTGAAAATATCGTTGAGAAAAGTAATAGAAAATATTTTAACTACAATGTGTAAATAAACATATCATCACAGCTCATATACGTCCTCACCGAGGGACATGAGCCCTTTTTTTTCGAGGGTAAATGTTCCTTATGCACCGTGACACCACGCTAGCTAGGCGCGGTCGTGTGTGGGGCTCTCCGGTTTGAGAGGACCGGTCTACCCACTAAAATCCCCCAAAGTTTTCTAGGCGCATGCGGAGCTCATAGCGGGGTGCGCTTTGCTTTGCTTTAACATGAGCCTACTCTAACCTAGAGTAGGACGGGCCTTATAGTCTTTTTTTTTTTTATATCTCTACTCCACGGACTCGTAGTCCGTGCCTTTTTTAAACTGTCCTCGTTTGGATCTACTACGTACTGTACGTACAGCGTCATATTATCTTATAACACTATTCCGTGACTTAACATTAACGTGAGTTGCGCAGCACTTACTTATCTAACAATAGTACTTTCTTATCTAATAACTATCCTAATTTATACCTACATACAACCATTTAACAATACACTTAATTTCAATACTTTATACAATAAAATTAAAATTTAAATATTTAAAAAAAAATATATAGTCAACTTTGCCGGCCCGGTTCGGAGTGATAGGCTTCATACACTTTTCAATCTTTTATATGCAACTTGTCTCACGATGTTTCACTTCACCCAATGCCGAAACCATAGCGTCACCGACGAAATAAACATATACCAATATTTTAATATTTTAACTGCATAATCTGAAACACACACTTAGGTGACCGCAACCGCCGCTAAATTACGTAAATGATAATTAGATTAATCTCAATTTACGTTTGTACGCAATGTATTACGTAAATTACGTAAAAAGTGGTTTCATGTTTTGACTTGCGGTTTGATTCTTGTAATCTGTGACGTATATATTAAGTCCTTTGGACTTTGAGCCTTTTTTTTTTTTTTTTTTTTTTTTTTTTTGTTCCCCTGAGGAAAATGCATTAAATTGCATACCCCGGCTGTGGCGAGCCGGGGTTATGTGGGGCTCTCCTCCCCAGAAGGGGGAGGCCTACCCACTAAAAACCTCAGGGATGGCCTTCCTCAGGCATGTAGGGAGCCCCCGGGAACACAAAGGCCACTTCCGGGAACCCCCCCAGCCTCCGCTCCCCTCTCTAGAGGGGAGCCCTCCTCGGGGGAAGCTACCACCTCCCCCGGTCCCCTCCACCGACGACGCCCCCGGCCACGGAAGGGGCGTGGTCCATCCGGGTCGCCGTAGCGGTCGCGACTTCCTCGCGCCCGCCGGCGACCCGCGGCGGCGCCGCAGCTGTGCTACCGAGCCCGGCGCCGCCTCCTTCGAGCGGGATCGGCCATCTCCCGACCCCGCTCGGCGGCCTCCTTCTGGAGCATTACTGCTTCACAGAAGGAGGCCACAGCCCTCCAACCTCCCTCGTCCGCCAGCATTGCCGCAATCAATGCCGGCGGAGACAGATCTCGCCCGATCTCTGCGACCAAGACTCGGCGCTCGGAGGCCCACGCGGGGCACTCCGCCAGCGTGTGCTGGGCCGAGTCGAGGTCGGATGCGCAGTGGTGACAATGTGTCGATCCCTCCCGTCCTATTCGACACAGATACTCACCGAAGCAGCCGTGCCCGGTGAGTATCTGAGTCAATCGGTAGGTGACCTCCTCCTTCCCGTTGAGCCAAGCTTCGAGGTGCGGGAGTACGGCACCGACGGCCCGCTGGCGCGCGCAGATCCGTAATTCGAGCTGCGCACGCCAGGCCGCCACAATCCGTCGGTGCCACTCCCGCTTAGGCACTTCGTGCGCGGGTTCCAGGGCGCTCCCCCCATCGCCCCCCCGGCCGACACGCCGCGACGCATACGTCGCCGCGTACATGTCGGCCAGGATGTCGAATGGGGGGGAGCGTCCCAGAACCGTCGCCGCCTCGTACGAGATTGTACGGTAGCCTCGTACGATCCGTATGGCCATTATCCGCTGCAGGCTCCGTAGCAGAGCTCTGCAGCGGGGGGACCTCGCGCAGTCTTGCGACCACACGGGAGCCCCATACATGGCCACGGATCGCACGACGCCCTCGTACAGGCGGCGGACTCCATCCCTCGGTCCCCCGAGATTGGGCAGCAGGCGATGCAATGCGCCCGCCACCCTTTTGGCTCGGGGGACCAACCGCACGAAATGCTCCTCGAAGCTCCAGCGGCGGTCCAGGGTGAGGCCCAGGTACTTTATGTACGGCCCCACCGGGACCACCGCGTCACCCACCCGGATCCGGCAACTGGGTGGTTCCCGGCGCCTCGGAAGGCCGTGGAACCATAGCGCCTCGGTTTTGTGAGGCGCTATTTGTAAACCCAGCTGGCGGATCGCCCGCACGACACATGCCACCCCAAGCTCGGCAAGCCTGAGCACTGACACCGGCCCGAAGTCGGCCCCAGTCGTCACGACGAGAGTGTCGTCAGCGTAGCAGACGACACTCACGCCGCGAGGAAGGCTGGTGCGAAGGACCGCGTCGTATGCGAGGTTCCATAGCAGGGGTCCCAACACCGACCCCTGCGGAACGCCGCATTCGACCCTCCTCGACGTTTCCATCCCGTCCCGTCCCATCACGCCGATCGTCCTGTCGCGCAGATAGTCCCCGACCACGGCCCGCAGGTAGGGAGGCAGCTCGTGGTATACGAGCGCCTCCCTAATGGCCTGCCAGGGGAGGGTACCGAAGGCGTTGACGATGTCTAACGACACCGCCAACGCCACCCCCCCTGATCGGACTGCGGACTCCGACAGGGAACGAACACGCTGGACAGCGTCCAGCGTTGATCGTCCCCGCCGGAATCCAAATTGGCAGTCCGATAGGTCGGGACCCGCGCGCGACAGGTGCTCGCTGATACGAGCGGAGATAACCCTCTCGAAGAGTTTCCCCGCCTCGTTCAGCAAGCAGATCGGACGAAACGAAGATGGAACGTCGCCGGTCCTTCCCTCCTTCCTGAGGAGCACCAACCTGGCCGACTTCCAGTCGACGGGAAACACGCCCTCGCGGAGACAGCTCGTGAAGAGCTGCCTCACCGTGCTCCCGAACGCCCTGAGCGCCAGCGCTAGCACCTTTCCCGGGACCCCGTCCGGTCCGGGGCAGTGTTGCGCGCAGAGAGCCGCGAAACGGCCCCGGCGAGCTCGCTCTCCGTCACCCGGAGGTCGTCCGACCAAGGGCCGGGCGACGGGGCGGCGGGGGGACTGTCCTGGACCCTCGGAAGAGCGTATCCACCGCTCTTCCCACGACGAGAGGGTCCAGGGTCTCCGTCAGCGGAGGGACCCACGGTCGGAGCTTGCCCAGTACCATCCGGTACGGGCGCCCCCATGGGTCCCTCTCCAGTCCCCCAGCAGCTCGCGCCAGGACCGCGCCTTGGCGTCGGCGATGGCGACGCCGAGCGCCTTGACCGCGGCTCCGTACGCGCTTCTGGCGCTCAGGACTCCGTCGACTGAGGCTTGCCGTCTTCGACGGGCCCTGAGGTACTGGCGGCGCGCGGCTACTACAACAACCCGTAGCCGCGCGATCTCCTCGTTCCACCAGTACGCAGAGCGCCGCCGGGGCGGCCTGACTCGGGGCATGGAGACGTCGCAGATCGACGTCATCGTGCCCCGGAGCCAGGCAGCCCGCGCATGCACATCGAGGTCGGGCGAAATCCGTGCCTCCTCCGCCCAGTCCGCGACGTGGGCAGCGGCTAGGGCCGCATCCCGGTCCAGCCGCTTGATGGACCAACGTCGCGGACGGCTGTCCTCCTGGAGTGTGCGGGAAGGGCGGCGGTGGGCCACCGACACGTCGAACACGATGTGCCGGTGGTCGGAGAGTGTAACCACCTCCGCCGCTACCCTCCAACCTGACACCATGCGGTGCGCAGAGGGAGTCGCCCATGACAGGTCGACGATCGACTCCCCCTGCCACCGCACGCAGGTGCTGACTGACCCCCGGTTTAAAAGCCGGAGGTCCAGTCCGGCCGCCCACTCCAGGAGTGTCTCCCCTCTTACGTCGTCCCGGGTGTCGCCCCACTCTCGCGAGTGGGCGTTGAAATCACCCAGGACGAAGACTGGACGGGGAGCGCAACAGCGAACGCAGTTCGCTACCCCGTCCAGAAATGCCTCGAATGCGGCGAGGCCGCAGTTCGGGGAGATGTAACAGCCTATCGTGGCCGTGGACCCCCATTCCACGGCCACGTAACCCGGCCCCGTAGCGAGCAGGGTGCAGTGCGGTCGGTCGGTCGCCCAATAAATGGCGACCAAGCCCTGGTCGTCCCCAAACCACCTTGGGTGGTTCGGGACAGAGTAGGGCTCTGCGACGACCGCCAGGGCAACCTCACCCTCCGCGAGCGTTTGGATCATAAGATCCTGCGCCGCGCGGCAGTGATTGAGGTTACCCTGGAGCACCCTGCACCCTGTGCTTTGGACGTCCATGTTAAGATTGGACGTCCATCGCTACGCTCGCCCCCGGGGCCGGGGCGGGAGGTTGGGCGACCCCCCCCTTTCTTTGGGTGGGCAGCATCTCCTGCTGCCCACCCGGTGGCCTGCCGGTCTGCCCAGGTCCTTGCAGACCGGGCAGGAGGGAGCACTCGCGGTGCAGAGACGGGCAATATGCCCCGGCTCTCCGCACCGGTAGCACAGAGTGCTCCGGTCCACCTGGCGGTTAGGGCAATTAACCCTAACGTGCCCCCTCTCGAGGCACCCGAAGCACTGCTGAGGGCGTGCTTCGAGCGCCTGCACCCTGACCGAGGACCACCCGATCAGGAGCCGCCCCGACGTCAGTTTCCTGACGGCCGCGAGCGGACACCTGACCCAGGCGGTCCCCATGCGGGCGTGCCCAGCGCGTATTTCCCCGACCCTAACGTCGGTCGGGGAGCACCCGCCGGCAGCGGATATGACTGCCGCCACATCCGCTTGGGCGATGGACTCGTCGAGGTCCATCACCCGCATGTCCGCCATCTTGCACGGGCGCGTGATTTTCGCGCCCGTGCCTTCCAGGGCCTCCCTCATTCGCTCCGCCAGGGCGTCAGCCTTTGCGGAGCTCTCCGGGCCCGGCACCTCTAATAAGAGGGCCCCGGTTGCCGCCCTCTTGGTCCGTACGCCGCCGGTGATCCCTAGGGCCGCCAAGCTAATTTTTGCTTTGGCGGTCCCCATGACGGCGGCGTACGTGGTCCCAGAATCCGGAGGCACCGTAACAACCACTGCCGCGCAGGCTGGTGGTTTGGGTAGCCTCCGGGGACCGGGCTCCACCACTTTTATTTTAGGGGCCACTTTTGGGGCCGCGACCCTCTCGGGGGCAGCCTTTTTTGGGCGTCTCGTCACGGTGGCCCAGGTGGTCACCCCGGGGATCTCGGGCGCCGGCGCTGAAAGTGCCGCCGGCGGGGCCATAGTGACGGGCCTGGGAGGAGGGGAGCCGCCTTCTTCTTCTTCTTCCCCCCTCTCTTCTTCTTCCCCCCTCTCTTCTTCGCTTTTCCCGCCTCCTTCTTGCGTGGCAGGTGGGCGGGATGAGCCTCCTCTGCCTGACGGCGCTCATGCGCCAGCGGGGGCCGTCTTCCCATCTCTGGGAAGAACCGACGACTCATAAGGTCGGCCTGAAAGCGGGCGAACTCTCTTTCCATTATAGAGGAGAGCTCGCCCCAGGCCGGCCTCTCCGGCTCTTCCCGGGGCGACTGCGATGTAGCAGGAGCGGGCACCCTCTCCTGCCCACCTCCTGTCGCCTTACCTTTCCTCCCCTTCAACACCACTGCAGCTGCTGGGGGAGCCGCGTTCCCTGCGGACGGCCCCGGTGTTTGTAGAGCCTCGTTTTCCCTCTGTAGGGACGCCACCTCCTCGGCCAGGACCAGGACGCGATCGGAGAGTTGCTGGACGGTGGAGGTGACCCGGGAGTTCTCACGGTCCCTCTTCTCCGCCCGCTCACACAACTCGGCCGTCCCGGCCTTGAGAGTAGTGAGCGCAGTTCTAAAAGCGCCCACCACCTCCGCCTTTGAGCTCCTAGCTCGTTCCACCGTCCTTTCGACCTCGGACAAGCATGCTAACATGCCTGCCCCGATGTCGGATGTGGCGGTGGTTACCTCCTCTGCGGCTGCCTTTTTGGTGGGGACGTCCCCGTCCCCATCTGCCCGCTTCCCTTTTTTCCCCTGCCGTTCAGGGGACGCTGCGATTTGCGCTTACGCGCTACCCGCAGCGTCTCGCTGTCGGTGGTTGCGACCGACATACAGCTATCGCTGTCGACGTCACCCGCAACCACCGCCACCGATGTCCTGGTGTTTTTTGGACATCCTTGGCCGCGGCGTGTCCGGTCGTAAAAGGACTGGACGACGTCCCCGCCGCGGCCAATTTCCTCCACCCCTGAGGTGGATCCCCGTGAAGGGGATCGCGACCTCCCACTCGCCTTTCCGTTCTCTGCCCGGTGTAAGGATCGGACACGCCGTCTCCTAGCGGGATCATCGGCTACGACTGAAGCCGCCGCCGGAACTTCCGCCACTTCTCCTCACCAGGCAATTCTCCTGCATTCGCCTCCTTCTCCTCGGTTTTTTTGTGGTTATTTAATTTTGGAGTATTCATGATGAATCCCACGAGTATGGGGGATGAGAAGTCCACCCGGGCGGTGCCCCCTGCACCCGGGTAACCCTATATACACTGGGGGGTCGGGAGGTACCCCAGGTTGGCGCTAGCTGGTGGACTGTACGCGCGCCCACCACCCGAAGGCCCCCTGCTGCCGCGGTCCCAACAGCAGGGAATTGCGGTTTTTAACGTGGTTTTCTCCACTTGGCCCGGCCGGTTAAGGCAGGACCCCTACACACTCCGATCGGCGCCGCGAGACATGATCCACGACACCGACCGGAGCGCACAGGTTGCCCGACGGGGGTCCGAAGACCTAATCGGCAGCCACAACCCGTGGCCACCGACCCCGCCGCGCCGCGGACCTTGCAGGTCCGCCGTACCACGCCACCCGTAGGTGGCCACTGTCCCCCGAGGGGGACCTCACAAACGGTGCGAGCGCACCGAGGCGCTAAACGCGCCACCCGACACGCCGCCGCGAACGGTGGCCGCCGAGTAGTACTCGGCCATCCCACGACCCGAACGGGTCCTAGCAGTGAGATCTCTGACCACCTCTCAGCAAAGAGGGGGGACCTCAGCTCCTCCGCCGCCTGAAGCGGCTAGCCGCATTGAAGCGGTCCGCCGGGTAGCACCCGGCCATCCCGACCCATGAAGGGTCAAAGAGCAAGAGCTCCACCCCCTCTTAAGAAAGAGGGGGGACTTCGCCCCTTCCCCGCCGTTTTTGGCTCAGCGCCGGCCGAAGCCGTTGGACTTTGAGCCTACTGTAATTTTTGTTATCTACTGGTATGTATAAAATCAAAAAAAATCTATTCAATTAGGATTTCATTATCACCTTTTGCAGCGACAATTTAGCGGAAACCGCCAAAAACGCTCGCCTGGACAGAACTAGCAGTAAAAAAATAAAACTACTAATTTGTCTTCCTGTATTTTTACAGAGGCGTCAATTAAGAAAACTGGCCTCAGATACATAGTCTGAAAGTCTGAACCCAACTTCTTTTACATCCATACTAATATTATAAATGCGAAAGTAACTCTGTCTGTCTGCCTGTCTGTCTGTTCCGCTTTCACGCCAAAACTACTGAACCGATTTAAATGAAATTTGGTACACAGATAGTCTAGAGCCCGAAAAAAGGACACAAGCTACTTTTTTTATCTAAAAAAAGTTGTAAAGGGTTGTAAAAGGTTGAAAGGAGGGGGTGAAGGTTGTATGGCAGTATTGTTAAAACATATCCTTCCTGTGGGAAATTCCAATATACGCGGGCGAAGCCGCGGGCGGAAAGCTACTGTTTAAATAAATTTACAGTCCTCCTCCTCCTTGCGTCGATACCCCAGTTACTGAGGGTCGTGATCTCTCTTGTTGAGCACTTGCTCATGATTATTGACCGCCACTGGTATCGATCTGCGGCAGTGTGGAACGCGTTGTGGACAGTGGATTCCAGTGTGGTGCGTTTCTGGTCTGTCCAACGTATAGGGCTTCTTCCTCTCGGACTATTTCCTTCGACTTTGCCTGTGACTACAAGTTTCTCGAGGTTGTCATTTTCCTTCCTAGCAATGTGGCCGAAATACTCGAGTACCTTTCGCAGGCATGAGGTGGATAGCCTGGTTTGTACTTTGAGTTCCCTGAAGATGGATACGTTGGTACGGTGAGCTGTCCAAGGAATGCTTTTTTTTTTTGTTCCCCTGAGGAAAATGCATTAAATTGCATACCCCGGCTGTGGTGAGCCGGTGGTTATGTGGGGCTCTCCTCCCCAGAAGGGATGTAGGGAGCCCCCGGGAAACATCAAGCCACTTCCGGGAACCCAGCCTCCGCTCCCCTTCCTAGAGGGGAGCCCTCCTCGGGGAGGCTACACTACCTCCCCCGGTTTCCTGCACCGCGACGACGCCCCCCGGCCACGGAAGTTGCGTGGTCCATCCCGGGTCGCCGTAGCGGTCGCGACTTCGCGCCCGCCGGCGACCCGCGGCGGCGCCGCGGCTGTGCTTCCGAGCCCGGCGCCGCCTTCTTCGAGCGGGATCGGCCATCTCCCGACCCCGCTCGCGGCCTCCTTCTGGAGCATCACTGCTTCACAGAAGGAGGCCACAGCCCTCCAACCTCTCTCGTCCGCCAGCATTGCCGCAATCATGCCGGCGGAGACAGATCTCGCCCGATCTCTGCGACCAAGACTCGGCGCTCGGAGGCCCACACGGGACACTCGCCAGCGTGTGCTGGGCCGAGTTGTCCAAGGAATGCTTAACATTTTTCTCCAGCACCACATCTCGAAGGCGTCAATACGCTCTCGGTCAGCATTTTTAATAGTCCACGTTTCAGCGCCGTATGCAAATATGGAGAATACGAGAGCACGTACAAGTTTGGTCTTGGTGTTGCGTGAAATGCTTCTGCCCTTCCATATTCTTTGCAGCTGCGTCATAACGGTTTTAGCCATATCGATCCTTCTCCGGATTTGGTATTCACAGGACCCCTTGTTAGAGATGCTAGAACCCAGGTAGATGAAATTGTCAACGATTTCTAAATCAATAGTTCCGGTGAGCTCTAGTTTACCCGGTCTATCAATCACCATCATCTTCGTTTTAACTCTGTTTATGGAGAGGCCCATTTACACTAACTTAAACACTTACTTAAATTTACACTATATATCTATACTAATATTATAAAGAAGTAAGTTTGTGTGTTTGTATATTTGTATATTTGTTAAATTGTAAGGGTAATCTCGGATCTACTGAATCGATTTTAAAAATTCTTTCACCTATAGAAAGCCACATTATTGCTGAGTGTCAATAGGTTATATAAAAATCCGAAAAATAAAAAGGCTTTTAAATGGTGGTCCGTTTTGCAAAGTGAATCGGAGAAAAAAACGGGCAGCGGACGGCGCGCGTTGGCTTCGGGTGCTCGCTTCGGGGATTAATAATATTATGCCCGACGAAGTGGGCACGGGTCAGCTAGTATATGTATATAAATACTACGCTTTGATTATGTTATTTACTACAGTCATACTGTTGTATATTTAGCAACGTAACTATTGAATTATTAAATTGAAACCTAAGCAATGTTATCATTTAAGTAACCTTCAATGATTTGAATTTGTGAAAAGGCAAATCGGTAACACTTTGTTGTAAAGTATGTTGTATATGTTGTTTATGTATTTCGTATAAAACAGCCTCTAGTTTATTGCAGCCTGCCCTTTGGAACCAATTACTAATATAAAACACTCTTTTAACAATTTTGCGTTAGTGTTTAAATAAAAACCGATTCATTCTTTTCCTTTTCATAAGTTCATGGTACATGTCAAAAAGATACTAATGAGTAAGGGCTATTACAAAGTCAATGATTGTTTAAATGATGCCAATGCTTGGTGTTGATTTGAAGACATTACATTCTAAAGTGTGAATATTTGTTTTCCCGTATAAATTGTAAACACATAATTGTAGTTGTATGGTTATTTTTTACAAATGTTGTTATTACTTTTGATAAAGTTGATAAATTTCTTATAATTTGCAAGAGGTAATGCTTTTAAAGCTGAGCTTAAATTCTGGATATTTTGGGGAGGAGAGAAATATATTTCAGAGTTGAGCGGCGCGAAAAGAGAACGTGGCAAAAAAAGAGCTGTTGATACCAGGAAGGTTGTTGAGTTATTTTTCGACGACAGACGCGACACGTAGACCGACTACGAAAGCTATTCAAAAACTAACAATAGTTATTACTCACTAGCTGTGCCCGCGACTTCGTCCGCGTGGAATAATTATTTTGAGAATCATATTTATTTTTGCAAACAACCATCTCGGCTGTTACCCGATCTTGACAACGCGACATATCCAAATTTGATCACCATAAAAACGATTCTAGTGAGTTAACATTAAAAGATAGACATATACTGTCGCGGACATTTTTTAGATCATTTCAAGAGGAATAATTCTTTCATACATATTTTTTTTTGGTATCTAGAACCGTTTTCGCAGCGCACGCAACGGAAGCCCTCAAAGATGAATAATTTTCCCCGTTTTTTCCACATTTTCCATTATTTCTTCGCTCCTATCAGTCGCAGCGTGATGTTATGTAGCCTAAAGCCTTCCTCGATTAATGGGCTATTTAATAAAAAAAGAATTTTTCAATTCGAACCAGGAGTTCCAGAGATTAGCGCGTTCAAACAAACAAACAAACAAACTCTTCAGCTTTATAATATTAGTATAGATGTGAACGACCTGTTCCTAAAAAACGAACAGTTTAAGCATCGTTGATCAACATCTAGCAACTGTCAACGGTGAGAAACAATCTGCACTCGGAGCGGTAACAACGAAACGCCACAATCGGCCAGAGCCGTCTCATCCGCAGCTGAACAATAAAGATGTTGCACAATCTGATAATGAGGCAGATAGCAGTCTCACGTCGGTAATTGGAGTCTGGCGGGAGCCGACACAGCCCCGGCCAGCTGCGAACTATTGAACCAACTTTGAACTGTAATAAATAGCAATTTATTGAAAATCAATATCGCGTTGATATCTATTACTGACTTCTTGTTCATTTTTATTTTTTTTTTATTTTTTTATTAACACACAGTGTATAACAAGCAAAGTTATAACACTATTCATTAATATCATAAATATAATCTTTATGTATCCTTTATTAATGGTATAACATTATGAAGAGCAAATAATTTTCATCATTTTAATTTTCATTTTGATCAAAAGTACCTTTGAATCAACAAAGATTTGAAATTCAATATCCCCTTGGGGTACGACCTTCCATGGGGGTACACAGAGATCACAGTTTTCCACTTTATTATGATCCAAACATACTTCTCTAGCGTCTATCAAAGTGTGCAATAATTTACCCGAACATATAACAAATGAAAAAAGCAACACAAAGATTCGAAAAAACGATAAAACATAAACTCCTATACATCAAATTTGACATTTTATGATTCTGGTAAACAATTATATGTATTTGAGAAAAATTCCAGGCTGTAAAGGAGATGTCCTCTTATTACAAGGAGGTTGGTTTTTTGTGATCAGCGTTAACTAACAAACACCAAACTACATTAAATTGAAAGCCGAATAAATATGAAGTATGAAACAAATAAAAGAAATATTTTTACCACCCCCAATTATTTTTAAATAAATAAAACATGTTTTTAAGAAATATTTCATTATGGCAACACCTTAATGATGTTTTTATTATCTGTGACTACCGGTATCTTACTCTATGTTTGATATTTTCCGTTGAGTTATGACATTGACAGCAGGTGCCTGACTTGTCAGTTGATTTTTTATTAATATTTTTTTCTGGCTCTAGATAACATACATTAAGTACTCGTAACATAGCGGTCCCTATATTTTGTTAGTTAAAAACTTCTCAAAATTAGAAATATTCGGTTCATTAAAGCAATTATGTATGTATTTAGATTTTTAAAAGGCTTGTTGATAATTTTTTTTAAGCAATGTGTAATTATTGCATTAAAGATATTTCATTTTTTATTATACTAGAATAAGAATTATTAAAAATCGGGGGTCTCGAAAATAACATGAGTTACGGCGATTACTTTCTTTTAGAGCCTTCTATCCAAATATATCAAATTTACCCGAGTTAGTTACTATAAACCAATATGGGACATCTCCTTTGTGGTTGCGTCAAAAAAATACGATTGTAAACTTTGGTAGGCCTTAAGTCTTGCTGGCAGACATAAGTATCGGGTTTCTATCTATCAGGATTCGTCACAAAATGTCCCCGTGACCTAGTAGAATCACTATATAGTTGGAATCTATTGGGATTAATAACACCCATGCGGGTCGCTACAGATATAGGCATTTATACTATCAAACTAAAAATTAACTTTATTCAAATATGATTTTATAGAAAGCTCTTTTGAATCATCCAATTTTCTTACTCTACCACCCCTTCAGGACGTATTTTTTAGCTGATAAGAAGAATGGGCGCAAGAAACTTATCAGCTTTATCAAATGTAATAACAACATTTACAATAAATTATGTCATTATCATACAACGTACATATGTGTTTACGTACACTTTAGAATGTAATGTCTTCAAATCAACACCAAACATTGGCATATCATATAAGATAACATGAAACTTCTTTGCACACTTGAATTACGATAGCGGTGTCTGAGTATCAGAAATCCTTGGGAAATTGTAAACTTAGACTTTATTTGCACCGAAACCAGAATTAATAACATTATAAAAACATACACAAGAGCATGACAAGAAAATTTTACACATTTCACACATTCGCTAACGTCATCGGTAGTTGTATAAGACCTCCCGCCCTGTGAAAGACAAGAGACTACGTAGTGAGTATCACCTGCCCAATCAGGCGAGCGGACGCCGTAATTGCAGGACGGCTAACGAGCACGCCGCGGCCACCGCCGACATTCGGCCACTACGCCGTCACTTGCATTTCTTGACACAAAATACCGTTTTGAAATATTAATAATGGGCGACCACGCCGCTAATGAACGGACAGAGCCGCGTCCGTGGGAGCGGCTCCCAGCGGCGCATTGTTCCTCGGTGAGGTCGACAGCACGGCCGGCGCACCACCGCCGACGATAATGCTTAATTAAGCTTGTTTATCCAGCTAATTAATTACACAAGTTCAGCTACACTGAACTCTAATTGGGGATAGGTTTATGATTAATGACGTCAAAGGGTTCAGTGAACACACTGGCATTTTATGCCAAATAAGATGCAACAAGGAACACCACATTGCATTTTCAAGTCCTCCGTTAATCGTTTATGTATTTCAATATATACTCACATTTGTATATTGGTGCGCAGATAATCCTGGCGGACGAGTGCACGGAAGCGGAGGGCAGGGCGTGGCACATGAAGCACTTCGCGTGCGCCGAGTGCGCGCGGCAACTGGGCGGGCAACGGTACATCATGCGCGAGGCGCGGCCCTATTGCCTGCCGTGCTTCGACGGCTGCTTCGCCGAGTACTGCGACGCGTGCGGCGAGCCCGTAGGCGTGGACCAAGGACAGATGTCGCACGAGGGCCAGCACTGGCACGCCACCGAGCGCTGCTTCGCCTGCCACACGTGTCACGCTAGCCTGCTCGGCCGACCCTTCTTGCCTAGGAAAGGCGCTATTTTCTGCTCTATAGCGTGCTCCAAAGGCGAACCTCCGACGCCATCCGACTCCTCCGGCCCCGGCCCGCGCCCTACCAGGCTCCCGAAGCTAAGAAGACCTCCTTCGCCTAAATCTCCAACTCGAACGCCGCAGAGGGAGCCGTCCCCTACGATCGACGCCGACTCCGAGCCGAGTTGCTCCCTCGCTCCGGAGTCCCCGCCGCCCCACCCGCCGCCGCCGCACGCCTGCTTCAGCCTCGACCGTGCGCTGACCGACCTCCGATTGGAGCAATCTGCGATAGAGCATCAGATCCGACCGACGCCGACGTCAGAATCGCCCAAAGAAGAATCTCCGGATTGGCGGCCGCCGCACCCGATAGAGGCGCAGGCAGTCGTGACGCCGGGCCACTCGTCGTCGATGCCCGAGTTGAGTTTGGTGGACGGGAAGGGCGGTGCGAAGGCTCGCGGCGGGCGGACGGTGCGGTTCTGTGGAGACGACAACGAGGCGTTCGAGCCCGACGAGCCGGCGGCGGCGCGGAAGGACTCGGACGCGAGCAGTGCGTGCAGCACGTGTTCGTCGTCGTCGTCGGGCGACTCGTACGCGCTGCCGGCGCGGCGCGCGTACGGCGGCGTGCGCATCTCCTACGTGCCCAACGACGCCGTGGCCTGCGCGCGCCGCCAGCGGCAGAGAAAGCACGCGCCCAGCGACAAGAACTGCATCATCTCGTGATGCACACCGCGCCCTCCGCTGCGCGCTCCGTTCAGAAGACTGTTTTTCGTAGACTACGTCGCCATACAGATGATATTATTTATATTTTTATAATAAGTATAACAAGTAAAATGTATTACCGCGTGAAGCTCGCCTCAACGTAATCGACTAGACGTTCCCACCTTTGATATGAGCTTACATTGAATTTAAACTATGTATGTTAGACCAGTATTCACAGTCTCGAGATAATCATAGATTCATGTAATCTCTCGGCATATCTGCAATCAAATTTGCATTCATAGTCCACAGATAATCGCTGTTCCTTTAGACAAAATACCATTTACATTCTCTTCTTGAAATCGTTCAAAACCGACAATATGTGACAATAATTCCATTATATTCCACGCTGCGAAATCTATGGCGATTAGTTACTATTTAACTACAAACATGCTATTAGAAAATCTTTTATCAGACCAGTTTTTTCTATTTCATCAGCCAATAGCAAGAAGTTGTAAGGAAGAAAGTAGTAATTCATTACGATAGAAGATTATCGATACAACCTAATCGATAAATATAAGATTGATGTTCTTTTATAATTAAAAAAAAAAAACAAAATTTAATAAAGAAAATATTTGTAATCAGTAATTATTTATCGGCCATGAATATTGTCGAATCGAAGATTAATGACTAACCAGTGATTGACTAATTACCGATCTAATCAGTGATTAACTATTGACTACAAATAATGGTCTTAATCTAGACTTTCGACGATCGCCAGCCCAATGCGGGGGATTATTTCCACACTCCTTTGAGTTATGAAGTTCAAATATGAAGGTGATATTTTCATTCACCGTAGTAGCTTTGGCAAGTACACTATGGATCTGAACCCTGATTAGAAAACTAATACGGAGTAACCAATATTCGGTTCGATGATTCGTAATAAGTCTTCCATGGCAAAAAGCTTTGTTCAGCAAATGGTGTCGACTGAATGAAAGGTGTAAGCAACGAACGGGGATGACAGATGTGACTATTCACTAATAATGTTGTGACTGTGTCGCGGGCGGTCGCCACACAAAAGCCCGCTTTCAATGAGCTGCAAATTTTCCCCTAATTCGTTCTAAATCGCGTTAAATGTTCGTGTGAAGACACCTTTCTGACAAATCGCTCGCTCCAACGCCTCCCCGCATTGTCCCGCTTCACTAATGCCTTCGGACGCGTAAATAACATTGCCTATTGTAGTATGTTAAGACGTCAGCTTTAAATTATTCGGGAATATTTATATATAATTATCATTAATGTATTTGGCTTCGATTAGACACATATCTAACGCTTTGTTATTATACTGTATATTGTTGAAAAGAAATGTAACGATAAAACATATCCCTGTTTGCCACTTATTTATAAGTTTAAAATTAAGTAGGACTAAGGATCCATTAAGTAATGTGTAAATGAAAATAAGTACAAATATAATGTATAATTTTATCTAAAAATGTTGCGACATCGAGACGTGTGTTCAAATGATTGTAAATAGTTATAAAATAAGAATTCGCCTTATTGTATTTTATAAACTAATCAATGGAGTGTGTTGAAATTAAATCATAACTAATTTTGTTTCCCAAAGAAACTGAAGATAAATAAATTACAATTTTGATAAATTACTTACATTTCCAAATTACTTTGTAACTAAAAGTTGAGCGATTTTAGTCTTGCCATAAAACACGATAGTTAGCTAAACGGTTCGGAATGGGAGTTCAAAGTATATTTTAAGTTAACATTTTTTTATTTCAACGCTATAAATGCGTTCAGTATAATAATATTATATTTCTACAGTTTCCCTTTTTTTATTTAATTTCAAAAATTAAAATACTTATAAAAATTATTTGCCGTTTATATGTAAGTTAGGCATCACTTGAGACCGTGAGTTATAATTTGATGTTTACCATGATTTTATAAATTTGTTAATAACAATTATGTTTTATATATTTTTGAAGTTTTCTTGACAGGTAATTTATTAACCTTTTCTTTACGTAAAATTGCTACCAACAAAAACGTCGACAGCCGGAGCAACCCACAAGTTATCAGTGAACATTGATCTAAGTCTGGGCGCACACGTACAGTTCCCTGATTCGGTTTCCTGATCCAGTTTCCTGATCCGGTTTTCAGAACAGAAATTCAGATTCGGAATCCTGAATTATCTATTTCCATACAAAATTTTCAACGTGCACACGTTCTTAAGTTTCCATTCTAAAAAACCTTAATGACGTCATCCAGAAAAGGTTTTTATCATGTGTTCCGAATGATGGTAATAGTGATGACAATCACGTCCCTCTTTTAGGGTGATTCGGTTCAATTATCGTCATACCACCACTGTCTTCTCTTGTTTATCACCAATTAAAATGCAATAGGACATCGTCCATGATGGCTTACTTTGAAGTAACCGTCTTTTACGTACTAGAGGTAAAAAGTTCTTAAAACAAATAACCGAACCTATGCGTTGGTGTTATGGAATTACGAATTTATATTCGTGATGAGGAAACCGGACACGCATTGGTTTTTATAGAATTCTTAATCTGAACAGGATCAGCAAACCGGACACGCGTTAGATTCATGGAATTCCAGATCCGAATTCCTAATCAGAAAAGCATTCGTATGTGGTCAGACTAATGTGTCAATTGTTCAATCTTTAACATAATTTCATAGTCACTTATATATTTTCTATGACCAACTGTGACAATACAATGTAGTTACTAGTAATATAAGTCACGAACGCAACAATTAGAACGCGCGTAACATATAAGTGAACGAAATGATCTTAAATTTTGTACAAAAACGTGTAATGTATTTGTAATTTTGTAAGTTATTTTTAATAAAACACGAATAAAATGTTTTGCAGTACATCTGCGTCTTATTTACTAGTCTTATCTTGTCTTATTTTCACGCATGTCTATCACCATAGGTGTAACCACAGATAGACGATTCAGTAAGTATTTTAATTGTCGGAGCTTTACGTTCGTTGATAAGGAACAAACACAGTATATTCTTAAAATTGTATTTTTCTGACCTTCGTAGTACAGTGTTTACATAGTTACAGTACAGTTAGTATACCGATGTCAAAGTGTCATCATCTCCGTAGTCCGGGTTCAAGTCCCGGTGGGGGCAGGTGATTGTATGCCTAATGCGAGCATTTATACCTTGGTCATAAATATTTCTATCAAAAATATTTATATATGTAAAATATATGTGTATCTGTCCGTTACCCTAGATCCTGTAACACAAAGTTTTCAAAGCTAGCTTTGTACTAAGCTAATTGGTGTAATTTAAAAAAAAATACTAGCTTTTTGAAAGTAATATATTACTTACTAGCGACCCGCCCCGGCTTCGCACGGGTGCAGTGAAAAAATGGTTATGGTGGGTTATCCCTAAGAGATAGACATATACCATCGCGGACTTTTTTGTGGATTTTTGTAAGTTGTAACAATACTGTAGTACATTATTTTGGTCTATCTCGTAGGGTTCAGCCAGCGTTTGCAATGTAAGCGCAAAAAAACGTGCTTATTTACGACATCACATTAGAAACCTTTAAATTTATCAGTGTTTCTCGGCTATATTATGCATTTATTATACATACAAACCTTCCTTAATAATCACTCTATCTATTAAAAAAGCCGTCAAAATCCGTTGCGTAGTTTTAAAGATCTAAGCATACATACCGACATACAGCGAAAGCGACTTTGTTTTATACTATGTATTGATTGATAATATAATTTCTGAATCTATTTATTTATTTATTTATTTCAACAAAAGCTTACAACTATCATTACAGGCCTGACCTAATGCGACAGTTGCACTCACCTAAATTAATTATTCTTAAAACTAATCCTATTCATAACATATAACAAACAACGCCATTATTGTGAACTCCCTCAATGAACATGAAAATAAATCAATTTTCTCCGCAATTGAATTAAGTTTGCGAAGTGCGCGTGTGAACGTCGCCTCGCTCAAAAGTCGCGTGCGAGCGTGCGGCACCGCCAGCAGTGGCGCCGCCGCCGGCGCTCTACGAATTTATCCGGAACGTTTAGTTTCATCTTTTCTAGTAAATAAGCATTATCCATTCTACCTCTGAGTAATTTCCATATATATGACACTATAGCGAGTTCCCTCCTCACCCTTAGCTCATTATATCCCACCATTCCTAATATAAACAGCGTCGGATACTTCAGCGGATAAAAAGGATAGACCCCGTACAGTCTCATATACAAATATCTGATAAATTTGTTCTGCACTCGCTCCAGCATGAGTTTATGTTTTGTATCTAATCAATATAACTAATATAATATAATCTACAAATATTTATACAATATACGCTATAAATATTATAAGAAGGAAAAATTAATTGCATTGCGTAAAATTAGTTGCGCCATCGACGACGTCCTAGCCGGGAGAAAGTTACCGCCCGCCCGGTCAAGCGATGTGGGAACGTTACCTTGCTATTGTCTCGGACAAGTCTCACTTGTTAACATGCTATTCGAATCGCTGATTGTAATTTCCTCATGAATCTAATGTGTCTAGGAAATACAAGAACAAATGATGGTGACAGGCCGAAACCGATCCTGCATCTTTAACAGACCGTGTCGACATTATGACAGCTAAGGTTTAACATCGTTCTCCAATCCGACGAAAA
The DNA here is from genome assembly GCA_036419045.1 of Scirpophaga incertulas. Lineage (NCBI taxonomy): Eukaryota > Metazoa > Arthropoda > Insecta > Lepidoptera > Crambidae > Scirpophaga > Scirpophaga incertulas. The sequence goes on along the minus strand of CM071645.1, from coordinate 21,073,179 downwards.
TCTAACTTATTGGACATTTTTTTACTTTGTAACGACAAAGAAGTCTTTACGAACAAACAATCGTAATACTCGTAAGTAACAATATACTGATGAAAGCCGTTCATCTTTTCATCTCTCATCAGTAGTCAAGCCAAGAGACGCGTATTGCTGAACATAGGTCTCCACCAAGGATTTTCAAACCTATTTTTTTTTGAGGAAGAATGCTCTTCTAGTAATACAAAAGGCCCCTTTTTTTTTTTTTTTTTTTTCCTGAGGAAAATGCATGAAATTGCATACCCGGCTTTGGCGAGCCGGCGGTTATGTGGGGCTCTCCTCCCCAGAAGAGGGAGGCCTATCCACTAAAAACCTCAGGGATGGCCTTCCTCAGGCATGGCCCCGGGAACACCAAGCAACCTCCAGGAACCCCTAGCCTCCGCTCCCCTGCCCAGAGGGGAGCCCTCCTCGGGGGAGACTACGTGGTCCATCCCGGGTCGTCGAAGCAGTCGCGATTTCCTCGCACCCGCCGGCGACCCGCGGCGGCGCCGCAGCTGTGCTACCGAGCCCGGCGCCGCCTTCTTCGAGCGGGATCGGCCATCTCCCGACCCCGCTCGCGGCCTCCTTCTGGAGCATCACTGCTTTACAGAAGGAGGCCACAGCCCTCCAACCTCCCTCGTCCGCCAGCATTGCCGCAATCAATGCCGGAATACAAAAGGCCTACCCACTGAAATCCCCCGGTATTCTCTGTAGCCTTTTAGGTGTGTACAGTAATGTTCACATTACGACACCACAACTTACCCGGTCGAAAAGGATCTTCACAGCTAAGGTTGTTGTCAGTCCAGATTTGACTAGATATGCTTTGCTTTTTCTGTTGCGTTCGGTCAAATTTTCACGTGTCAGGTCTGTGCTGTGTGTCGTGTGTGTGTGTGGAAAGGTTTTTTTGAAGAAAGAATTGAACTCATTTCTGCCCAATGTTTTTTAAACAAGGTGGATAAATAGCTGTGGCGTTCTATAGTTGTAAAAATAAATCATTTCCGAATAGGGGAAAAATATTCGGCATTTTACAAATATCAATCCGGTTTTTGCATATTCCGAGATCACCCTCTTCTTACCAATCGATCCTGCGTTGCTATCATTCAAGATCTTCCTATAATCCCTGACACAGCATCTTAATCAGTCGTAAAGCATGGCGGCAGCAAAATAACGTGTAGCCATCTTAATGTCCTGGTCATAACAAAACCTGTTTGTTGCCTGAATCCAGTTTGATGAATGCATTTGTACATATATATATCGAAAATGAATATGTGTATGTCTATTCATTTATTTTTTGTTCCGTTGAGAAAAATGCATGAAATCGCATATCCGAGAGCCGGAAGGTAGATAATAGGGCTATATAATAGGGCTCTAAAAACTTTCAAGAAAAGAGCGTACTCCCATTTAAAAGGCCGGCAACGCGCTTGTGACTCCTCTGGTGTTGCGGGCGTTCATGGGCGGCGGTAATTGCTTACCATCAGGTGATCCGTCTGCTCGTTTGTCCCCTATCACATAAAAAAAAAACAAACTTCAGCGATCTCCCCCACACGCGTGTCATCCCAAAGGAGAGCTGCTTCGCGTCCTGACGCGGCCATAAGAACAATTGCAGACCCCGTCGGCGTATGCCGCAAGTCGCCCACATCACACCACCTGAAGGTAGTTGCCGGATACATCCGGCCATCCTCCGACCCAAGATGTGTCCCTTGAGCGGCAGGCGTCCGCCACTGGCCGCTAGAAGCGACCTGCCAGGTTGGATCCGGCCATTCTCGGAATTCCCTCTGTCAGACTATTAGCCGTCAAAAGTTGTTGCCCAAGGTTATGCCCGGAGGAGCTTATCTGACATCGCACCCCCTGTATCCATTACCATAGATCCCATAACACAAGCTGTTATTAACAAGACTGATAGCTATAAGTGTAAGAAATAGTATTTAAATATTCTATTTTTCGTATTTATTACTGTATTTTATTTAAAAATTCTTAATAGAAATATATAATAGACGCAAAGTCAAAATAAATCAAAACTATTTTAATATGGATTATTCTGGACTCACTGGCAGACATAGGCCTCCCAAAAGTATATCGTATCAACAGCACAGGTTCAGATACCATCCGGCGTTTTCCTATTTAGCGTTTTGCGATAGTCAGCAAATTTTCAGTCGAATATGCACCGGCTGAAAATTTGAAAAATGAAAAGAAAATCTGAAAAAACGCTACGGTTCCCGATATATGTCAGCCACTTGAAGAGCTTCCCGCCTCGAAGGTCGTCAGCTCTTCAAGTAATATCAAAAAACTTTTATCAAACCCACAATATTTTTAATAAACAAATTTTTAAAATCCCCTTAACGTAAGTCCACGTTCCCATTCAGCCGCAGAAGTCAGCGGCTGCCTGTCTAACGACCTTGCGCCCTAAACTATTTAATTAGCTCAACCCTTTGGCCAAATATTTCTGTGTCGCGGGGTTATTAAGTTATTATGCCTCATTAATTTTATGTCTGACTCGCCCGTTCTGTCAAAGATTAACAAACCTAACGAAATACAGAATGTAATTTTACTTGCTGACCCACAACTAATGCACACATGTGTTTTTGTCTGGTGTCTGTTGTTAGTTAATCCAGTATAATTAGGCTATATTGAATGCTTCTAATTGTATTGATTTAGATAGATAGATATAAAGATTTATTTATTTATTTATTTATTTATACTTCGTGTACAATGTGTACAGTGGCGGACTTAATGCCTGAGGCATTCTCTAACAGCCAACCTTTAGATGGTGCAGAAAGCAAGGTGGTAGATGTACCAGTGAAATGACTATTTATAAATCATCCATATATATAAATATAAAATCCTGATACATAGATATCATATATAATATACTAATACATAAAATTATATCCCGAAATAGTTAGAAATATATCTATAGTAATAAATAAATAAACCGACAAATATGCAACAAGTCTTTAGAGTATATTATTCTGATGAATATGTTTTCGCAACTTATTTTTGAAACTAGTTCTGCTAGTTGATGTTTAATATCTTAAAGATTTCTTATATTAAAAATTTTATCTACTCTTTGAAATTTACTCTAGGATACTTAATTAGTTCATAAAAATAATTGAACCTTTTTATTTAAATCTTCAATATTATTATTAATTTTGAGTCAAAAATTTTGTCTGGTAGATAACAGACTTCTTTGTATGTTATCTTTAACCCAGGTTTATCAAGTAGGTATCCAGGTTTTTTCTTGCTCATTATCCTGTGAACAGTGAACACCGAAGCTTCCTCTAGCTTTCGTAATGAAAAGTATAGATATACTCACTATTTCTGTTTAGATATACAGTTATATACTCCCTCCTCGTAATATACAAAAGCGAATATGTACATGCATTTTGAGGCTTATTTCAGCCACGAAACAGCAATAAATGAAAGAGGAGAGAACCGGTGACTCGACAGTAATAGCAGTTCTTCCTTGCCTTTTTTTGTAACGCTGAGGAAAATGCATTGAATTGCATACACCCCGGGAAAGGCGCAGAGTTATTTAGTTATTTGCGGCTCTCCTCCCCAGAAAGGGATAGGCCTACCCACTAAAAACCTCAGCAATGCCCCTGCACAGACACCTGCCGCGAGCGCTCGATCGACGGCGCGTCCGACATCGCCTTCAAACGCACCGAGGAGAACTGCCCGCAGCGTGACAGGGTCGTGGGAACCAGTAAGGACACTACCACGACCCCATCGGCGGCGGCTCACCAAAGGCGAGTCGCTCACTCGCCTCCCCGTTGGACTGGGGAAGCCATCCCCCGGGGCAGTTCTTCCTTGCTTTTTTTAAAACAATTTAACCATTAATGTATAAACGTACTCGTATACAACATTTATCACAATTAAGCAATGATATACGAAACTTCATAAAGAATATGCTTTCTTTTATTATATCTACATGAAACCCTCAGGATGTAGCAGAATACCAGTGCTTTGCTCACATCCGTATGTGGGCAATCCCAGTCACTGAGCTACGACCTATTTACACTTCTGCAGTACACACAACTTAGTTTATAGTTTGCATTTATTTAGTTATTGTTAAGTTTTAGCTTAGTCTAATTAAGTTTGTCCGTGTAACTATGTTTGTGTGTGATGAAGATATGTAAATAAAGAGTTTATCTATCTATCTATCTATAACAATATACATATATGAGACAACTTGTATATTGCAAAAAAAAAAAAGTCTGTGCAAAGTCGAACAACCCGCACTGGGCTTACATTAACGAGTATGATCTATCTCAAAATCAAAAATTTATTCTACACTAACTGTGCCCACGCCTTCGTCCGCGTTCTATGCCGATTTCTATGATTCTTTTATATGGAATAGTTAATAATGTTAACATTTTTGATTAGATATAAGTGAGAGTGTTAAAAACGTAAGAGTAGACAAATATAATCAGAAAGCTTGGAACTGTTAAACTTTCGGGAGTTGCACGTGTTATTGTGAGTCAACCATAAAAGATCTTTTATATAATGACCTTCAGAGTTTCTTGCCTGTTCTTCTCGAGAAGGCTCTCCAATTTCCGAACAGGTGAATTGACTCGATCAATACATTTTTTCTTTTTTTTTCCTTATTCGTACGTACGGACAAGCTTTTGTTTTTTATTTTTTTTATTTAAGCTTTTTTTTTTTTTGTTTTGTTTGTTGACGTCAATAAGTGCCTGTAAAGGTCTATGTTGAATAAATATTATGTTGATTTTGATTTTGATTTTTGATAATTTTAAGAAGAACATTTCCTTCATATATGATTTCTGAGTAGCTTTAACCATTAAGGTTGCACACGCGACGGAAGCTTAAAAAAAAGTAACTTCTCCCGTTTTCTCAACATTTCCCTTCACTGCTCTGCTCCTATTGATTGTAGCGTGATGAAAAGTATACTATAACCAGCTCAGGAGTATAAAAAATACCAAGTTACGTTAAAATCCGTCGAGTATGTAGTTTTTGTTTCTATAACGGTTACAGACAGACAAAAATTTAACTGATTGCATTTTTGGCATCAGTATCGATCCCTAATCACCTGATAGTTATTTTACAGTGAAGTCATTGGTTCACAAGTCTACAATGGGAGACCTTGTACTCGAAAGAACCAGCAAGATCTTTTCTTTTTCTCCCTGTATTTAATCATTGATTAGGAGACATTAGCTGACCCGGGATGGACCACGCCCCTTCCGTGGCCGGGGGGCGTCGTCGGTGGAGGAGACCGGGGGAGGTAGTAGCTTCCCCCGAGGAGGGCTCCCCTCTAGGCAGGGGAGCGGAGGCTGGGGGTTCCCGGAAGTGGCTTTATGTTCCCGGGGGCTCCCTACACGCCTGAGGAAGGCCATCCCTGAGGTTTTTAGTGGGTAGGCCTCCCCCTTCTGGGGAGGAGAGCCCCACATAACCGCCGGCTCGCCACAGCCGGGGTATGCAATTTAATGCATTTTCCTCAGGGGAACAAAAAAAAAAAAAAAAGGAGACATTAGCTACTGATGTTAATAATATAACCACTGTCTACTCTCTAATTATTCTTTGCACGCGTGAACAAAGCCGAGGGTGTGTCGATACCAACCCCTGCAATTTGTTTGTCACACGAATCTATAACAACTGAGAAATCGAGTGCGCCATCTTTTTAATTACTGCGTTATTAATGTTGAGGCGTCGTTAAGCCGTTCTATTCAGAGGCTCTGATATTTATGTCAATAATAGTTTTCGAGCACGCGCTTTTCTATACTAACTCTATCCCTATTAATCCGAAACATTATAAACGTGAAAGTAACTCTATATGTCTGTCTGTTTGGTTTTCACATCAAAACGTTTTAAGTTTAGTTTCTTTTGCTTAATTTAATTCAAAGACGTATTTAAGTAACATTTAGCATTTTCAAAACGACTTTTCGAATTAATAAGGTAGCATACCGTTCTCGACTTTGAAGACTATGAAGACAATTTTGACGTGACAACGTCTATTAAATTGGTACGGCGTGGAGTCATTCTCGGAAACACCGTAACGGCCGAATCTGACGCCACACGGAGTCCACAAACGGCGTAACGGCCGATCTGACGCCACACGGCAACGTAATAAAAATATAAACGTTATACATTACATTATTTTAAATAATTTCATTGCACCCAGAAAAAATTACCATGTAATAGACGTTGTCACGTTCAAATATCGGCAGTAGACGGAGTTCTACAGACAACCAATTTTTTTTTATAGGATAGAGCAGCAAACGAATCACCTGATGGTAACCGATAACCGCTGCCCATAGACACCCGCAGCACCAGAGGAGTCACAGGTACGTTGCCGGCCTTTTAAATGGGAGACTATATATACTGGCAGCTTTCGATACCACGCGACAAAATGTTGGAATAATATTCCTCCGCCTATTAGATTCACAAAATCTAAGCAAATTTTTAAAGATAAAATTAAAAATCTTTTACTGCAAAGTTATTAAAATGAAGTAACGAAATGTCTCGCATAGATGGTGTGGTTGTTGGGGCTTGGTGTTCCCTTGATGTTCCTTTAATAAGCCTTATAAGGAAAATATACTTTTGGAAGTACCATACGTACCATGTACGTGGTGCTACTAAGATTTTGGACACCAGTCAAATTCAAAACGGTAATCGCTTGAATAGTTAAATCGCTGGGTATCGAATATTTTCCTAGGGCTGTGTGTGACCGCGGGTCGCCGGCGGGCGCGAGGAAGTCGCGACCGCTACGGCGACCCGGGATGGACCACGCCCCTTCCGTGGCCGGGGGGCGTCGTCGGTGGAGGAGACCGGGGGAGGTAGTGTAGCCACCCCCGAGGAGGGCTCCCCTGTATCGACGGGGGAGCGGAGGCTGGGGGTTCCCGGAAGTAGCTTGGTAAGTTCCCGGGGGCTCCCTTCATGCCTGAGGAAGGCCATCCCTGTGGTTTTTAGTGGGTAGGCCTCCCCCTTCTGGGGAGGAGAGCCCCACATGACCACCGGCTCGCCACAGCCGGGGTATGCAATTTAATACATAATGCCTTAGGGGAAAAATAAAATATGGTGAGGTTATGCTAATACATAAAGAACCCCGCTCTTTTCAAAAACAGTGTTTATTTTATTATATTATTATTTTCTTTTTAGTACTTGTAGTACATAATGACTTGTATTTTAATCAAACCTTTATTATTGAATATTGACATATATTTCTATTTATTTAACATTGTCATAAATCTACTTCTATTTCTCAATATAATTGTAATTTCATATAAAAAATAGCGTCAGTACATCGCAGCTGAGTTCCCTAAGGCTGTAAATGAAAATCAGCGTTTTGCTGTCTCATGAGGATATATTGGATGCTGAATTATGACTTTTTTTGGTTTTGCTACTTATAACATTTAAGTTTGTATAAAGCTTTGTTTGTTTGTGTTTCATGAATTATGTGTGTGTGCGTGTGTGTTTGTATACCAAATAAACAATCTATCTTGCGTACTTAACGGATAATAAGTGGATAGATATAGTCGCCTACAGTACTTGTGGTTCCTGATTGCAAAATTCGCTGCGAATCTGCAATCACCACAAGTACCGTGTACCTTGTGACATAACAGTAAAGTCGCGGTACCTAGTAACTCCAGCACCATACCCGTCAAACCGGACCACGGTTGCGACACAAATAAGATGGCAGTACCAAATTATTGTATCGTGGATTTTTTACGTTTTTCTGTTCAATCGGATTTTTCAATTTAATCAACATCAGTATTCAATCACAGCGAGACAATGAAGCAGTGCAATGGCGCGGTCAGGTGCGCGCGCGCAGCAGAACGCCACCTGTGCGGCGCGGGCGGCGGCGTGCCTGGCCAGCCACTGTGACGACGGTAATGGCTTGTCGATGACACGGCCAGCGAAGGGTTGAAAGTACACGTCATCCTCTCACTAACCAGCCGTCCTTCGTAGCTGATAATTAGGTATATTTCTGTTGATTAATTTTTGACGTGAAACGTCTTTAAAATCGGGGCGAAACATACGGGTACCAGGTTTAAAAAGTGAACCGTAACGAAAAGGTCTATATCATCCTACCTTAATAAATAAAAAACTATTAGTCTTAGAACAAAAATGTGGTGTGAATATTTCACTTATATAGTCAGCTCGCTATTGTGGCATTGAGTTTTTTATTAAAATACTTAAAACACCGTCAATCTTGTTTTTTTTATTTCAATCTTTTACTTTAAAAGCGATTCTCTAGCATAGACGTTTCACGTTAAAGCCAACGGCCGTGTGCCCCAGCACAGCCCCACCCGATTTTTTTGTAGCAAAAGTTTAAGGTTATAAATTAGTTTTCATTTCTCATACTCGGAAAGTTATGTTGTTTTGATCTGATTATTGGGTGGAAAATGCTGCTTCCCGACATATGGAGGGAACAACTCATACAATTTACTTCCCACCCAAGGGCCGGAATGAACTTTAAAAATAGAACTACGAATGTTATCTACGAACTGTCAGCTGTGAACTATAAAAAAAAATGCTGCGGCCATGTGAGTTTCTAAACAGCCAGTGTGAACTTAGCGCAAACTACTTCCAGCGGAATAAGCCGCAACAAACACGCGGTGAGTTCCACATTTAAAATTTAAACAGTCGACATAAATTGGCGGGATGTGAATTTTTTATTATATATATCTGTGACGGAATTTGAAAAAATTAAGATTTTAATTTTAAAAATGAGTTCAAGCGATTTCGAAATATTGACACCAGAATCAATTAAAGACGAAGCAAATTGTGTTCTGCCTACACAATTTGCCTCGTATATATTATCAATAAATAGATTAAATAAACAACCAATGTTTTATTTTCCTCATATATTCGAAGTGAAAAGTAGAGTGTTTAACACGGGTAAAAGAATCAATTCCTTCTCGGACTATAGCCTAAAGTCTAAATACCTCGGGAATTGATTCTTTCCACCCTCGGTTAACAATCTACTATTTTATACCATAAGTAATACCCTTTTTTAGGTATTACCTATTATACCATACCTTAGATTATTATAAGCATAAAATGTTACCCGTCGCCCGCGCACTGACATTGTTGCATTGTTTTTATGTTCATCATAAAAAACTACTTATAAAATCCACGGAATGCTTTTTTCATTTTGATATTAAAGTCGGTGTCCTTTTTATTATATTTTATTTCAAGTGTATTATTATTTTGATTCCTTCTTTAGATTCGGCACCAACTTCAGTTTAAAAATGTAATGATGATACATAATCGTTTGATCTTATTTTATGCTTTTTATTGATTTATTGAATTGATTTTTATTGATTCATATTTTAACACAAGGTATGTGTCTCGAAATCCCAATATATTCCGACTGCAAGTATGTAGAAACAATACATCCTTCTATAATCTGTAACAAGGATGTGCAGCTTTTAAACGACCTTCACAAGGAAATCGACATCTTCGGATCTTCGCTCTCCGGGTTTAAGGCGTCCGTGTATGGTCTCGTCAATTAATTATTGGTTTTACTTAAAAAGTTTAATAGATTTAGCTTTTTTTTTTTTAATTGTTATTCTTACACTTAATTATTATGGTTTATTATTGTTTCCTTTCCTCTTGAAATTACTTCTTTACACAACTATGTTAGTGTTAGTTAATGTGATTGTTTACACGTTTAACCCTGATGTGCACAATATGTTTTGGGTTATAGTCTTGCACAGAGAGTTACTTCTAGTTCTATTTCGTTTTTATAATAATATGATTGTAACCTGTTTTATGTGCCAAATAAATAAAAATAAAATAAAAAAAATAAAAATTTATTCTAAGTCTGTTTATATTATTTTTCATTTCATTTACTTGGATAAATGTACATTTTTACAGCAACATTATTTTTCTTTAATGGGAATTTATTTTATTCCATTATTATGTTACCAAAGAATCAACACGTGTTCATAATATTATAACTATCCCTGTTATCAGCTCTATACTGAAAACAAAGTAAAGGCGTTATATTTTTTTGACGTGACATGAGACTGTAACTTGGCCATGAAACCAAAGCTAAATTATGATTTATTTTATTACAGCTAATGTACTTTTTCACGGTTTTATGGATGTTCTAGTTTTAGAGATGTTATCGAGGCTTAACGAGGCCTTTTTTTTTTTTTTTTTTTTTTTTTTTGTCTGGAAAATGCGTTACGCATACCCCGCGGCTCGGGAACACCGCGGGGTTATGTCGGACTCTCCGCGCGTTTGGGGGCCGAGTGCCAGCCAAGTGCGCGGCCTACCGACTAAAAACCAGACAATGCCCCTCAGGGACGCCTTGGCAGGAGCGCATCAATCGTCGACGCATCCTCCCCCTCATCAGACGAGGAGGAAGACACGTCGAGGAGAGCAGCATCACTGCCTGACAAGGTCATGGGAACACTTACGTACACTTCCACGACCTCGTCGGCGTCATTGGCTCGCCCGCGGCGAGCCCCTCTCACCCCCCCGTTTTGCTGGGGGGGCCGTCGATCCCCGGGACATCCAGGGGATCGTCGACTGACGGCGACCTTTGAATAGCAGGAATCAGCCTTCCCGGGCCTGGTCCCCGCTGGTCACCGACAGGAGGAAGGAGGCGAGCGAACTCGCGCCTCCTCCGCCCTGCACGCCTGCGGCGGCATGCCGGAGCCTCGGGATCCGCCTCCCTGGCCCGCTCCGCCGCCTCCTTCTGCGTCATGACGTCGGCGCAGAAGGAGTTTACTAGCGCCCACGTCCTCTCCCCCTCCAGCATGGCGCGCACCACGTTTCGGAGGGAGAGATCGGCGCCTATCACGGCGACCAACTCGGCGCGCCGCGCAGAAAACGCCGGGCACACCGCTAGGGTGTGCTGTGCGGTGTCCTCCTCGGCGCCACAATGGTGTTGGCTCCCTCCCGATGCGGTGCAGGTAGCGGCCAAACGAGCCGTGACCGCTTAGCACCTGCACCAGGTGGTAGGAGAGTGACCCGTGGCGCCGGTTCGCCCATGTGGTGAGGAACGGATGGAAGGCCTCGACGCTCCGGCGCAGAGTGCCGGAGACGGAGGCCGAGACCATTAGGTCGCCCAGCTCCTCAAACCACAGGCGAACTACCTCCATTGTGGCCTCCTCGGACGCGGAGGCCCTCTCGCGCGGCGCCAGGCGCCGGTCGCCGCTGCGCGCGTCCGCCCGGACGCGGTATGCGGCGGCGTGGACGTGGGCGACATATTCCCAAGGCGGAGCGCCCGCAATAAGGCACGCCGCCGTGTGCGACACTGTGCAGTACGCGCGCACGGCTCTCAGAGCCATGGCGCGTTGGGCCCTATGCAGGGAAGCCACGACTCGAGGGCCAAGGGCGTCGCCCAGACAGGGGCCCCGTAAAGCGCCATACTCTGGACTATGCCAGAGTATAATCGGCGGACACTCGCGCTCGGGCCCCCACATTGGGAAGGAGGCGGCCGAGCGCGTCGGCTGTTTTCATTAGGCGGGGTTCGAGGCGGCGGAAATGTTCCTCGAACCCCCAGCGCCCGTCAATTGTCAGCCCCAGATAATTAAAATGGGCTGAAGCACGATCGACACCCCGTTGACCGTGACAGAGGTCCCGGCCGGGGGGCGTCGGCGAGGCCCGTGAAAGATCAGGGCCTCGGTCTTAGACAGAGCCACTCGTAAGCCGAGCGACTCTATCCTTCGTACGACTAGCGTCGTGTACACCGACGCTAGCCGCACAGCCTCCTCAGCGTCCCTCCCTCTGGCCGTTACCAATGTGTCGTCTGCATAACAGTACAGACGGACACGCGGCGGGAGGGACACGCGCAGCACGTAGTCATAGCCGAGGTTCCACAGGAGGGGCCCAAGAACTGAGCCCTGCGGAACCCCGGCGCTCACCCGGCGGCTGCCGACTTGCCCGTCGCTGCGGGAACGCGATATCTCGCCCGTCCAGGAGGCTTAACGAGGCCTCCAGTCAGCTTTCGTAAGCTGCCTTAATTAAATTAGCTGAAATACTTAGGAGCAAGTACAGCCGATCCGTGGTTTAAATTCGGCAATAATTGTTATATTTGGCAATAATTGTATATTTTGGTTATTATTGTATAAGTTATTAAATTTCGGCTTTATTGTACAATTTAATAAAATTTAGCTATTAATGTATATTAATTAAAATTCGTCTATGTATTATTGATTCAAATTCGGTTATTAGCGTATAATTTATTAAAATGCGGCTGTAATTGTATAATTGATTGAAATTCTGCTATTATTGTATAATTTATTAAAACTCGGTTATTAATTTATATTAATTAAAATTCGACTATAATATATAAGTAAATTTATCAAAATTCGGTTATTATTGCATAATTTATTAAAATTCGACTATTATTGTATAATTTATTAAAATTCGACTATTATTGTATAATTTATTAAAATTCGACTATTATTGTATAATTAATTAAAATTCGACTATTATTGTATAATTTATTAAAATTCTGCTATTATTGTATAATTTATTAAAATTCTGCTATTATTGTATAATTTATTAAAATTCGGCTATTATTGTATAATTTATTAAAATGTGTCTGTAATTGTATAATTGATTGAAATTCTGCTATTATTGTATAATTTATTAAAACTCGGTTATTAATTTAATTACTAATTAAAATTCGGACTATATATGCATAATTTATTAAAATTCGACTATTATTGTATAATTGTTTAAAATTCGGCTATTACTGTACAATTGTTTGAAATTCGACTTTTATTGTATATTTAATCAAATAATTACACCTGTTTCGTCTCTATCATCAAAATATTACATTACAAATATACATTACACTTACTTCCGATGCGTACTTAAGTAACGTTAATATAAAATCATGTCTACATACATTTCGTGCATACGCTATGTGACTAAGATATCACTTTGACATTGGCAATTTATGCGGTAGGTGCCTGGGAAAAAGTTGACATTCTTGTTCTGTGCTGTTTCCTCGTGCCTGATATATCAGTGCAGCAGGCTGTGCTTGCTGCTTGCACAGTTTTGGTATCATGCAGCGGTATGTGTTATTGCTTGTTTTGTTATTGTTGTGGGTATTGTTGTATGGTATATTATAAACGTTTTTTTTTCTTTCATAGGTTTGCTTTTGCTGGTCACTGTTCATAGACAAGCCATAGAGATTAGGCGATCAAATTTATTCGGGCGGCTTCTACTTGACCTCTATATCTACCCAGAGATTAACCGAGATCAACCTACCCTGGCAGAAAAATAAATAACCGTAAATAACCGTAAAACCGTGAAAGTTCTGTAGTTATTCATTAGTTTAATATTAAGTTGGCTTGGGCTATAATACAATTATAGATTATATTTGCTTTGGTAGATCGAAGGAATTTACTTTGAATATACATATATTGTAAAGTAATTAAAAAAATTACTAACATAATAATTTAATATGTAGTATTTATCTTAAAATCTTTTAGTCCAAGCTTTAGTGCAAGCTGATTATGAAACTCAGTTGATCAACTGATAAATGGTAGAGATTCATTGGTGCTTTATGAAGATAATTTTCACATTGAATCTAAATAAAGCAGCGATGTAACTCCACTATGTGTCAGTTTCCGTCAAATTTTATAGCAATAGAGTTGCGTAATCAAGGGTTGAGCGCGCACCGTAACCGCAAGGTGTCGGGTTCCGATCAAGGGCCGGTCGGAAGTATCGATCTTAATGTTGCTTTTTAACGTTTTTTACAATGCCGGCAAAAGTTCCTTTATAATTTTCACCCTCGTAGGAGGGTATAAGTGGTCTGTTCTGATTTCAATTATTTCATTTTGATTCTATGTTAGTCGTGTTTTAACAAATAAACAAAGTAGCGTCGATGGCGCTGTGGTTACGGCACTGGTTTACGAATCTGATGATTCGGGGGGCCGGTGGTCGATCCTGCCACAGACCAACGTGTTTTTGTGTTCTTGTGTTTTTGAATTTCATATGTACATGTATCTGTTACCCCTACGGTGCAGGAAAACATGGTAAGACAACCTGCATACACTTGCAAAGAAATTCAAAGGTTGTGCACTCAACCAATCCGCACTGGTGCCAGCGTGGTTGACTAAGGTCCATTCTGCAGAGATCGGGCGACATCTGTCTCCGCCGGCATTAATTGCGGCAATGCTGGCGGACGAGGGAGGTTGGAGGGCTGTAGCCTCATTCTGTGCAGCAGTGATGCTCCAGAAGGAGGCGGCGCCGAGCTCGGTAGCCGCTGGTCGCCGGCGGGCGCGAGTAGCGCGTAAGTCGCGCCCACGGATACGGCGTCGTCGGTGGAGGAGATCGGGGGAGGTATTGAAGCTTCTCCCGAGAAGGGCTCCCCTGCTTCGGCAGGGGAGCGGAGGCTGAGGGTTCCTGGAAGTCGCTTGTTGTACCTGGGGGCTTCCTACATGCCTGAGAAAGGCCGTCCAGAATGTTTTTAGCGGATAGTGACTCGGGACGAAGTCCATTCGTTGTCTTTGCCCTTAGGGCAACGACGTCCATAAACAGAAGTTTTACTGTTTAAAAAAAGAAGGTGCAATCGTTTAAATATATATAGGGTAGGCTCATGCCCCTTGGTGGGGCATATGCACGCATATGGGCTGTGATGATGACACAACAATTCGGGAAGATGGACAAATATTTAGGCGCCGCAGCGAGTGCTAATTTTCAGTCGAGTAAGCAATTTTCAATAGCTTCCATATTACTTATTTCGTCCGCTAAATTGCAGTTTTAGTGTGAAGGGTAAGATAGGCAGTGAAATCATTGGGTACTGTGACTTTACACCTTATGTCACATGTTAATAACGTTCACTATGGCTTATATGAGCATTGCAGACTTCGGTGAATCTCAGGACCAACTTGTACTATATGCGACTGTAACACATAACATCAAGCTGGCAGCCTACTTGTTTATCAATTTATATAATACTAGCATTCTGCCCGCGGCTTCGCCTGCGTGGATTTCGGGATTGGGTCTATAGAGGATTAAGGGTCATAGCTTTTGCTCACGGCTACATATGCGCGGAAGTCGGTTTATGGCGCGAAGGTTTTATCTCGCTTGCCGTGGGACTATCCGTTTTTCCGAGATAAAAAATACCGCAAAACCTTGCTCAAGAATTACTCTATCTATTGATGAAAACCGCATGAAAATCTGTGCAGTAGTTTTTGAGCGAAGCCTTTATTGCACATCCCGTGGGATCTGTCGATTTTTCCGGGATAAAAAGTAGCCTATGTTACTCGGGGATAATGTAGCTTTCCAAAGGTGAAAGAATTTTTGAAATCGATCCAGTAGTTTCGGAGCCTATTCATTACAAACAAACAAACAAACAAACCTTTCCTCTTTATAATATTAGTATAGATATATAAAACAGTAATAATAACTCTGTCAAAAAATATGTCGAATTGTTACACAATCCGTTCTAAATACATGTACTGTAAGAGAGTTCTTATTAGTATTTTTTTTTAAAGTAGGCTTGCGTTTGTCCACAATCTCACCTGATGGTAAGTGACGATGAGGACTAGGATGGAACACGCTTACCTAGCAAATGCCTATTCCCTCGTGACTTGAAGACCGTAAGATTATATTGTTCCGGGAACACAGACGTCGGCAAATAGTTCCACATCTTAGCCGTTTGTATTAAAAATGAAGACTGGAACCGTATTGTACGTGTGCGAGGATAGTCCACCACGTAAGGATGGTAGTTAAGCCTACGTCTGGTTCACTGGTGGTGGAAAGGAACGGGTGGAATTAATTCATGTAATTCCAACGCACACTCTCCGAAATGCAACCTATAGAAAACCGAAAGGCAAGCAACTCTTCGACGGTGTTCCAGACTCTGGAGACGTGAGTTTATAAGTGTTTCGTCGTCGATAAGTTTTCTAGCTCGCCTTTCTACTGATTCCAAGGCAGCTAACTGATAACGGGCAGAGCCGTCCCAAAGATGGCAGCAGTACTTCATGCAGGATCGAACCTGGGCTTGATATAGGTTGAGCACCTGTTCTACAATGAAGTAGCGCCTAAGGATAAAATGCATTTTTATAATTGGTAATTTATGAAATTTCTTTTATTTTATAAATTCTACTAGAATAGGGTCACGTGCTCCGGCCCTCTCTTGAGGAGCAGTCGCTGTCACTACAAACAGCAAGGTGATTAGGAGCAAGGCTCAGGCTGAGCTTAGTCAGTAGGTCACATCAGTCGAGCCTCGATCGGTCTGGAGTCCCACATAACCATGACACTCTCTTCTCCTAAGGTTTTGAAACGATAAGGACGATATACACGATTAAGTTCTTATTATTGCATTTTTAGGATTTTTCAGAAAAGTCATCATTTATCATTAAGGTCCTTTGTCCCCTAGTTGGGGCAGAGGGTGTTTACACTGAGTCTCCATCCCGCACGGTCTTGAGCTTCGCATATGATTTCGCTCCAGGTTTTTCCAATGGCTTTCGCTTCGACAATGACAATCCGCCGCCAGGAGACGTTTTTTGAATCATTAGACGTGAATTTGGAATTCGAATACAAATACAAATCGTGCGCGAAATTATTTTCTACTGATTACAATTTTTTAGATTTTTGAATCACTTGAATTCAGTGTTGTCATTAAAAACAAAAACCGGCGAAGACCCACACGTGAAACGGATCATTGTCAAGGTCACTTCTGCTTTGAATATTCTACTAGTAGAAATCAAAAACGAATGGGTTGAACCACTCGTTGCACAACGCACGAAATGAAAGTTCAGAAATAGTGAATAGGAAAATTCGTATACGAATCTCACGATTTCGAATGCGAATTGGTTTTCTATTGTTTCAAAAATTTGTCTCCAGGTCTGTTTTAGACGACCACGTTTGCGCTGTCCTTAGGGATTCCAGTCTAGGGCTTACCTCGGAATGTGGTTTGGGTCCCTTTGGAGAGTGTGACATATCCAACTCTATTTACGGCGTTTGATCTGCTGGACTTCATCACAACATTCCCAAAGCTGCTCATTGGGATTTTTTTCAGGCCAATAAATACCGATAAAAACCGAAAACTGAATCATCACAAAAATATATCAATGGCAAACTTTTCCTGTGAACGCACGTATCGTTAGGTAAACATTGGACATCATTGCCGGCCATTTTGTATCGCCCGCATTGCCTGCATATTTCCCGAGCTAGATGGCGGATCAAAGTCCACGGAACTTGTGCGGCAACTAGCTAGCGGATTCCAACAACTACTTAGGACGACAAAGTTGTAAGTCAGACAACCACCGACTTGCGTAATACCATGTCACAGTGACCGATGTGCGCTGGCAAGGACGTATTAACAATATTGTACATATTGGACACAGTAAGTTAGTTCCATATTTTTTTAATAAGAATAGTTAAAAAACTGATTTTTGCACGGACTTTGAATTGAAATAAAATTTTGTTGAATTCAGAGTTTTGGACAACCTTAGAAAATGAGTTAATCCTAGTTTACGATTCGTTACTTACAGCTTGGACAAATGTAGCTGCTTGTATTGTAGGCTGTATTATCGATACCTTCTAACATCAGATCATTCATATCATCAAAAACCTTTAGACTATCGTCATCTGAACACCCATGTGTTTATTAATTATAATAGATTTTCTTAACATATTATTATTATTAAAATATCTTTATGCATTATATTTATAAAACAGACACCCAACTAATGGTAAGTCGCACTAATCGCTTATAGTATAAGTGACTCCTGTAAGATTTGCAACAATCTCAAGAGAAGTTAAGTGTATTTATTCAACCTTTTAAACTGGAATACTTCAATGGTAGCTATAGGTTTACTATAATCACTTAAAACGGAAATAAAACCACAGCGCAAGCGAGATGGCGATATACGCTGCAAGAGCGGTGTCTCGCTTTCAATATTGTTTTAACTCTACTCTAAGGGGCCATCCATAAATTACGTCACACGGTTAGGGGGAGGGAGGGGGTTGACGAAGTGTGACATTGTGTGACAAGGGGGTGGGAGGGATCTTAAATTTCGTGACGTCACATTTTAAAATCTATTATAAGCTAACTGTTAAAACACAAATTTTAAATTATTACTATATAAGTATGATAAGTGCTGTAAATATTAACTTTTATTGTAAAGTCTGTATACTCTCATAAATAAATAAAGGAATAGTATCTTCTTCTATCTATTAATAGGGTACTCCCGAAACGTACTATTTTTCTAATTGATTATAGTAGGTGATTTTGAAAAATATAATAAGATAATCATGAAATGACCATATACTTATTTAATATAAGTAATCGTTTTTAGTTTTGTTAATTGATTTGATGTTAATTTTATTAAAATGAAAATAAAACTGATTTCGAAACCGCTTTTATCATTCAATAATTTCTATAATTTCAAAATTTGTGACGTAACACTATGGGGGGGAGGGGAGTCTCACAAATGTGACTAGCTGTGACAAGGACGGGGGGAGGGGCAAAAAAGCACGAAATTCGTGTGACGGAATTTATGGATGACCCCTAAGCGGTCATGCCAAGACCTCTGATTTGATTCATAAATATATAAAAATAAAATGATAAAATTATAAGCTTACTAGCGACGCGCCCCGGCTTCGCACGGATGCAATGCTGATACTATACACTACAGAAAAACTCTGAATGATGTGTATAATAAATTCTAGTTTAAAAAACTAAAAAAACACGCTTTTGTAAATTAATTGAATTAAAAAATTAAAAATAAACTGAAAAATTAATATTATTGAACAAAACACGCGGGGTGCTTATGTTATTATTGTATGTATGTTATGTTATCATACATATATATTATATTTATTTAGTTGTAATTTGATTTGATTGATATTAACCCTACTCTTCAATCACTCTATCTATTGAAAAACCGCATCAAAATCCGTTGCGTAATTTTAAAGATTTAAGCACATAGGGATATAGGGACATAGAAAGCGACTTTGTTTTATACTATGTAGTGAACTCTTACCGTAAGATTCTACGAAAACTTTGCAGACTTGACCTCACTGCCCGTGACATACTGCAACCAATAATATACTGTACGTGTGACGTAAAATAACTCAAACGTGGGGTCTGAGTTTGACAGATCGCGGGAAATCTCAGCGTGCTTACGAGAAAACTGCGCCTCTGGCCGGTGATTCAAATCTGTGGGGGATTCTGTGGAATGCGTTTGCGAAAAATGTGGGCGGCGTGAATTTGAATCTGTCTAGACGCCAATTATTCACGGCGCAAACATTTTTCTTGCACAACTCTACAATTACTCATTATTATACATCAATAACACGCGCCATTTCACAATCTTTATCAATAATAATTATGTTAATTTCGTGCTTAGCGATCAATCAAATATAATACAAAAAATGTAAGGGAATAGAAATTTATACAATCAGGTGCAAAAAATTACTATGGACAAAGACTGCCTAAATAATTGGTGTCTAAAATATATAATACTAGCGACCCGCCCCGGCTTCGCACGGGTGCAGTGAAGAAATGGTTATGGTGGGTTATCCCTAAGAGATAGACATATACCATCGCGGACTTTTTTGTGGATTTTTGTAAGTTGTACAATACTGTAGTACATTATTTTGTAGGGTTATCTCGTAGGGTTCAGCCAGCGTTTGCAATATAAGCGCAAAAAAACGTACTTATTTACGACATCACATTAGAAACCTTTAAATTTATCAGTGTTTCTCTACTATATTATGCATTTATTATACATACAAACCTTCCTTAAGAATCACTCTATCTATTAAAAAAAACCGCGTCAAAATCCGTTGCGTAGTTTTAAAGATCTAAGCATACATACGGACATACAGCGAAAGCGACTTTGTTTTACTCGTATACTATGTATTGATATTGAAGTTCGGCACGTAAACTTAACAACAACCACAAGCACGGCACGGTAATGGACAAGAAAGAAAGAAAGAAAACGAACTACATGTAACTATCCATTACAGTGGTTACGTTAAGACAACGCCAGGAGACGTGCGATCGGAGAATCGATGAAATGGCAAATTTAATAATATCGCAGTACTAATTAGACCGCAACGCATCTGCGTAATTGATAGCTCGAGCTGAGGCCCGTGCCGCGCCGATATTGCTAAATAAGCATTTTACAATAAACTCACACTCGCTTCGAACTCGAAATAAACATCTTTCATTAGGTCTTACAAAAATGACAGATGAGCAACGTTTTTGTAATATGTAACATAAACAGGCAAAATAATAATAATACTTTATTTCAAACATATGTGCAATTTAGTATTTAACGATAACCCCCACACTAGGCTGTGCCTGTCCTATGACAGCTTTCACGATTTGGTTTAAAAGGCACTGAAATGCGGTACCTACGTTTCGTGTCAAAGAATACACATACATAAACTACATTATGACTGAGTAACATAGGCTATATTTAGTGCTAGATTACTATAGAAATATATAAACAATGCAATTTATTGCAATGCTATTTACTGTTTACGGGCTAGAGAATCCCTAAAAGAATTGTTCAAAGAAATTAATATTTAGCTTTAGCTAGTCAATATATATATGATAATTTAGTTTTTGTATATAGAAACTATAATAAATTCAATAAAAACAGTGATCTACATAGTGTGAATACTAGAAACAAAAATAAAATTGCCGTTCCAATGTTCAGACTCCATAAAACTAGCTGTTCGTTCTTGGGGAAATGTATGTCTATGTTTAACAAACTTCCGCAAAGTGTCATTGATTTGCCTTTATATAAATTTAAAATCCATATCAAAAAGACACTCATGAGTAAAGGTAAGTGACTATCTAAATGATCACACTATTTGGGAATAGGGACACTATTCATAGAGCCATGTTTGGCAACTACATTATTTATAATATTGTATTATTTTTATATGTGTATGTAAACATATATACGACTGTAATCATATTAGGTTTGATTGTATCTTATACTATATTGTATTTGTATATTATATTATTATGTAGCTTAATTCACGTATCTTTATAAGACACGGTCCTTTATAAGGCTTGCGCGGGGATACAGATCCAACGCGTAGAGGCCATTTAAGCGAAATTTAATGAAAGTGTGCGTGGTGTGTACCAACTGGGTCTAATCTCTATCTGCACCATGAAAAATGCAGCCAAAGACTATACCCAGTTAGATGCACAGAAACTATTGTCATTAGTGGTCAAAACGTTTGTGGCCTATTGCATTTCGATTTAGGTGGTAATGAAAACAGGGTTATGGAAGAGACTCCAGTCACCTGTCTTCTCAAAGCCTCCTAATTGATTTAAATATGACAGGTGGTGACTCGCCGCTCACTAAATGGGCCCCCCAAAAAAGCAGACCAATATTGGTGCGAAGAGAGCAACATTGGTGTGAACGGCTAAGGGTGTAGAGAGGTGTGTCTGCGACAGCGATCGAGACGCCGTCGGCGTTATGACATTATTACACTTCCACCCTTCGAGCATTTGCTCTTGCGACTCCACTCTGTCCGGCTGGTTAAGGCAAGACAGAGGCGGGTGGCATACGCCCCCCTGAAGCACGGTACTCGGTCCTCGTGACACAACTCACCGACAGCTCGCCACAAGCTGCCCTGAGGGAGACTGACTGCACTGATGGGGCATTTATGGCAGTCAAGGGGCATTAAATGCCCCACCAGCGGGCGATGGGGTCGTCACTTCCCTACGCCTATTATTATAATTATTAACATTGAAAAAGGAGATAAAAAATAGACCTTCAGAGTTTCTTGCCTGTTCTTCTCGAGAAGGCTCTCCCAATTTCCGAACAGGTGTCGAGTCAATTTTTTTTTCCTTTTTCGTACGTACGGACAAGGTTTTTGTTTTTTTTTTTAAGCTTTTTTTCTGTTTTGTTTGTTGACGTCAATAAGTGCCTATAAAGGTCTATGTTGAATAAAGATTATTTTGATTTGATTTGATTTTTGCAAATCGTCCGCGGGTGAAACCGCGGGACACAGCTAGTTATTTGTATACCCTGACCAAATATCGTCAATGAGACGAATGGAAAGAGATATTAATGCATCAAATATTTCTTAACAATATTAATAGGAAAATCCCCGCTGAGTCAGAAGTGCGCTGATAAGGATATAGCACATATGTGGCCGTCATCACAACCGCTGTGACTGTACTGTGACGATTTTCCTGCCGCGTAGTAAGAACTAGTGGATATCTGTGCCACAGGAACTGACGAATTAAGGATGACACTTTGCTTTTATCACTTGTTACAAACTGCTATATAAAAGTATTCTTTTAAATCGATTCCCCTTTCTCGATACCTAATTGATTAAAGCTAAAGAAAAATATTATATAATAAGTTAATATCAATAAATTAAAAACAACCTATTACATATAATTCACAATTAATCTAAACTCAACTTACCTAAATACAGAAAAACAACAACTAAAGCTATTATATTAGTTTGCAATAACTAAATACAAATTATTCGAAAACAATTTGTCAATTAAATAATAGTCTATGAACATTGTATTGTCTACAGTTCGGAATGAAGGATTTTTGTAAAAGAAAGAACAGAAATATTATAACACCATATAATATATCCGAGATTACATCTTACACCAACATAAATCAACATAAATTCTCACATAAGATTATAAAACTGCATTACAATTACTCACACGTTTTCTGCAGTACACTCCGTCCTATATTCTTACTATACCACTTCAAGTTAGTCAGCTCTTCACAACTGTCTAATAACGAATGGCACCATGTGCGATACCATGCTAACAAGTGAACGAACGACAAAAAGACTGAACGTTGGTAATCAGTTGCAGGTTTTATTGTTTTACTTTTACTTAATATTTACCGTGGATTTCTTTTAGAACCCTACGAATAATTTACAAAACTAATATAAGAATATGTCAATTATAATTTGTATATTGATTGATATTTAGTAACGGAAGTATTACCAGTGCTGAATGTACGATAGATTGAATGAACAATAAGAAGAGTGGTTAGTCTTTGCAATCCTATACAATTTATAAGATAAATATATAACTATTGGGTACGTTATATGTAATAAAGCTAACAGCTCGGCCATCCTGCTTGAAGCATGTCCTCATGCTTATTGCTCATGTTTCTATTATTACATACGTTACATAATAAATAAGGAGATATTAGAATCATGTATCATTACATCCTGTTAACATTATTTTTACTGGTTGATAATTGACAACAAACATAGTGAAATATGTGTAAGGAAACTTAGTAATAATCTAAATTAAGTATACAGCAGTTCCGCAGATCGAACTAATAATTGTGTTTAAATACAAACTAATATTTACAAATTGATTTTGTAAATCTATACGTCAATACACAAGGTCCTAGCAATGTTACAATTTGTGCATAAATACTTAGTACATTTTCAATATTTTAATATAGTGTAAATCAAATCCATTTTCAAAATAATTAAATTAATGATTATAGTAATTAAATAAAATAAAAAATAAAGTAAGTAAAAAAAAGTAGACATATATGGTAAAAATATTTCCGTAGAGAGGGAAGACATCACATGATTTTTGTAATTCGTTTACAATTTGATACGATTACACAAAACTATGATTACACAAACTATAGATTAACCTATATATAAAGAAAGTACAGCCAGCAATACTTCAGGCATTATATTTGTGTTATGATAAACATCCCAGTTACAAACGGCATAAGGACCGTCTCAAGATCAATATGTTACGTTTGTTGAAGTATTGCTGTGGCTACCTTTGAACACATATTTACTAAATTGAAATAAAATTAAAAATAACTGTGAACGGGTAGTAGAATCAATGTGAATCTGCGACTCATTTCGGTTACTAATTAAAAATCTAATTCATTTTCACTATTACTATTGGAACAATTGTCTTCGCTGCTTGTTAAGTCTCTACGAAATATAAGCCAGGGGTGTATTTTGTCAACAGCCACTATAGCTTCATAGCGACGCCCATGTTTGCGAGTCATTGGAGTGTCTTCTATTAGGTATCTATCGTTAGGGAGCACTTTAGTAATACGATATGGTCCTTGAAACTTAATTGCTAATTTTTGAGATTTGCCATCATGGGGAATTTGCCTCTCTACTCGAACTAAGTCTCCGGCCACGTATTTTGTTCCAGGTTTCCTGTTCCTATTAAACCTCTCAGAGTCCTTAAGCTGTTGTTCTTTAATATTTTCGCTCGCTCTATCTCTAACTGTGCCTAACTCTTGTGGACTTGTGATTTTGGTTGTATCTGATATAATTTGACCTAAAATTCCTTCAGATTTACTTACTATATTAAAACCAAATACTAACTCCGACGGACTTTTTTTTGTTGTTTTATGAACTGTTGTATTAATACCTAACTGAATGTCGTAAATATAATTATCCCATGACCTATCATCCTGATTATGAGTTGAGGCTGACAATGCGTCCAGAATAGTCCTATTAAAACGTTCGACTTGCCCATTTGCCCTGGGAGTCGCAACAGCATTAGTAACATGCTTTATCCCGTATAGGAAGGTAAAGTCTTTAAACACTTTACTGGTATAACTTGTACCTTTGTCAGTTATGAGCCGATTTGGTACTCCAAAATAGCTTATATGTTCTTTGAGAACCCGTATAGTGGTTGCCGATTTGGTATTCCTAACGGCGGTAATATTGACGTACTTCGTAAAACTATCTACCAATACTAGCAAATAACAATTACCCCTTTTACTTTTTATGAAGGGACCCAAATGGTCGGCATGTACAGTATGGAAAGGGACGCTAACTTTTTCGATCGGGTGCAATTCACCCTCACGTTTACCGCCATGTATTTTATGGTGAGCACATTCTAAGCAAGACTGGACATACTTTTTTATAAAACGACGCATTTTTGGGAACCAATAGTGCTGTTGGATTCTATGTAAAGTTTTGTCAAAGCCGTAGTGTCCTATATCATCGTGGTTTCTTTTAACTATTTGCCAACGAACTCCCCTCGGGACCAACCACCTAATTTCATCATTTACTATACGATATACTCTGTCGTTTTTCAATCTATAGTTTTTATGCACATCGGAAACTAACGAGGTACTCGGGTCAGCTAGAATTTGCTTGATTTTTAATACTTCGTCATCGGCGTCCTGAACTGTTGCAATCCAGTCATGATCTGAAGTTTCGATGGATAAAACGTCTAATATGTGACTTTCTGATATGGGAGGTTCGACTGGACTACGGCTCATAGCGTCAACATGAGTCATTCTAGTTCCTGGACGATATTCTATATTAAAATCAAATTCTTGTAACTGAACCCACCAACGCGCTACTCGGGGAATCAAATCACGTTTGACAAGTGTAGATTTTAAGGCATTACAATCAGTATAAATTGTAAAAGGTTTCCCTAATAAATATACCCTAAATCTGTTCAAAGAAGCTACCACTGCGAGCGTCTCGAGTTCATAGGAGTGAAGTTTACGTTCATCAGCCGTAGTTTTACGACTAAAGTAGGACACAGGATGTAATATTCCTGCAGAGTCGTATTGTAATAGAATACCAGCTAGACCTTCTTTACATGCGTCTGTATGAATTTGGGTTGTAGCTTGAGGATCATAAAGGGTCAGTAGTGGACGATTTACGAGTGAAGTTTTTAAAATTTGGAAGGCTCTCTCTTGTTCTTTTCCCCATGACCAAGCATAATCTTTTCTTAGGAGATCAGTTAATGGTGACGCTATAATTGAGTAATTTTTGATAAAGCGTCTGAAAAACCCTGATAGACCTAGAAACTGTCTGAGCTCGTGCTGATTATTGGGAGTGGGGAACTTAGAAATTGCTTCGGTTTTCCTGATGCCAGGTTTAATACCGAAGAATTAACTTCAAAACCTAAGAACTCTATTGTGTCCATAAAAAAGTTACATTTACTAAGCTTTAATGTAAGGCCACCGTCACTAAGAAGTTGTAAAACTTCTTCTAACCTCTCTAATCCTTCAGGAACTGTACGACAAGGGATTAAAATGTCATCCATATAAACTATGGCATACTTAATTTTAGCATCATGCAGGATTTTATTGATGGTGCGCTGAAAAACTGAAGGCGCATTTACTAAGCCGAATGGCATGCGATTAAATTCAAACTGTCCGTCTGGTGTAACGAAGGCAGTTTTGTGTCGCGACTGTTCATTAATTGGGATTTGATAATAGCCAGAGGCTAGGTCTAGTGATATAAATAGCTTATGTCCAGCCAACTGATCTAGTTGATCCTCTACACGCGGAAGGGGGTAGTGGTCCTTCTTAGTTTTTCTATTAAGGGCCCTGTAATCAACGCATAATCGTTTTTCGCCGGTCTTTTTATGAACTAAAACTATAGGACTGGCATAAGGAGACGATGATTCCCTTATTATACCACTATCCAACATCTCTTGGACCATATTACTAACGAGAGATCGTTGAGCATGTGATAATCGATATGGTCTATAAACGACAGGCTCAGCGTCTTCCAGTGTTATAACCATTTCAGCTACATTAGTAAATCCTAGGTCCTTGAGACACTTTGAAAAGCAATAACTATATTTATTAAGTAGCTGCTGTAACTGTAAACGTTCATTATCATTTAAATATTTGCCACATTTTATTAAATCATCAGAGTTAACAGTATCAAATGACAAGGTACAACAATTTAAAATCTGCGACTTAATCAATTGACTAGCATTAATGGATCGAGCCAGTAATGAATTTTTACCTATGGTTATACCATTTTGTGATGCGTTATAAATAAGTAATGATCCTTGGCCCCTTTTCATTTCGTATTCACCCGAAAAAAGGTAATATTCCTTTCCTTCTATGCCTCTAAGTGAGCCATGTACATATACACAACCACTAAACTCAGGTTCGGTTTTAACTGAAACAATCCCTAATGAACCTTTCTCCAAGGCAACATCGGTATTACAAAATAAGTGTATTTTGTTGATATCAATTCTCTCGAAAATAAGTTTATCGGGAGTTTTTGTAATTACTATGTCTGGCAGTTCAGTAAAAGAATGTCCTAATAACGCAGGATAACTCAGGACGTAATCTTCAACAATGAAAATATCGATATTTTTCTTGATCCCTTGAACTTCAACTTCAACGTTAGCGACACCTATTGGGCCAATCAGATTATTGCCGATACCTTTTAGTACGGGTAGATTAATAGAATTGTCAAAGGAAAGAGAGAGTTGTTTAGCTTGACTAATTTTTATTAAAGAGCATTGACTCCCCAAGTCAATATGGCATGGTACTTTATTACCATTAATTTTTATATCAATTATATATTTATGACAGAAACTATCATTAGTACTTAACTTAGATACTTGCTTCTCTATCCTATCCTTTGTATGCGATTCAGTACGAAGTGTCTCAGAACTTAATTTATTTCTATAACAGCTTGTAGCTAGATGTCCTACCCTATCGCATATAGAGCACTTAACGAGAGGTTTCCCACACTTGAAGCTGGGGTGACCAATTTCATTACAGTTAAAGCAACGAATACTTGAGTTTGTATGTCCCGACTTAGAATTAGTTGGGCGGTTTGTAACGTTAAAGGGTGTTTTACGATCGAATCTAATCCTAGCATTATTAAAATCATGACTTTCTTTATTATGGGCAACCTTAACTGTACGAAAATTTTTAATACTTGTTCAGGCTCCCTAAATTGGGCGGCTTGTGCGCCTACTTTAATAGCACGGTCCTCTACACCATACAAAATACAATCTACTGCTTGCCTTCCAAATATTTTACATCTATTAAGTAAATTAAGTTTTGCGTAATAATAATGCTCCAATGACTCGCCGTATTTAACACGCTTAGCAAGCATTTCTGTTAGGAGTTCAGCGTAGTCCTCCCGACAAGGAAAAGACTCTAATAATTTTCTCTTCCATTCAGACCAAGAGTGTAGGACGGATGGGAGACCCTGATACCAGGTTTTTGCCAGCCCCGTTAATTTTTGTAACGCGTAGTGAATTATTTCTTTCTCTTCCCACCCATATATTTCGGCACACTCTTCAACTTTGGTAAGCCAAACTAAAATGGACTGGTCTTTACTCATAGGATCGAATTCTGGTATGACATTAGAATTAAAAGGTAGTTTAGGTCTATCTGAACTCCTAACACTTTCCAAAATTGACAAAAACTTATTTAACACAATATTAGTATCATTATCTTTAGTATTCCTATCGCGGTACTCACTGCCAGACGCTCCGTCGTCTCGCGCTACTCTTCTGGAGTGCTTCCCCCTCACGTGTCTCCGATGTCTCCTTGTAGAAAGATCCTCATAATCTGTAGAGTCACTATCACTTTCGAAACGCCTCCGTTTTGTTCCATGCTCACAGTGTTGGGATAGTCCTTTATCTATTTTGCTCATTTTAGAGACCCCTTTTTTTTTCATGCCATCAGTTGTTAAAATAACACTTCCTTCTCTTCTTTCTATCCTTATTGTTCCTTCGTCCTCTAACCTGGACATATTTATGCTCTCTGACCTGAACATTCTATTACCCTCTGACCTGGGTAATTCTAAGCTCTCTGACCTGAGCATTCTACCCTCTAACCTGGGTATTTCCCTGCTCTCTAACCTGAGCACCGTACCCTCTAACCTGGGTACCCCATTGCTCTCTGACCTGAGCATATTATTTCCCTCTAACCTGGGTATTGTCTGGACATTTTCTAACAGTCCTTCCAATCGACTGTGTGTATTAGAGTCCATTATAATTAGCCTAAAATAAAAAAAATGATCACTAGAGGGCCGAAATACTAAAAGGTTTTAGGGGAGCTTTCAGAGAAACAAAATAATAAAAGGGGAAAGGATGCAGCACTGTATACATTTCAAATGGAGATCATGTCCTACCGTAGGTATTAAAAAAAAAAAAAATAATAATAATAATGCCACATCACTGGCAAATGATTTCATAAATATAGCTTGAAAAAAAAAAAAAAAGAACATGGGTCGTAAAAGGATATTATTACTATATTCCAAAAAAAAAATATATATATATAAAAAAAAAAAACAGACTCCGACAATTGGGTAGACGACAATTTTTTTTTTTATTTCTATATATAATAAGAGTACTCCTTTAACTGAGAGATATTGTAGAACCAACAGTATACCTGCGCCTATTACTTTTGAAGATACATCAATATGTTTGCGGCGCTGTCGCGGGTCGTTCAAAAACGCTCCATAGTAAAAACACTGCAATCGTGACGTCATAACTCAGTAAACTCGCCTAATATGTATAAGCGTATAAACAAATTTTAAAATAACTTTGTTATTTGTACGTTTATATATATATACCTTCTATATATAAAAAAATATAACATTTAATGTGAGAATGTTAGAAATGTGTTCGTTTCATTAGAATTACGTAAATAATATTTGCTCATTTTTTTTTTGAAATCTAAAAACAATATAAATTAATAATTAAACTGAAATATCTATATTGACATATTTTTACGAGATATAAATTGCTCAAATCAGATAATTGTAGAATAAAAATGGTCATAATCAGTTGTAGTCGTCTACCCTATTATCACAAAAGAAAGGAAGGAAAAAAAATAAGCATGATCAAAATACAAGAACGCGTGTGCAGGTGCGTACACGCACATTTATTTATGTAGTATGCAAAAATACTAAAATATTACGCCAACTTTCTA
This sequence comes from Scirpophaga incertulas, assembly GCA_036419045.1. Taxonomy (NCBI): domain Eukaryota; kingdom Metazoa; phylum Arthropoda; class Insecta; order Lepidoptera; family Crambidae; genus Scirpophaga; species Scirpophaga incertulas. The sequence goes on along the minus strand of CM071645.1, from coordinate 21,043,558 downwards.
TTAAATTTGGCTCATATCATTAAAATTTTGTAGGGTAGTTTCATTATTAAACTACTTTGATATTTGCGGACGTGGAAAGACAATGTTATCTTTTACGATCCCACTTCTGAACTATTGTCTACAGTTCGGAATGAAGGATTTTTGTAAAAGAAAGAACAGAAATATTATAATACCATATAATATATCCGAGATTACATCTTACATCAACATAAATCAACATAAAATCTCACATAAGATTATAAAACTGCATTACAATTACTCACACGTTTTCTGCAGTACACTCCGTCCTATATTCTTACTATACCACTTCAAGTTAGTCAGCTCTTCACAACTGTCTAATAACGAATGGCACCATGTGCGATACCATGCTAACAAGTGAACGAACGACAAAAAGACTGAACGTTGGTAATCAGTTGCAGGTTTTATTGTTTTACTTTTACTTAATATTTACCGTGGATTTCTTTTAGAACCCTACGAATAATTTACAAAACTAATATTATAAATATGTCAATTATAATTTATATATATTGATTGATATTTAGTAACGGAAGTATTACCAGTGCTGAATGTACGATAGATTGAATGAACAATAAGAAGAGTGGTTAGTCTTTGCAATCCTATACAATTTATAAGATAAATATATAACTATTGGGTACGTTATATGTAATAAAGCTAACAATTGTATACTAACAAGCTTTCTATGAAACTATTTTGTATTGTTTTTTCTTTGGATTTTGTCTTGTTATTTTTGTGTCAAATAGATGGTTACTAAGCAGCATCCCGTTTTAGAAATTTCCTAGTAATTTAATAGTATTATCCGAATTTTTACCTGAATTGGCACATAATTATCCGTAACAATCATGAATAAATGGCTAATAATTAGTTATAGCTTTTATGATATAAAAGAACATATAGATTTTATTTAAAAAAAAATATCAGTGATGACAAACATTTTATAAATGATTTAAAAAAATTACTCACTGAGAAGTGCTATTATAAAATATCTGAATATTTAGAAGACAAAAATATTGAATATCAAAAACAATAAATAAAATTGAAACTATATCATCTCAAAATACAAATTTTATCTGAAATCTAAAATCAATAAATAAATATAATAATATATAAGAATAATAATTTGAAAATATTACATAAATAATAGAATAAATAATTAAATAAATAATAAATTATTATATTAAATTTAAATTAATAATGAGAATAAAACATTTGTTCTTTCCAATATTGCTGTGCTCGACAGGGTCCATAGAGATGCTCATTTATTTATATTAACATGTTTGTACCGATGGATTGCAATAAAGTATTGAGTATTGATTATAAAAATCTGTAATTTTGACTGCGAATTCATCCAATCCCCGCGTTGTCTTGTTTTTACAATGCACCCGATACCCAACTTCAGACACGATCTTGCACACACAACAGATCGGGAAACTGCTAAGCGCATGTTCTTTAGTATGTACCATGCCTAGCAACCATGGAAATGATGGCTATCCAGTAGCCCTAGACAAAATGCACGCACGTCTTTTCTATTCTATTTCTACTATTATAATAGACTAAGCGTTTTCTATCGAAAAATGCTAGACAAAGTGTATCTACTGATAGAATGGCTGTGTCTACCGTGACAGTAGAAAATAGAATAGAAATAGAAAATAATCTACCGTGTTTCGCTTTAAGTTCCTTTGCTTAAAGAGAAAAAATGCCATTAGGAGGAACTTCAAAACATTTCAAACGTGCATACTTCACAATTATTTACCTACATTAATTAGGACAAATTTAAAACAAACTTTGGATTGAAATTAAAAAATCGTTGCGTAGACATTTATTTAGAGGTAAGCATGAGATTTACAATTAATCATTACAAAAGCGACTGTCAGTATTGAATTCTAATTAGCTTTTGTTTACTTACGGTTGTTTCAAAATGACATAATATTAATATTTATACAATCAAGATTATATAAAAGTTTATCAAATTAAAGATCCATACTATTATTATAATTGCAAAAGTAACTCTTGTCTGTCTGCATTTTTAGGAATAATTTGGCAAAAACACACTATTTTGAAACAACAAACAACAATCTATCAGCAATCTATTGGGTATGAGCAATCGCTTTGTTGAGTAGAAATAGAATAGAACCGTATCTATTTTTTACGTCACAAACTACATTTTGTCTATGAATTTGCATAGAACTCTTCTACTGTCAAAAATAGAACACAGACGAGCGATAGAATAGAAACACAGTTAGCATCTTGTCTGCGAGTTTTCTATCAGCGTCATCAAGTCACGTGACATATCTACTGGAAATGTCAGTTCCATACATTTTTTTATGTTATCTATTATGAAAAGCTAATAGAAAGGCATTTTGTCTAGGGGGGCAGTACTGCAACTGCAGATAGAAATCTCTATTTCATGACAAGTCCCTCCAGATACCAGATTTCATAACTGAAAATAATGGTTTTTGTGTAGGATTTATGACCGCTGACAACATTCGGACCGTGGAAAAAAGAAGGGCAAAAAAAAAAGATACGATACTGTCACCACGGATTTATCTCGGTCGCAATTTCGGCAATATAATTCGGATTAATAATTGCATTTTTTACGGAAATATACCACAGTGCTTCATATCATATATACGGCTTTATCTAACTATATCACTTACGAATCAACACAAGCAACAAACATATAGTGTCTTGAAGACTGGATTAGAAAGTGGACGACCACGCGTTCACCTAATTACACTTACAAGTATCATAATGTATGATATATATTTATAAAAACACTAGCGGACCCGACAGACTTCGTCCTGTCAAAAAGATTTGTACAGTGGCAGTTTTTTGTTCCTAATTATTTTATAGATAATGTCGCATAGCCAACCAAATCGGAAAAAAAAGTCTAAATGACCTATTACATTTTGTGGCTATTCAATTTTGGAACGTGACATTAAATCCTCCAACGATGTATTCTGTGCTCCAACGCACGCACGCACACTGTTTTGATAGATATGATTGAATTTCAACTACATGTAGCGTTAATAAAGCGCAAATTGACTCTTTGATGTTAGGAACACACCTTCATTGCTTAGACAACAGCGAGTGCTTGCAATATGAACTTTATACAATAACAATAAAGCTCAATTCGACTGTACGTTTTAGTTAGAAAAACGTTTGCATGGGAAAATAAAAGGGCTGTTTTTAGGGTATTTCCGATAATTATTCGAATTTTCCTCATTGTAAAAACCCTCCTTGAACTTCAACGACAACAAAAAAACAATTGGCCAAATTGGTCCAGGCGTTGTTGAGTTATGAGCTTACCAACACATTTTGCGATTTTTTTATATATAAGAATACGGTAGGACACATTAGTACACAAATACTATACAAGCAAAACGTTGCAAGTGCTGCCTGGTAAGTAAAAGCACATATAATTGCCCAATTAAATAAAACGGGTACAAGCGGGCATCTTTTTTTCGGAACAGTTTTGAATTGGACAATAATGAAGACGAAGAATTGCTTGACAAGCTGGAGCGACTGCAAAATTGGCCATCAGATTTATTGTTGGGCTACGTAAATATGATCATATTTCTCACTATCGCGCCAAGCTGAAATGGCCTCTGAAATCCACATTTTGGCCACTTTATTTAAAAATCCTAAAATACCCTAATTCCCCACAATACCTTCGATCTCGGTTTCATATGCTGCCTCCCTCCTCACGTTCTCTACGCCCATGCTATTCGGACATACTTGAATTGCCTTTTTTTTTTTTTTTTTTGTTTCCCTGAGGAAAATGCATTAAATTGCATACCCCGGCTGTGGCGAGCCGGCGGTTATGTGGGGCTCTCCTCCCCAGAAGGGGAGGCCTACCCACTAAAAACCTCAGGGATGGCCTTCCTCAGGCATGTAGAGAGCCCCCGGGAACATCAAGCAACTTCCAGGAACCCCCAGCCTCCGCTCCCCTGCCTAGAGGGGAGCCCTCCTCGGGAGAGGCTACACTACCTCCCCCGTCTCCTCCACCGACGACGCCCCCCGCCACGGAAGGGGCGTGGTCCATCCCGGGTCGCCGAAGCAGTCGCGATTTCCTCGCGCCCGCCAGCGACCCGCGGCGGCGCCGCAGCTGTGCTACCGAGCCCGGCGCCGCCTTCTTCGAGCGGGATCGGCCATCTCCCGACCCCGCTCGGCGGCCTCCTTCTGGAGCATCACTGCTTCACAGAAGGAGGCCAATACTTGAATTGCCTAAGTGCAACACAAACTTCCTGCTCAACTCATTTAGCTTTCGTGCTGCCCAAGTGTGGAACCATCTGCCTTCTATAGTTCAACAGAGCCAGTCCGTTCATGCATTTAAACGTAGCCTGAAGCAACATTTTCAGGCGCTAGTTGGCAACTCGTCATAAATGTCACATTGTCATCATCATCTTACGTATATATATATTTATTTATTTATAGCATTACATGTATGTATATATGTGTATGTATATATATATATATTTATTTATTGTATTGTATGTATATTCATGGTATATATATGTTTGTCTTATGAATAATTTTCTTTAACAGTTTTGGTTGCTTTGACGTTACTCATTATAAGTAGCATTCCGTAGACACTCACAGGTTGGCTGGAAGAAATCTCTAATAGAGATAAGTCCACCTTTGTGAACCACATTTTTTTACTTTTTTTTTTCTTTGTAACTAATTATGGCAATAAAGTATATATATATATATATATATATATATATATATATATATATATATATATTATATATATATATATATATACGATAGATCATGAAATATAATATTTAATAAAACTGCCAGCCCCGGCAAATGTCAATGGAGCGCGCGACGAGGTGCTGGCGCCGGCGCCCTCGACACAGCAATCATGCAATTTACTAATAAAACCAATACTCTAATGGCCTGGGTGACAGATCCTCGGCAGGATGTCCAGTGATTCATTGCGAGGACAACAACAAATGACGGTTAACTGTTAAAAACATTTTAATTGACTAATAGATTTTTTTGTGATCTGGACCGACCTGCTAATCGAGATTTAAACCTATAAACAATACACCAAGCATTGTATGCCGTTTTACAATTGAAGACATGAGTGGATGAAGGTGATATGTAAAATTTTATTATTTTATTGCGTATATGAAGGTGTTATGTCCGTACACACATTTTGTTCTTTCAAACATTGTTGAAATATGTCTAAAAATGAAGATAACCAGTGTATGAAAGTGTTATGTGCAGGTGGTCGGTAGTAACAAAAATGTATAAAGGTGTTAAGGGCACTTAACCATAGACTCGTACATATAACGAATAAATGTTATTATTTTTAACTTTGTATTAGTCTTTTATCGACTACATAAAAATACACTAGATTATTTAATATATAGTCCAGTATTACTAACTAATAGTAACTCATATAATCAAATATCCACACAGTAATAATGAGAACTTTAAAACTTGTTCCTGATAAATTATGAATCAGTGACATATCACCTTCATCAACTCATGTCTTCAATTATTCCGATGTTTCTTCATTAAATTCAATGATTTTAAATTCAATCAATGAAATTTTATGTGAACCATCAACCCCAATTGTCAATCATTTGACTAGGCCTAAATATATTAAATGGGATAGGACCTGTGTCACTTTTTTTGTTTGTTTTGTTAACAAACCCAACCCAAAAGTTTTGTTAACAAACTGTTGTGCGCCAACACATCAACAAACTAACGTGAGTTACCCACTACAGTCTAAGAACTTCATTTGTCTGTGTGTATAGGAATTGAGTGTTTCTAAGCTATAAAGACGGTATTATAATGTGCTTGTTTTTTGTTGTACGTACCTACGTATGCGACTTAGAAATCAGCCTCTGACTAAATAGTCAGCGATGACTTTGAGGTCACGGATTCCAAATCATCCAATTTTTAAAAGTCGATCGCAGTTCAGTTCCACGCAGAATGTAGCCGCTGCCGGTTCTTGCCGGCTTAACCATTATGGTGTATGGCTTGTTAAAGAGAGAAGATAGAGAAGATTTCAAACTTATTTATTTCCTTAATTAATTTAGGATTTCAAACATATTTATTTTCTTATTTAATTTTAAATTCAAGTGAAGAGAAAAGAAAACTAAAGTAATATAAGTACTTTTGGTTCTATTCAGTAAGTAGAAAAAAGTTTATAACAGAGATAAAAAAAACTATTTAAGAAGACTGACTGAAAAGTGAACACATCAACTTCAGACTCTTGTCAATTATGACTTGTTTACGAGTGGGTGAGGGCACTCGCCTAGTCACATAAGTGCTATTCAAAAATAAAAATTATTGAAAATCGGTGATTATTAGTCACATCGGTGATTTCTAAGTTTCTCCTCAATTCCGTTCGGGAGCAATGCAGGATTATGTAGGTTTTATTTGCCGAACACTAAATCTGTCTCATCTGGCAGCTAATGTTTAGCACATCAGTCGAGTTTTCGGCTTGAAATTGCTCGTGGGTTGAATTCCAAATTTTGCATAACCTATAAAAATTTGTTCTACTTTGAGTAGTCTGTGGATATGATATTTTCATGTTTGTGTCGTGCAGGTGCACAGGATAAAAATCTTAGAGAGTATGACGTATTTTGTAAAAAAAAAATACTTATTTAGTTAACATTATAAACTGATAAATCTAATTTGCCACAACAAAGCAATCAGATAAACTTTTCTCTTTAGCAAATTCGTCTAAATAAAATTACAAATTGATTTTCACACCGAGAAATGAATAACATCTATTCATAATGATAATTCATAATGAAAGTTAAATCAACCACTTTCCATTTTGTTCATTGGAATATTGCAATGTGAGATCTATTGCATGCCGAATCGATATTCGGTTTTCCGTGTTCGGCCAGGGCCTGACGCAGTTATGACGTCACTGCTCCAAATTACCTCGAAAAATACTCACTGCACTGCTTAGCAATGACACTCGCCGTGAATTCTCACTAAAATTTATGTAAACAAATACACAATCTATGCCGCATTCATTATTGCAATTAAAATTTTCATAGAAGACTCCTCATACCTATATGATAGTGAACATCTCTTAGCCCTTTTGAGCGTTGCGCTTTTAATAATAATAAATAAACGATATTTATTGTGACCGGTTTCGGAACATATTATATAGTAACATATTATATAGTAAATATAAAATATTATATAGTAGTGGAACTAGTGAAAAGTAGTGTTTTATTAAGATCATAATATGGAGTTCCATCAAGAAGTTACAGCACAAAGCATAAACTATAATAAATTTACGCCTCTATTAAAAAAGTACATACTTACATTCATTCTGTAGAAACAAGCAGCTAAATGTCACACACGATGTTCCTACGCGGAGGTAACAGTCACTAGAGCTTTAATAAATGCAGGTTTTTGTCAATCTATGCTGTTAGAACCAGACTCTGTAACTCTACTATGTTTAGCTATCTTTTTGATAGGCATTTAACGTATAGTAAACTACGCAAGCTTTTTTTTCCCTCAGGAGAGAGAGGCTGAGAATCCGTCACTAAGGAGCACGAAGCGTGCCCAGAATACCCCCGCGACAGTAAGTGTCACGGAGATTATTGGACTCCACGCGACCGGAGCGGACCTACCAACTAAACTCAACCTTAGCCTTGGCATAAGGTCTCTACGGCTTGTATGAAAAACTACGCAAGTTACATACACTCAGTGATAACTTCACTGGGTGTATGAAAGAGACGTGTGACGAAGCGACGACGAAATATCGTATGTACAATTTTAAGACTACATGCCCTAGGTTGCTAACGTAGCCCGCTTATGTAGCATTTGGAAAGGCACATTACTCGCTGGGCCGGCCATTATGGACAGAAAGATCCTGGTATGGGAGATATATTTCGGGAAGCGTTGGAAAGCCTTTCTCAAGCTGGATAGACGATGAAGATTGCAAAAAGATGCTGTTATGCTGTCAGTTCAGGACCAATTGATGTCAAGGTTCTTAAGTCGGTCTATGGCCAGCAGTGGAGGTTTCTTGGCCAATATAATTATAATCCTCAAGTCTCACACAAGATGTGACTCACGCCTTACTCCAAAGAGAATAAAACCGTAGGAATGTATTAGTTTTTAAAAAGTAGCATTATAGATTATACATTATTAGACAATAACACCAAGCTTTGTGGAAAATTGACACAAAATACTAATAAATTAAAGATAAAATAACATCGCTCAATAATATATTTAGTGTTTTAACAACCCCTTCCCAACTCGTATGGAGTAAGTCCTTTTTTAGGGTTCCGTACCTCAAAAGGAAAAAACGGAACCCTTATAGGATCACTTTGTTGTCCGTCTGTCCGTCCGTCCGTCCGTCTGTCAAGACCCTTTTTCTCAGGAACGCGTGGAGGTATGAAGCTGAAATTTATATCAATTACTCAGGTCTACTGTCCCTTGAAGCTGTGAAAAAATCAAACTTCTAAGCCAACGCAATCAAAAGATACAGCCGTGTATGCCGCAAATTTTCGACACTTGCAAGGGAATCAAAACCTACAGGGTGCTTCCCGTGAACTCAGAATCTTGAAAGTTGGTACAAAGCAACGTCTTATAGCATAGATAAAGGAAAAATTACGAAAACCATAAATTTTTAGTTACATCACATAATATATATTTTTTTAATAATTTTAAACTTACTACCCATTTCCTCATAAACGCGTAGAGGTATTAAATTGAAATTCATACCAAATACTTAGGTCTATAATACCTTTAAGCTGTAACAAAATCAACTTCCAGTCGACCTAGAATCTTGAAATTTGGCATGAAGCAACGTTTTATAGCACACATAAAGGAAAAATTCCGAAAACCTTAAATTTTTAGTTACATTACAAAATATATATTTTTTTAATAAATAAAACAATTTTTTAATAAACTTATTACTTTTTTCCTCATAAACGCGTAGAGCTATCAAGTTGTAATGTTATGAATTTCATTTTGCAATAAAAAATACCATAGTTATGACTCGATTGTCGTAATGAACTAACTTTGTAAACCTTGCAGGTTTGTACGGAACCCTCGGTGCGCGAGTCCGACTCGCACTTGTTTTATTTATTTATAGAATCACCGACATAAATAACAGAAAACACTATGAACAGTAGATTCTACAATATATGTTTTGAACTAACTGCACTTGCAATTATAGGTAACCGCATAAGTTTGCAAACTACTGGATGAAATTTCGAATAAGCATCGACAGGAAAGAATATCGCAATTAACACCAAAATCTTTTCTTCTAAAAATGAAATATAATAAGGAAAACATGAGGCGAACATTCTTTAATTGAAAAGAATATGGATTGTTGTGCCACATTCTTTGTCAAAGGGATCGGAAACGTTCAAGCTTTTCAAAACACGCCCAGCTTACGTTTCGTCACCTCCAAGATTACAATTGAACAATACAAGAAATTAGCTTTACGGGCAATCCTTTTGTTTGGACAGCGCGCGCCTAGATAAGATAGAGCCAGGTATTGCGGCAGGCACCGTGGGAAATCGATGACAGGCTGCGGCCACTTGGGAGAAACCCGGGCGATAAGGTACAATATTAGAAAGAAAGAAACAATTATTTTACACCAGACAACGATACCTACAACAACAACAAAACAATACATAATAATAACATATACTGCTGCATGATACAAAACTGTGGCAAGGTCAGTGTAAGTAGCCTGCTGCGCTGGTATTCTGCTTGACACAATAGTGACATCTGGCACGAGAAATAGTACAGCATACGAATTTGAACTTAAAAATATGTGGTCAACAATCACACGAAGAACTTAGGAAACGGTATATAATACTAATCTGTGGTACATTAACACAAACCATTCCATTCAAGCCATAAGGCCATTAGGGCCAAGGCTAGGCTGAGTTTAGTCGGTAGGTCTGTTGGGTCGAGCCGCCTCGATTCACCAGGAGTCCGACATAATCAACGCATCCCTGCTTGCCTGTTGCGTTGGTATCCATGAGGATTCTCAGCCTCCTCTCCTGAGGAAAAAAAAAAAAAAAAAAAAAAAAATACATTAACACAGGTTATCTGTGGCATTATATTATCTGTGCATATGTATATAATCTTATTACAGACGATTGATATTTATGACATTATGGCGAAGTTTCTTCTCCAGTTTGCAATTTCTGTAACGATAATCATAACCAAACACTACACCACTTATTTTTTGACTGCCCACATTTTAATATTCAAAGAATAATATTTATAGACTCTCTGTTAGAAATTTATAAAAATCCTGATGCAATCCCGCGCTCCATTCAAATTTTATTGAGAAAAACAGACTGCTTTAGACCAATTTATAATTTTATCATTTCTACCGTTGGTGACATCTGAACAAATGAGTTTGATATTGAGCAATTTGAGCAATAAACAACGCAATAAGAAGACAGATCAAGAGAAGAGATCAAGTTATAATATTTGAGCAACAAAACATTGAGATATATCATCAGTAATATATCACAGAGAAGACGATGGCTGCATGGGCTTAGTACCCTTTGCCTTACCCTAAAAAGGGATAATTTACCAAAAAAAAACATTATGGCGAGATTAGGCAATATCATAAAATTAAACAAAAAAACGAAAGACAGGAAAATAACATAAAAAATATTCCGAGTTTGTAAAATAAAGAATTGCCAGAGAAAGTTATATATTAAGGTTATATTAAAAAACTTAAGCACTTAAAATGTTAATAAGTTTGTTACTTTTAAGGGTCTCTCCTCTTTACTTTTTTAAATTGAAAAAAATATTATTAAGTTGGTTCACATCATAAAACAAATATGATTTTCTTGACATTTTTATGCTGAGTCCGACTCGCATTTGACCAGTTTTTATCATATTTATCGAGACAATGCTGGTACAGTGATCAGAATACATTCTTAGTGGCGGCTGACTAATGCCAACTGAATGCCAATTTGACAATACAATCAGAACTGCCAACCGCACGGCCGGTCCATTGACGAACCGCGACCCATTCTCTTAATTGTATTCATTATCCCATTCACAAAATATTTTACAACCGCCTGGTCCGTCAATGGTTCATTGATGATTCCGCACAGAGTAAGGTGCCGGGTTATTTTATTTGTTCGGTACAAACAATAACATACACCTGAGGTTTGTCGGGCTATTAGGCTGTTTCTTTTGTTATCTGTGAGAATTTTCGGAACGCCGTGGGTGATTAAAAATGCGAGGAAATAGTTGTATTACACAGTTTTAAATCCTTCGCAGCTCTGGGCAGGTAAGTTGACACTTTCTCACGCTTATACAATTAAGTAACGACTTGTTTAAGCTTTGAGCTTTTTGTTTGGCTGGTGACTAGCTTCCGACCGCGGTTTTGTCTTTGTGAGATTCAGAAACAAACCTAATAGGCTTTTATGTTACATCCCAAGATATAGTCTCCATAGACGTTACAACCGAGAGAGAAAATATGTAACGGAGCAGATTTAGGGGGAAATAACGAAACCAAAAACTACGTAAGATAATAAATATAATAGTACAAAATATTATATTTATTTACAAATCTTATATATAAAAATGAATCGCAAAATGTGTTGGTAAGCGCATAATTCAACAACGCCTGGACCAATTTGGCCAATTCTTTTTGAATTCAATTTAGGTGTGTTCCTAACATCAAAGAGTCAATTTGCGCTTTATTAACGCTACATATAGTTGAAATTCATCATATCTATCAAAACAGTGCGCGTGCGTGCGTTGGAGCACAGAATACATCGTTGGAGGATTTAATGTCACGTTCCAAAATTGAATAGCCACAAAATGTAATAGGTCATTTAGACTTTTTTTGCGATTTGGTTGGCTATGCGACATTATCTATAAAATAATTAGGAACAAAAAACTGCCACTGTACAAATCTTTTTGACGGGACGAAGTCTGTCGGGTCCGCTAGTACATAATAATTTTTACTCGTATTATCTTATATCACGTGTATTTATAAGACACGGTCCTTTACAAGGCGTGCGAGGAGATACACATCCAACGCATAGAGGCCATTTAAGCGAAATTTAATGAAAAAATCTCTAATCTCTATTTGCACAATAAAAAATGCAGCTAAACACTACACTCAGTTAGATGCACAGAAACTATTGTCATGTCATGTCATGTCATGTCATGTCACTATACTGGTCAAAACGTTTGTGGACTTCGATTTTGGTGCTAATGAGAACCGGCCTATAGAAACTGTGGTATTATTATTATTATTCGTATATTATTCTCTTATTTTACAGCTTCATATTCTATGAACTCACTACGTAGGGGAAAAGGGAAAATGGAGGGAAAACACTCGCGGAAGACCACCAGTGGTAGGATCGGCCCACCTCCGGTAATGTTATAAATAACGCCTGATGAGAACTTAGTATAAAACGTGATCGGTCACACACAACAGTGCCATTTGGAACTTTTCTATTTCTTTATTAAAACAGATTATACGGCGAAGTGGGACAGCCCGTGTCCAAGTTCGTTTCGTTCCAGCAATTACTAAGGAAACACGATTTCGCGAGTCATACTCGGCTCGACGGCACTTTTGTTTTGGGTCGTGTGCTGCCACTGACATCAGCACAGGGTTGCTGTGCTGAGAAATCAAATTTTCCATGAGTAAGGTACATTTTGCAAGGTCACGTAAAGACTTGTTTGCGTATTTTACTACATCTGTCTGCGTGTGATTCGTACGCCGGTTCTAAAGTATCGCTACCTCCGGGGATCCAGGTTCGAGGCTGTTAATACATATTTTTATCGAAAAATATATATCTATGTATAATTAAGATATGTATGTCTATACGTTTGTAACGTCTATACTATTAGAACATTCTGGAAATTTCTCGGAACTTGCAATTATATGTAAAGTTTTAATTTATTAGAATGTCTAGAATTTTCTTAGTCTTGCAATTATAAGTAAATTGTTATCTTTTAACGCCAAATCTGCCCATCTGCTCGTTTTCAAGTTACGCTCATGCAATCTACGCTTTTGCATTTCTATAATTAATCGTGTCATGCATGTATAGAGTTCAAGTATGGGAATATTGAACACCTCTAGATAGTCGGCATGGATTGCCCTAGGAAAGTGCTCGCTACACCCAACTTGTATGTAGGATACACTGGGGGTACTCCCCCACAGCACTGCCGTTAGTGTTAAGCGAGCTGGACAGAGGTGATCTATTAACACCCAAGCCCAACACAACTTTGTGTTGATTCCATTGGGAATCGCGTATAGTATTACTGTATGTGCAATGTGGGTTGTATTCTGTCTGTAATGTGTACTGTAAGAGTACTGTAAGTGTTATGCTTGATATGCTGAGGACTACGCAAATGCTATTAGCTATAAATCATAATCTACTAGAAAACTAATAGATGGACGGATGTAATTTTTATTTCTTTAGTTTTGGGCCGTGCTGTCTTAACAGGGACAACGATACTATCATTACATTATGATCTACTAGCTTTCTGCCCGCGGCATCGCCCGCGGGATTTCGGGATTGGGTCTATAGAGGGTTAAGGGTCATAGCTTTTGCCCACGGCTACATATGCGCGGAAGTTGGTTTATGGCGCGAAGGATTTATCGCGCTTCCCGTGGGACTATCCGTTTTTCCGAGATAAAAAAATACCGCAAATCCTTGCTCAAGAATCACTCTATCTATTGATGAAAACTGCATGAAAATCTGTGCAGTAGTTTTTGAGCGAAGCCTTTATTGCGCATCCCGTGGGATCTGTCTATTTTTTCGGGATAAAAAGTAGCTTATATTACTCTTTACTTCAAACTATTTCCACGTAAAAAAAACAGATAATAAGGACTCGTGCAAAATTATGCAAGTCTCGACTAAAGTCTGGAAAAAAAGTAATTTAATGTTTTATTGATCTATATAAATCGATAGTGTGTCCGGCATCCCAGCACCCGTCAATGAGATTAAAACGGTGTAAATGTGTCCTGTCTCCTCCCTGAGGGGCTACGTTTCGTGCTACTTGTGAAGATTCTCAGCTTCCCTCTGCTGAGGCAAAACAAAAGCCAAGGATGTCATAATGTTCCCACAAACACCAACACGCCGATCGGTTCTACGGTACTGCAGCACTCTCCGATCCTTACTTTTTATGTGTCTCTTATGGAAAATCCATTCAAGCTACGGCTTCAGCGATAGATCAACCCGGTAGAGCCACCTCGATCGGCTTGAAGTCCGACATAATCCCAGTGACACTTGGTTCATGAGAATTCGCAGCCTCTCCTCTCCAGAGAGATTACTTTTTTTTTGAATTCGGTTCAAGAGTTTGAATTCGGTCACAGAGTTCCTACCAGATCGCAGTGTAAAGTACATTTGGCGAGACCGAAGAGAAAAAAGGCGATTTTTCTACAATGAAACACGTTCATTTCTGTGCGCGAATCACCGTAGACCACGAAGGCATGTGCGATGACCCACGACGCCTGCGCATTCCATCGAATCAGGCTCTTGTCCGCTGATTGTCTTACTTCTTATCTTTATTATCAAGGAAGGCACAGACAGGATACTTCCTAAAATTACTCACACCGTTAGTGCTAATAATGTTCTCAAGTTTTCACTACCCCTTTCCGCGCACAAATACTTTTTTTATGTATCCACGTTATCTATACTAATCTATTAGTATAGATTATAAAGCTTGTTTGTTTGAACGCGCCAATCTCTGGTACTCCTGCTGGGTGATTTTGAAACGTCGGAAACTTTTCGAATCCGAATGACATTCAATCCGAATCGAATCCGTTCGACTCGAAAAATGCTATTCTAAAACACCGTCGGAAAGGCCACGGAAACTTTCCGTTCGGAAAGTCAACCATAGAGTAACATGCATTTACCTTTACGTTTACAAAGTATAATGAAAATGGTAGGTTTAGTAGAAAATGACACGCACCATATTTTAGTCATTTTTTATATTTTATAAGCATATTAAAATAACCTATATTTTTTGGGGTTTTCATAAGTGTCTTTTTTTCATAAGACCATATTATTCACGACTTCCTAGTAAAACTATCGTGATTTTAACAGTAAATAATCAGTTAATATTTACATAAGATTTACATGAACAAAATAAACAAACTTATTACATTCTATTTTACATTCACATTTCCATCATTCCTTAATCAAAATCTTTTTTTATCTGATGCAATTTATTAACTTACCTCTAAATGTGTTACAAAAGGCTGAAAAGCGTTGAAAATACACTCTTTTGGCCAAAACTGGAGATTCGACAAAAGTTTCCAGACAGCAAAAACCTCACGGAATAGTTTCCGTAAGCTAATGTTATTCGAAAATTTCGAATCCTAATGTCGATCCGACATTTCAAAACTTTCCGAAGGCGAGTTAGCGTTTTCGAATCCGAACGGAAAGTGGGTTTCCGACGTTTCAAAATAACCCTACAGGTTCGAACCGAATTTTTTTTATTGAATAGCCCATTTATCGAGGAAGGCTTTAGGCTACATAACATCACGCTGCGACTAATAGGAGTGAAGAAATAATGGAAAATGTGAAAAAAGACGGGGAAAATTATTCATCTTGAGGGCTTTCTTTGCGTGCGCTGCGAAAACGGTTCTAGATACCAAAAAAAATATGTATGAAAGAATTATTCCTCTTAAAATGATCTTAAAAAATGTTTGCGACAGTATATGTCTATCTTTTAATGTTAACTCACTAGAATCGTTTTTATGGTAATCAAATTTGGATATGTCGCGTTGTCAAGATCAGGAGACCTATTTTTGAATTACGAATGCGATTTCGAAATCACCGCTCACTAAATAGTCAGCGGTGACTTTGAGGTCACGGATTCCTAAACATCCAATTTTTGAAAGTCGATCGCAGAGCTGCCAACATAGATAAAGTACACATATAAATGTAAGAGTTCGGTTCACGCAGAATGTAGCCGCTGCCGGTTATTGCCGGCTTAAACATTGCGGTACTATATATATATATATGTATAGAAGATGCAATATGGTAAAAATACGATTTCTTCTATTTACAGTTTTAATATATATACAACAATATTAACAAGCGAAATATAAAAATTAATACAAAAATGTACAGCTGAATTTAGTGACAAAGGCGACAGACATGACAGAGAATGACAATTTTTATTATAGAGGAAAATTAGATATGAGATGAAACAATAGATTATGGAGATGAAAAATAATTACAATAAAAAGTATAATACATATGTAGTGAGGTCACTACATCACTCCCCCTCCGACGGCCTGCTTAGAGAAAGCGGGCAGGGAAGCGAATATTCCGACCAGACCTTGTCTGTTTGCTGGTGCCTTCTGCACCACTGTGACTCTGATCAGGAGTAGGGTCTAGTCGAGTGCCATTCGAAGTACTGGTAGTCAGTTTTGTACAGTCAGAATCAAACAGAATGTAGGCTGGTTTGATACGGTCCACAGAAACTGTACAGGCTTTACCGTTGACCATGATCTTGAAGGTCTTATCCCCTCTCTGTACAACTTCATGTGGGCCTGAATATGCAGGTTGCAGTGCTCCACGGATTGTGTCATCACGTAAAAATACGTGTGATGCTGTAGAGAGCTCCTTGAAAATAAAAGTTTTCCTTGAACCATGGTGTGAGGCAGGAACGGGTTTTAACTCTCTGACTATACTCCTCAAACGCGTGGCGAAGTCCGTCACGTCTGTTGAGTAATCCACGGATGATGCTTGCAGAAACTCCCCAGGAAGCCTCAGTGGTTCTCCGAAAACTAATTCAGCTGAAGAGCACTTCAGATCAGTCTTGAGGGAACTTCTGATTCCAAGCAGAACGAGCGGTAGAGATTCAGTCCAATTGCTGCTGTGACAGATGATAGCGGCTTTGAGCTGTCTGTGGAATCTCTCAACCATTCCATTACAGGCAGGATGGTATGCCGTCGTCCGTTTGTGTTGAAAACCAGCAATCTCTGATAGGCATTTGAAAAGAGCTGACTCAAACTGCCGGCCTCGATCGGTGATAATATCGGTAGGGCAACCAAACCTTGATATCCAACCTGAAAGTAGTGCCTTAGCTGTGGTCTCTGCAGTGATATCGGGCATAGGTATTACCTCAGGCCAACGCGTGAATCTATCTATGGCGGTGAGACAGTAGCGATATCCGTTTGAGATAGGCAGAGGACCAACAATATCAGTGTGCACGATCATGAACCGTGACCTTGGTAGGTTGAAGGTACTAAGAGGTGACTGGACATGCCTTGTGATCTTCGACCGCTGACAGTTTTCACAGCTTTGTGTCCAAACACGACAGTCTTTTTTTAAACCTGGCCATACATAGCGCTCCGATACCAGTCTGGTGGTAGCCTTGACGCCAGGATGACTTAAAGAGTGCAGACTTCTAAATGCTTGTCTCCTCAAATCAGGTGTGACGTAAGGCCTGAGAGTTGCTGCATTAGTATCGCAGTACAAGTCAGCGCGAGTCCCAGGAATCTTGATAGCCTTAAGACGAAGCGTGTATCTGCTTGTGTCAGTTAAAACTTGCTGTAGCTCTGGGTCATTCTGCTGTAGCATGGCAAGATGGTTAAGGTCTATCGGCATCTGTATTTCCTCAATCCTAGAGAGAGCATCAGCGACAATATTGTCCTTCCCTGATATATGCTTGATGTCTGTGGTAAACTGTGATATAAAATCAAGATGGCGAAACTGGCGTGGTGAGCAATTTTCTTTCCGGGATGAGAATGCGAATGTGAGTGGTTTGTGGTCAGTGAAAATTGTAAAGATGCGTGCTTCCAACATATGCCTAAAATAATGGATCGACTTGTAAATAGCTAGCAGTTCTCTGTCGTACGGCGAATATTTCTGTTGTGCTGGACTGAGCTTCTGAGAGAAGAAAGCTAGGGGCTGCCATTGGTTAGACTTTCGTTGTTGCAGAACAGCACCTAAAGCTGTGTCAGAAGCATCAGTGACCAGACTAAGCTGAGCTTCACAATCAGGGTGAACAAGCTGTGTCGCTTCGCACAGACTTTTCTTGCAGTCTTCAAAGGCTGCGATGGCTACGTCGTCCAGTTCGACAGGATGAGAGCCTTTCACTGAACCAGTGAGGAGCTTGTTAAGAGGCGCTTGAATGGTTGCTGCCTTGGGTATGAAACGGCGATAGAAATTAATCATACCAAGAAATCTTCGAAGCTCCTTCACTTTCTTCGGAATTGAAAAGTTCTTGATGGCCTCGACCTTGGTTTCGAGAGGTTTCGTGCCGGCTGCAGAGATGTTGTAGCCCAGAAACTGCACTTGTGAGACACCAAAGACGCATTTTGCAGGGTTGATGATAACGCCATAAGCCTTAAGCCTGGAGAACACCTGACGTAAATGACCCTGGTGACTGGTCTGGTCTCGCGAAAATATCAGGATGTCATCTAAATAGGCATAGACGAAATCTAGACCCCTGGTGACTTCATCGACGAAACGCTGAAATGTCTGAGCTGCGTTTCGCAAACCAAACGTCATGTAGGGAAATTCGTACAATCCGAAAGGGGTGGTGATGGCAGTTTTCTGAATATCAGGTGGATGGACAGGGATCTGATTATATGCCTTCAGAAGGTCGAGAGTTGAAAAGATGGTACATCCAGCCAAACTGTGTGAAAAATCGTGGATGTGCCGGATGGGATATCGGTCCGGTATGGTGCGCGCGTTGAGCATCCGGTAGTCTCCGCAAGGTCGCCAGCTGCTGTCTTTCTTCGGGACGAGATGTAGTGGAGAAGACCATGGACTCTTGGAGGGTCTTGCTGTTCCACTGTTAATCATAGCCTCGAATTCGGATCTGGCGATTTTCATCTTCTCTGGAGCTAGGCGGCGAGGAGTGCAATGCAGAGGCGGACCATCCGTGGTCTTAATATAATGGACCGTTGAATGCCGAACTTCACGGTCAAGCCCTGGAGGTCTTATAATTTCCGGAAATTCGCGGAGGATGACGTCGTATGTCGATGTACCGGAAAGTGTCTTGACCGATGATACTGTATCTGCAGTCCGGTTGAACGTGGCAGATGTCGACAAAGATGTGACGTTGTCCAGCAAACGTTTGTTACGACAGTCGACAACAAGACCATAAAAAGACAAGAAGTCAACGCCAATGATAGGCTTTGAAACGTCTGCAACCACGAATGACCACTGGAATGCGCGTCGTAGTCCCAGGTCCAAGTTCATATTGATGTGCCCGTAAGTTGCTATCGACGAGCCGTTAGCAGCAAAAAGTTCATACTTTGTCTTTGTGCGTAGCCCGTTAACTTGAGAACGGGGATATACACACAAATCCGACCCAGTGTCCACGAGATACTGAACCTTGGTCTTGCGGTCAGAGATGAACAAACGGCCTGGGGTAGAGTGACAGCTGCTTTCGGCCACTAACAGCTGCTCTTCTCGTTTCCCGATTTGTAACTGCAGGGTGATGTACACTTTCTTGCTTTGTCGCCAAAACGTACGTGGTACCAGCAGTGCAGGTGTTCCCTTGGCCGCGAGAGAGATCGAGAGTGTGAGCGGTGATCGAAAACGTCCTTGGCTGCGGCGCCTATACTGAGTGCGCTTATCTTGATGTCTGCTCATTCTCAGTTCTTCAATCTGCTTTGACAGTTCCGCAATCTGTTTGGCCATGGTGTCGAAGGCGGTGGCTGTTGACATAGCGCTTGCTACCTGTTCACCACTTGGAGTTGCGATGTCATGTACGTGGTCAGCCAGATCAGCAACTGCTTCTAAGGTATTGCCCTGCTGCGTCGCGATGATGGTCTGAAGATTTGTTGGCAGACGACTTGACCAAATGGTGCGTAACAGTTCTTCAGAGACCGTCTGACCTGCTAAGCTCTGTAGATGACGCAAGAACTGGGAGGGTTTCCTATCACCTAACTCCTCATGCATCAGTAGTTGCTTGATTTTGCGCTCTTGAGAGGTGGCGAGACGCTTGATGAGCTCCGCTTTTAGCTTTTCATACTTATCAGTAGCAGGCGGTGACACGATTAAATCTTTAATTTCTGCTGCGTACTTATGGTCAAGCTGACTTACCACGTAGTGAAATTTTGTGATGTCTTGTGTAATTCCCGAAATCGCAAACTGACCTTCTACTTGAGCAAACCATACAGCAGGTTCTTCTGGCCAGAACGGTGGTATTTTCACACCAACACGATAAATTTCGCTGCCGCAAATAACTTTTTCTTGTTGTGCTTCCATAGTTACCAACAATGATGCGTATTGTATGGAATTGCAGGCGTGATGCAATGCGGGGTCACCAGTATAGAAGATGCAATATGGTAAAAATACGATTTCTTCTATTTACAGTTTTAATATATATACAACAATATTAACAAGCGAAATATAAAAATTAATACAAAAATGTACAGCTGAATTAAGTGACAAAGGCGACAGACATGACAGAGAATGACAATTTTTATTATAGAGGAAAATTAGATATGAGATGAAACAATAGATTATGGAGATGAAAAATAATTACAATAAAAAGTATAATACATATGTAGTGAGGTCACTACATATGCTACATTCATTAATATATATATATATATATATATAATACTGAACATCAATACATCAACTTCAGACTTGTCAATATGTTCTCCAAACAAAACACAGATAACATTTCCACAAGTATGACTTGATTACGAGTGGTCGAGGGCACTCGTAATGAAATCACATCCGTGACTAAGGTAGTCACATAAGTAATATTAAAAAATACGAATTATTGAAATTCGGTGATTAGTCACATCGGTGATGTCGAAGTCGAAGTAATTCAAAAATAGGTCTCCGGGTAACAGCTGAGGTGGTTGTTTGCAGAAATAAATATGGTGCTCAAAATAACTATTCCACGCGGACGAAGTCCCGGGCACAGCTAGTGTATTATAAACGGGAAAGTTTGTAAATATGAATGGATGTTTGTAACTCCTTACACGTAAAAACTCCCGAATGGATTTTAATGAAACTTTTTGACAATACAGCTTATACATCAGAATACAATTTATAAAGATACACATATAGATATAGACATATAGGTTACAATTTATAAAGATGTGAAAATTCTTCATAATATAAATAAACTATATTCCGCCCGCGGCTTCGCCCGCGTGAATTTTTTTTTGTCAATCCTGGTCCCTTGCGTCTACTTACTCCTACAGGGGCCAGCCTCACGGCTTTGTAGTTCCCGTTCCGAATCCGTTCCGTTCGAATTTCGGGAATTCCGTTTGTAGAAAAACTCTGCACATCCTATGAGACCTACGTACCAAGATTCATGGTCCTATCTTCAATTCAACCCTTATTTCACCCCCTAGCTGGTAGAAATTTAAAAAATACAAGAACAAATGTTTAATGATTTCTTATCAAGTGCTTAAATATAAAGTCTCATGGTTTTATCATTTAAAATTAAGAAATCCCATACAAACTTTCAACCTCTATTTCAAACCCTTCATCCCTTTTTTTCGAAATAAAAAGTTGTCTATGTTCTGTCTCAGGGTCTAAACATTGTCTGTACCAAGTTTCATCAAAATCGGTTGCGATGTTTAAGCGGGAAAGCGTAACAGACAGACAGATAGAGTTATTTTCGCCAGCTATTCTGGCGTGCGCTGTCAAAACCGCTAGAGTTACACAGATGTAATATATCTACATCTTATGTGTAAGCCATTATAGGTAAAATAGTGAACTAATCCTGCGCACCCGTAGTTCACCCGTCCGCCACTGGCCACTACAAGCGGCCCGCCAGGTGGGACCCGGCCATCCCACGCTCCCCCTCTCAGGGGGCCCTCTGTCAGGCTATTAGCCGTCAAAAGACATTGCCCAGGATGCACCACGAGGAGGTTATCTGACCCGCACCCCACGGGTACTCTTGACCTGACCTTACTTCAGAATATGACCGACTTGGTCTAAGTAAGTTCGCGTAGCCCCTCCCTTACCAACTGGCCTCTTCATATTTTTTTTATAAATTTCTTTGGCCCCGTATATGCCTAGAGAACTCAGGGGGGTTTTAGTAGGTAGGTCGGTCCTCTATGACCGAAGAGCCCCACACACGGCCGCGCCTTGCCAGCGCGGTGTCATGGTGCATATGCTCGCATCTCCCCCCCCAAGAAAAAATGATCTCACATATATTATATCCACGGAAAAAAGCCGACCTTACCCTTTAAAAGTTAATACATAATTGTTTGTCTACCGACCCCAGGCAAATAGTCCAAGCTCTAATCTGCTTGACCTAATTTGCGGACAGTTAGCCGCTTACGTGGGACCACAATTAGATGATATTGGCCTTTCCTCTGGGACTGCGCGACGGAAATGGGACACAGTACCGTTCAGTGGGCCACGGCTAGCGGCGTATTTCATGACGTTGATAAACTTTAAAAGAAAATCCACAGATAATATTAGAATGTGGTCCTAGAACAACATTTGTTCATTACTTAATAGACAATGTTTACATTCTATTTTAAAAGTGCACTATTGTTGATATATCAGTGTATTTACTTTCTTGCAATTATTATTGAAGACTAGCTGTACCCACTTCGTCCACGTGGAATTGTAATTTTAGATAGCATTTTTAAATTAATATAATCAGAAAGCTTCGAATTACTAAACTATCGGGAGTTACACGTGTTATTGTGAGGCAACCATAAAAGATAATATATGCTGTCGTGAGATATTTTTAATATAATTTTAAGGAGAATATTTCCATCATACATGATTTCTGTGTAGATTTAACCATCAACGTTGCACTCGTGACGGAAGCTTAAAAAATGGAGTAACTTCTCCTATTTTCCCAACATTTCCCTTCACTGGAGTATAAATAGTAGATTGTTAACCGAGGGTGGAAAGAATCAATTCCCGAGGTATTTAGACTTTAGGCTATAGTCCGAGAAGGAATTGATTATTTTACCCGTGTTAAACACTCTACTTTTCACTTCGAATATATGAGGAAAATAAAAACATTGGTTGTTTATTTAATCTATTTATTGATAATATATGATAATATCAGTAGACCATCAGTAGGCAGAACACAATTTGCCTCGTCTTTAATTGAATCTGGTGCCAATATTTCGGAATCGCTTGAGCTCATTTTTAAAATTAAAATCTTAACTGGTATAAGAGCTTATTTGATTTTTTTCAAATTCCGTCGCAGATATATATAATAAATTCACATCCCGCCAATTTGTCGACTGTTTAAATTTTAAATATGGAACTCACCGCGTGTTTGTTGCGGCTTATTCCGCTGGAAGTAGTTTGCGCTAAGTTCACACTGGCTGTTTAAGAAACTCACATGGCCGCAGCATTTTTTTTATAGTTCACAGCTGACAGTTCGTAGCTGACATTCGTAGTTCTATTTTTAAAGTTCATTCCGGCCCTTGGGTGGGAAGTAAATTGTATGAGTTTTTCCCTCCCTATGTCGGGAAGCAGCATTTTCCACCCAATAATCAGATCAAAACAACATAACTTTCCGAGTATGAGAAATGAAAAATAATTGTACCATGTTTTATTAAAATCCGTCGAGTAGTTTTTGTTTCTATAACGGTTATACAGACAGACAAAAATTTGACTGATAGCATTTTTGGCATCAGTATCGATCCGTAATCACCCCCTGATAGTTATTTTGGAAATATATTTCATGTACAGAATTGACCTCTCTACAGATTTTATTATAAGTACAGATTTAGCGATATTAGACGACCCGTAGTCAAGTGGTTAGTAGACTGGTTTCAAAGAGTCATCATCTGTGAGGTGTGTGTGTGATGAATACAAGCATTTGTACCTAGGTCATGGTTGTTAATATATATATTTACTAGCTTCCGCCCGCGGCTTCGCCCGCGTGAAATTAGTTTTGTCAATCCTGGTCCCTTATGTCTAAGGCACCAAGATTCATGGTCTTATCTTCAATTCAACCCCTATTTCTGATAAAAATGTCAAAATGGTAGAACAAACGATTTTTTGTTTCTTATGACGTGACATTTGACGAACTTGCATACTAACTTTTAACCCTTATTTCACCCCCTAGCTGGTCGAAATTTCAAAAATGCTAGAACAAATGTTTAATGATTTCTTATCAAATGCTTAAATATAAAGTTTCATAGTTTTATCTTTTAAAATTAAGAAATCCCATACAAACTTTCAACCTCTATTTCAACCCCTTCATCCCTTTTTACGAGCTTTTATTTACTTTCACCTGTCCCGTTGTCTGTCGTTCTGTAATCAAATCTTGCAACTTAAATTTGATCCACTTCCCGGTTTCCGATTGAGCTGAAATTTGGTATACACGTTTAGTTCGGATGACAATGCATGATTAACTGTGCTGTGACGTCATTCTAAATCCAACATGGCGGCGTATCCAATATGGCGGACCAATTATTTTTAATGCACTCCTACAATGGGGTATCAAATAAAAGGCTTGCCAAGAATAACTAGAAAAAAATAATGTTACGTCACTCTTAATCCAATACGGCGGAACACCAAAAATGGCGGATAATTTTCTTTTATTCGTTCCTACAATATGGGTATCAAATGAAAGGGCTTGTTCTCAGCAAGCCTGTTAGAGGTACTAAAAAGTTAAAAATAAAATTAAAGAAAAAAAAAACCTTTTTAAAAACAAGCTTTTATTATTTGTTTATAAAATGAACTAAAAAGTTAAAAATTAAATTAACTCTAAAAGAAATATAACACTTTGTAACTTGATTGTAACCTTTAACGACAAATAAGCGTCTTCATCTAGGACAAAATAATTCCATATTGTACAAATTTATTTAATTTTAACACTAAAACTTTTCACCATAAATAATTATTCAATCTCGTCCCCCCTCTTTATCATAGTCCCCATTTATAAATAAAAGCGTGTTACATTGTGATAGCTTGAGGAAAATGTTGTGTTGTATTAAATTATATCTATATGTAATTGTATACACATATGATAGACTTTGAAAATTTAATTTACACTCTAATTAAGGTTCGTTGAGCTCCAAGCTATTGTGTAGCGGATAAAAGCTTTTATTGGATGAGGGATTCTTATATTGCAAATGATAGAACAGGTCAATGGAGAGCGCAGGCGGGACCGGTCGCGGCAGGCGCCGGCGCCGCAGCCCTAGTTCCTGGCCAGCCCACGCGCTTCCTCCAGGAAGTGAAGTCATCGCCTCATCACGCGCGTAGCCAAGGTGTCGCTAGCAGCTTCGACCCAATAACAATGTTTATTACTGAAGAAGCCATTCATTATTGTTGTGATTGAAATGCACAATGAAAATAACAATATCATGCAAACCAAATTAAAAAGAGTTCCAAATTATATTAGAATACTTGCGGACCCGACAGACTTCGTCCTGTCAAAAAGATTTGTACAGTGGCAGTTTTTTGTTCCTAATTATTTTATAGATAATGTCGCATAGCCAACCAAATCGCAAAAAAGTCTAAATGACCTATTACATTTTGTGGCTATTCAATTTTGGAACGTGACATTAAATCCTCCAACGATGTATTCTGTGCTCCAACGCACGCACGCACACTGTTTTGATAGATATGATTGAATTTCAACTATATGTAGCGTTAATAAAGCGCAAATTGACTCTTTGATGTTAGGAACACACCTTCATTGCTTAGACAACAGTGAGTGCTTGCAATATGAACTTTATACAATAACAATAAAGCTCAATTCGACTGTACGTTTTAGTTAGAAAACGTTTGCATGGGAAAATAAAAGAGCTGTTTTTAGGGTATTTCCGATAATTATTCGAATTTTCCTTATTGTAAAAATCCTCCTTGAACTTCAACGAACATTAACAAAAAAGAATTGGCCAAATTGGTCCAGGCGTTGTTGAGTTATGAGCTTACCAACACATTTTGCGATTCATTTTTATATATAAGATGATGAAATTATCTTATTATGTGTGTAACTTCAAGTTCGGGAACAATTCCCGCGATTAAAAATGCTGTAAAACACTATTATTACACGTTTCATGAGCAACTGGTGAGTATGCTGGTGACATGTGCGTCACCTATACAGCGATAAGGTCACGCATGCATTCGACTTCTAATTTATTTTACTGTAGTTAGTTCTGAACGTATAACTTACCTGTGAGAAACAAAAACTTCCGGGTAACTTTACCAGTAATTAAGGGGTGGAAAACCTTTAATAAGCCTTATAAGGAAAATATACTTTTGGAAGTACCATACGTACCATGTACGTGGTGCTACTAAAATTTTGGACACCAGTCAAATTCAAAACGGTAATCGCTTGAATAGTTAAATCGCTGGGTATCGAATATTTTCCTATAGGGCTGTGTGTGAATACAATCCCCCCTTGGCGAAAGCCTCACCAAATGGTGGGGCGAGTCCGAGCGAGTGTATGCATCGCAATGTGGACAGTACCGCACACACCCAAAGAGGCAAAAAGAACACTAGAGGGTTTTATTCACACGTCAGCCCGACACACGTCCGCCGTGGCGCCAAGGAACGGGAACCGTTCCAAGGAACCGAACCAGGAGCGATTGCACACGCATTTGCTCTAAAAAAAGAAAAAGTAAGGACCGTGTGCGAACAGAAAATGCTGTCTAAAAACAAAATTCTGTTACGGAAAGCACCGAATGCTAGCCTATATATAGAACATGGGAAAACCCGCGGCCGTAGACAGCGTGTAATCGCGTTTACCAGCTGTAATGAGGTGTTCTTGGAGCGATCGTGACCGCGACGCGGCCAGCAGCGAGGCTTCGCTGCGACAATCCAAGTTTCGTTTTTTGTACCACATGCCACATAGGCAGATGGATGACGAAGAATATAGCCTACCTTAGGACGAAAAATAGTAAGCTACTTCACGCTACTATCTAGCCTAGTAGATAGTGCATTTGCATATAAAAATGACACTCTGAACACATAAATAAATGGAAGAAACAAGAGAAGAAAATACAATAGTTATACATTATATGGAATCAAAAATTTTTTTTCCTCTCAGGAGAGAGAGATTTAGAATCTTAGAATCTCACGAGGAGCACGAAACGTGCCCAAGATGCCAGCCCAGCGGCAAGTGTCGCGGTGTTTATGCGCGACCTGCCGACTAAACTCAATCTTAACCTTGGCCATAAGGGCCCTACGGCTTGATTGGAAACAAAAAATGCAAAGATATATATGTTATGTGTTATAATATTAGTATATGTTAGAGTGGTATAAAAACTGTAAAAACTCTGTATACAATTTATTCATCGTTAGCTGGTTAGCCTCGAGGTTCAAAATGAGCTGTGAAATGCTAAAACAATGCATACTTTTGATAAGATATATATTTTACAGATATAAAATTATGCATACACATTATATATACACACACACATATTCAATTGTATGATGAGACCGATCAACGGATTGCACATACAAAAAAGACCTTAACATATTCACATCAAAGCCACGCACCTTATAATTATACCTTTTCCCTATTTTTCAAGGAGGTGTGAGGATTTCAATTGTATTTACTTACTTATTTATTAAGGCTTAACAAACAGTTACAATATAAAATATAATTTAGTTTGCTTAATCTATGCATGTCAATACTGCAATCAACAACGTTATCCACAGATTGACAAAAACAAAAATAGTGTGCGCTGTACTTGACCTCGGCTCGTTCTAGGAGGTAGACTCTGTACCAGGGTCGTCTGCATGGGTACCTCCGTCTTACCTATTTCCGTCGCCAAACAGCAGGGTTCGCTTTGCTGTGTTCCGGCGTGAAGGGTAAGATAGGCAGTGAAATTACTGGGTACTGTGACTTTACATCTTATGTCACAAGTTGGCAACGTACACTGTGGTTCTTATGAGGGTTGCAGATTTGCTGCGAATCTCGTGGGAACCACATGTACTATAGGCGACTGTTACCACTTACCATCAGGTGGGCAGCCTGCTTGTTTGTCAACTTTAGCAATAAAAAAAAAACCACACAGCACATATATAAACATATAAATAAACAATATTTAACCAATTACTATTAATTATATATTATAAATACGATTAGATTTTATTGTTTTAAATTAACATGTAATATTCGTAACGATTCAATTTTAAACTTTCGTTTTGACATATTGAATATTTCTACAGATCTGAACATAGAACAATAACATTTAAAAGTGCAATTTAGAGGACAGCGTAGAACAGTGCTTGTACGACAAGCACTGGTAGCAAATAAATTGTAAAGGTACCAGTTTTGTTCCAGCACTTAGAAACTATATAGAAAATCCTCGTGAACAAGTTATGCAGGAGGTTCTAGCTCTGAGGTAACCTGGGAGTAATTCAACTGCAGTTTTAAAACAAAAGAATCAAAGATTATAGGATTACAATAGGCCAGTTAGATATAGGCTCAAAAAAGGTGTGATGTGATTACTAGGAAGTACGTGCAAAGAGAAACAGCAATAAGCATTTTGTACTCGATAGTTTAAGCGACGTCAGCGAGAAAGCATTGGGGTATCAAATAAGACAATTAACTTATGAAGCACACTTATATCGCTCGATATAAAGGCGGTTTTCAAACGCCTTTGTTCTTATGTACCACGATTCCTATTCCTAATGATTACTGCTTTAACACAAGACGTAACAAAGAATTTTTGCATTGTTGGTGTTAGTACACGAAATAAAAGTCAATAAGATAATTGGACGATTTTTTATAATATGTTTAATCAGAACTCGTCCAATTGTGTTGTATTATTAATCACAAATATCTAGCGAGTTTGGATACTTCCAATATTTCATATTCATTACCGGATTTTTTTCGTAGTACCCTCATGTGTAGATCAACTCAGTCGAGACAGTAATCGCGGCCAATACAGCAAAATTAGCATTTCCCCAATTTTCTCGCAGCAAATCTACATGAATCACATGGACGCGAGGTAAACGCCGGTATCCTACTTAGGGCAATTCTTGTAATGGCACGTCCGCAAATGGAGCACGCGACGGTAACAAGGTGGCGCTCACCGATGTACAACTGTGTAGGTATATATACCACTGCTTCAATATAAAATTAAGTTATAGATATAATTAAATGACGATAAACCAGTGATTACAGAGAAGATACGACATAGTTAAGTTCAATAATTTTTGAATTACGTAAAGTAAGTTAATTGTTAGTCAGAAAGTATCGGCTGAGGTAAAAACAGTATTCCAATTATTGTCATTAGCGATTCGAATCGTTAAAAATGAATATCCGTGAATACGGAACAGAATACGGATATTTGGTGTCATGATCCGCGGATGCGGATATGCCTACGAATCTCAACTTTCTTACTTTTTTTTTTCCTCAGGAGAGGAGGCTGAGAATCCATCATGGATTCCAACGCAACAGGCAAGCAGGGATGCGTTGATTATGTCGGACTCCTGGTGCTGTCGAGGCGGCTCGACCACACAGACCTACCGACTAAACTCAGCCTAGCCTTGGCCCTAATGGCCCTACGGCTTGAATGGAATGATTGGCGCACCCTTAGGAGAGGGCACGTCAGCGCTGCCCTCCGAAGAAGACATATGCGCGAAAGAAGGCTCGGTACGCCAAAGTGGGTCCGGCCTTGAAATGATGAGGCCTACTCGTACATGTGCAGCAAGCTGCGAAGTATGGACTAACTGAGGGATGGCGGCGCAGATGCCGCCTCTCGCAAGGCTTGAAGAGCCAGCGTCAATGAGTCGGGAGGGTCAGAAAGGACGTGCCTAGGTCGACGATGTTCTGTATTACGCGGATTGACTGTGAACTTTCTTACGTAATCGGTTTTGTTAAGTAATAAGTTAATAAAAAACAAGATTGACGGTGTTTTAAGTATTTTAATAAAAAACTCAGTGTCACAACAGCGAGCTGACTATATAAGTGAAATATTCACACCACATTTTTGTTTCTAAGACTAATAGTTTTTTTAATAAGGTACGATGATATAGACCTTTTCGTTACGGTCCACTTTTTAAACCTGGTACCCGTATGTTTCCGCGCGATTTTAAAGACGTTTCACGTCAAAATAAAAAAATATCTGTATTGAATTTAATAGTTTATTATTGCTAGCTATTTACTTATTTAAAGAATTTCATCTATAAATTGAAAAATCAATATGGTAAATAGATTCGTTAATGAAAGGAATACAGATCTTTTTTGTGCCTAAGAGATCCGTGGATACGGATATGGATACAAATATCCGGTACATAACTAGTTGTCATACAAATTGTTCCAGAGCCGACGAAATAATATTTAAAGGGCATATAACTTAGACATTAGTTTCGGCCTAATACATCTGGTCCAAGATCTGAAAACCTAATACTTTTCGAACTAACTAACAAAACCTTTCAAATGACAGCCCTAGTCAGCTGTTGTCATAAAATAAATACAATAGATTGCTGCGTAGTATTCCTCGTGCGCTGATGTAGGGCTGTCCATTATTTAGTTTAATTTATTTAGTTTGTAAGGAAAATATGTTTTTAGTAAATCTTTAAAATATTATTTTTCTATTGTGTATATTAATATATATACAATAGGAAAATAATATTTATATATATATATATAATATATATATATTATATATATATATATATATATATATATATTATATATATATATATTATATATATATGTATATATTAAAAACGTCGCCCCATACTAGAATTTTATCTTGTGTCGTGTGTACAGTCACAAACAGAAATCTCACATACAAAATATCTGTCCCGTGCGGGTATTAAACCCTCGACTCATTGCGTAGTAGCCGATCACTCGACTGCTGCGCCGAACATGTTTTCCTATAGTATGACGCATAGATATAAATTTTTACCAAGTTGGTATTATGGAAACGCATTACTATATTGACTGATAATCCGAGGTTAAGTACCAGGTACCAAGAAACAGGTTTAGCTCTAGTTGTTTGTCAACAATGCGCGCCAATTAAAATTAGATAACAAATACATTAACAATATAAATCTTTCTCTTAATAGACACTTGATACAAATAAATAAATTTAAAAATCTGAGATATGTCCAACTGTCATATTATTTTTAAAATGATTGTTAACGTTAGTCGCGATAATTTTTTAATTTTTTTATAATTTGTTTAATTACTTCTATAGTCAATATTACATTTTTAACTTAACTTATATGTATACACGTATTATATAACTGTGAACATACCTGAACTAGGATTAATCTGTATCTCAGGCTTGTAATTACAAAATAAAAAAATGGACACTTAAATCAATTTAAACAAACAAATAAAGAGATAAAAATGTAAAAACTAGTAATAGTTTCTCTATATCGTCATACGACATAACTTGAAGTATTTTAGCTTTATGATATGTACAATTAAACATACATAGCTTGGCATTAATAAAGACATAGAACGCCAATTTCTATGAATGATTCGTATTCTCAGTAAATCATATCGCTTAAACAGAACGGAGTATTGCACCAAGACCAGGAGGTGGCTGTGACGTCACACTCACGCCGGCAGGGCAGTGACGTCAGCGGGCCTTATACGGCGGGCGGCTCCTACGCAGCATCCGACTTGCTTACTGGCTCGACGCAATATGGCGACTTAGTTGAAACTGTTTCATCATATTGTCATTTCTCTCGCGAGCTTACACGCTATCTGGATCTGCACTCGGACGCAGAATTCGATATGCCATTGTCTCATCATAATCTATTTTTTAACAGACCTCAAGAAAATGAAGTTCTCAAATCAATTGTATATCTTTTTTAAATATCTGATATATTTTTGTATATAAAGAGGTTTTGGAAATAAACACAAAATGAAATCATTTAAAAAGATAAACTAAAAAGTTCAAAATACATATTTTATTACTTGACAAAGACTTAAAGGACAATCAGCAAACTAACGCCGTACTACAAAAGCAGGATTAAACTGCTGCATTCTAGGCTTCATCAAATCACCGTACTCCCGCACCTCGAAGCTTGGCTCCACGGGAAGGAGGAGGTCATCTACCGATTGACTCAGATACTCACCGGGCACGGCTGCTTCGGTGAGTGTCTGTGTCGAATAGGACGGGAGGGATCGACACATTGCCACCACTGCGCATCCGACCTCGACTCGGCCCAGCACACGCTGGCGGAGTGCCCCGCGTGGGCCTCCGAGCGCCGAGTCTTGGTCGCAGAGATCGGGCGAGATCTGTCTCCGCCGGCATTGATTGCGGCAATGCTGGCGGACGAGGGAGGTTGGAGGGCTGTGGCCTCCTTCTGTGGAGCAGTAATGCTCCAGAAGGAGGCCGCCGAGCGGGGTCGGGAGATGGCCGATCCCGCTCGAAGGAGGCGGCGCCGGGCTCGGTAGCACAGCTGCGGCGCCGCCGCGGGTCGCCGGCGGGCGCGAGGAAGTCGCGACCGCTACGGCGACCCGGGATGGACCACGCCCCTTCCGTGGCCGGGGGGCGTCGTCGGTGGAGGAGACCGGGGGAGGTAGTGTAGCCACCCCCGAGGAGGGCTCCCCTGTATCGACGGGGGAGCGGAGGCTGGGGGTTCCCGGAAGTAGCTTGGTAAGTTCCCGGGGGCTCCCTTCATGCCTGAGGAAGGCCATCCCTGAAGTTTTTAGTGGGTAGGCCTCCCCCTTCTGGGGAGGAGAGCCCCACATAACCGCCGGGTATGCAATTTAATGCATTTTCCTCAGGGAAACAAAAAAAAAAAAGGCTTCATCAAATCAGCAGTGTTTACGACCTTTATAACCTGTGTCATTAAAATTAGCAGGTACGTAATGTGTTTTGACACAGACGACAATGCATACAAACTTGTCGACGTAACGAATCTCAAGAACCACATTTTGTAACAAAACCCACCTGGGTTTGTCTGTTACCGTAGTTAAATAAGGTAATTAAGAGGCCTATGCCACCGGCCGGCGCTGCCCGATTTGGCGCGGACGGTGGCCGCCGCATAATTTACCCATTAAGCATTATTGATCTATCACCCTGACAGATAGCGCGGCATTCATCTGAACAGTTTTGTACAACCTACTACATCCGCTGATAGTTGTCAAGACTTCCTTCGCCGACATCGACGTTGAAGTGGGCGTCAAAGAAAACTACGAAAGCTGGTAGATAAGAGCTGATAATTTATCAATTTATTCCCCAATTGTAATCGCTCAGTTATCAATTATGTAATACTAGCTTTCTGCCCGCGGCTTCGCCCGCGTGGATTTCGGGATTGGGTGTATAGAGGGTTAAGGGTCATAGCTTTTGCCCACGGCTACATATACGCGGAAGTCGGTTTATGGTGCGAAGATTTTATCGCGCTTCCCGTGGGACTATCCGTTTTTCCGAGATAAAAAATGCCGCAAAACTCCTCAAGAATCACTCTATCTATTGATGAAAACCGCATAAAAATCTGTGCAGTAGTTTTTGAGCGAAGCCTTTATTGCGCATCCCGTGGGATCTGTCGATTTTTCCGGGATAAAAAGTAGCCTATGTTACTCGGGGAGAATGTAGCTTTCCAAAGGTGAAAGAATTTTTGAAATAGGTCCAGTAGTTTAAGCGTGAAGAGGTAACAAACAAACAAACAAACAAACACACTTTCGCATTTATAATATTAGTTGGGATTTAAAAATGCCAGGTAGACATGCTCCAGTATTGGTAGGGCAATGTAGACTATTGCACGAACACAAGAGAGCACTTTCTGTCATCTTACAAATAAGCAAACTGCCATTTGTTTGACTATCTATATATGTCTGATTTTTCACAGGCTTATAGCATTGACTAACAGCAATCTAAATGTAATCCACATCTGGAGTAAAGCAAATGTCTTGAATTTGGTAAAACGCTGGAGTCCTTTAAGAATCAAGTCCATGTTCACTTCCTGTCAAAGATTCCTTAACTTTAACTAGTTATAGCCTATTGTCCTGTCCAATTACTGCACCCATCTTCTATTTAGATCTCCTTTTAGTACTTCCCTGGTACAAGATTGCCTGGAAGAGATTGCTGTTTAGCAATAAGGCCGCCTCTTGTACATTTGTTATTTGCCGTTTTCTTTTCTTTTTTTGTCTTGTTTTTGGTGTACAATTAAGAGTTATGTTATAAAAATGGTTGACTCCTACTATGAATGAAAACATCGCGAGGCGACCTGAGAAAACTTTATTCGCTTAAATACCTAATTTGTGTCCCACTACTTTAGTAATGTGTAATCACCGAGCTCAAGTGTTACGTGAACGTGTACGTGTTACTTGTCTGAAGGCATATTACGTGTTCTTTTTAAGAGTTATTGACCGTCAAAATTATATTTTTATATGCAGGAATATTGAAAAGTATAAAACAAACAAGTGAAATATTTCAGCAACGCGTTGATGTCACTTTCACGGGCACACTGCAAAAAAAACCCGACAAGTTGTTGAAAATTAAAAAAGAACTGTAGGATTTGGTTAATTTTGAATTTACAATCTTAAAGATTTCAAAATCATTGGGTTATTATAACAGGACGCTAGTGCTGTAATATAATAAAAAAAATACGCGAATTTATAACAACAATATTAATTTTCTATTTTAAAAAGTTGCACATTGTTAGTAGGTAAAAGTTCACTTTGCTGAGCGCTATAAGATTTGGAATTCCTGTTGACTTTTTATTGAAATTACAGTAATATCTCATCCATGTTTGTCCATTTAAATGTCGCTCATTTATATGTAAATTATCATTAAATTGAAAAGGTCCACGTTACGCGCAAGAGTGTAGAAAAAAATCACTTAATTTTTTTACTGTTTCAATGCAGTCTCCAATTCTAAACTACATTAAATAGACATTAAAACGTATTCAGGAATGTAAATATTTCATTAATTATTATACTTGTTTACGGAGTAAAAGACAATTGAAGTAAATAAATAAACATATATGGAACAATAGACAATTATTATATATTACTAGCTGTTGCCCGCGACTTCGTCTGCGTAAATTTCGAGTTGAATGTTATTGATACACAAATCATATTAATATACGATTTTACCGATTAAAATATTTTTGGTATAAAGCAATTCCTTGAGGTACTGGTTTCGTTTCATCGTATTTTGGTTCCCTGTTCCATCTCACTGCCCACGAACATGCTAAACGTGGCCTTTGGGGTCTTATAACCTGTGGCTCTGTCTACCCCGCAGGGGATAAAGACGTTATCTTATGTATGTATTGTATCATGATGATGAATTGTCTTTAGATTTTAAATTTCCCATGTAACTTATGTAAGAATGGTGTACATTATAATTCGCAATATTATCATGCCTTGAGTTCATTAAAATGACGATAACTTTTTTTTTAATTAACCGATTTTGATGAAACAAAGTTTAGATATTATTCTGAGTTAAAACAAAGCAAATAGTTAAAGTTTCAAGCAAATCGGTTCAGTACTTTCGGAGATAAACGTGAACAAACATACAGACAGACAGACAGACAGACAAAAATTTCCAAAAATTTTTTTTTGCTTTCTAATAATCCATTTAAGTGCCCCTCTATCCATTTCAGTCAAAAATACTAAATGTACAGACAAAATATTTTTACTGTCTTATTATATGTATAGATTAGTGGTTAGAATGACGTGCCAAGCTATAGAAACTAAACACGTTATCATGAAGGGTTCACGTCATAACGGTCCTTCTACGGGGAACAGTTTTACCCTGACGGTACTTTCGTACAACCGTATAACCTTGCGTCAGAGCTAAATGCGGGGTAAATTTCCTCACCCATGCGGTGAACGGGAAATTATTTTGTACAATACCAACAAAGTTTTCCTTGTACTTATCTGCATTACAACAATACACAGTACTGAATTCTTAACGTAATTCATACAAAACCAGACGAACGCCTTGAGAATAAAACAACATGAGCTCGCCATATAAAAAATATACATTTTTACAAGTGTCTGTATGAATGGATGAACAAATGCATTGCTGACAATAACTGTATGAATTATTATTACTAAATTATTCTAGACTATGTATCATAGTACAAGCCTAGGCTGACATAATAAAAACAATAGAATTAAACTTATCTTGACAGCTAAGCGCGATATACGCCTGTATCATGTCATGTTTTAATACTGATGCTAGCCCAGCTGGGAACAACTATTACCTATATACCGAAATATGCAGAGACTATCGGCGCAGGAGTCAGATACAAGAGAGCAAATATCACTAGTGACGTTGCCTCCAAAAGGACCACAGAACAAGGAAGAGAGTGGCGCCAGAGCGTACAGAATGATGCTAGAATGGGGGGTGCGCTAGACCCTTCTTGGCTGAACAGAACCGCAAAGTGTAAATCTATTATATATACTGCCAAATCTAAACATCCTAAATTTGGCTGTATGATAGCTTTTAACGATATAATTCTAGGTTTGTAGTTCGCAACCAGTGGCTCACAAAAGCAAAAATGTAATCTGTGAACTCGACGTATATCTTCTCTAAGTATAATTTCACCAAGGCCTGAAATTGACTGACAGCATATGATGAATTGCAGTTCCTTTGGGTAAAGTTAAGAAGATTTTAAGAATGTTAAGAAGAAGCTATAATATCGTCTAGAGATTCCTTAGAGTTTCGATGACTGGTCTGTCTGTCAGTGAGTCAGTGACAAAATTAAGAAACTTTGACTACTTATAATTTTTAAGCTACTGATTCAAACTTGTTAAGAATTTAAATATATCGTATTAATACAATGATTACTTGATTACTGAAACTTGAAGCTTAAAATTTTATTCACAATGAAGTTATAGGTGGGTCGAAAATCCCTTGAACTGTTTCGAGAAAAATATAGTACGGCCGTGCCGCTTTGGCGACTGGCGGGAACACCATCGTGCTTCCAGACCTTTAGTGTCTTGCTTGTAAAATGCAAACTAATACTGGTCAAAGAGAATGACATTAGTGTGAGTGACTAAGGTGAGTTTGCAGCAGCTAGAAAGACGCCGCCAGCGTCGACATTATACTTTTGTTTCTCGAGCATCTGCTCTTGCGACTCCCATCTGACCGACCGGCCCAGGCAGGACTATTATTATTATTAATAGATAATACTTAGGTACCCTAAAAACATACCCCATAAATCATTCTTATTGGCAAATATTTTATGGTTAAAAAAAATTATATAAAATTCTTTATTATGAAACTAATTCTAAGCCTACGTAACATGACTAACGAAACATGGCGACTTCCCCCATTTTGACATTTATTCTGTATATGTTGACAGTTCAAAATGATAAATCGTTCTATCATATAAATCATAGTGCATTACTTATTATATTATAGGTACAGGCAGTTCCATAGTGGTGTGGTCGCGATCACCTAACCTCAAAGCAACATTCTTTATAAAACTTTGTTAAAAACTACATTAAAAAATAATTTGTTGCGATTCTAATCTATATCTTTTGTAGTTTTGCATAGAGTACAGTTAAAGCTGATCGCAGCATCGATTAACTCATTAAAATATTTAAAAACTCGATACATCACGTTATGAAGCACTTATGACACAATGCAGCAGCTGTCTTTTCGTTTTAAGAGTTATTATCAACAAGGGCATAAGGTTCATTATCTACAAATCCCGCTCAAATCTGAAAACTTCATATTAAGCTGCAAATGTGCAAGACAAACTTAGTTCTGCTATTCACAAACTCCAACATCTAGTTACTGTACCTTATGTCAGATAATATAGAAGTCAGATTATCTACCCACGGGTATCGTGGTGTGATGCGGCGGGATGCATGATCTGATGGTACTTATGAAGAGAGCAGGTGACACGTGCGCGCTTTTTACGCGGCCACCCCATCGACGCGCAGAGATGTGACAAGCCACGATCATAGCAAAAATTATAAATACGTGGCAAGTATTTTGAATAATTTACGCATTATTTTTTCATTGAAAACTTTGCATTTTCACACAAAATAGCAAAGAAACTCTGTATAATTGTCAATAGTAAGAATATTGGAACTTAGGTACTTCTTGAACATATTATATTAATGATACAAACGATATATGACCGTAGCAAGTGGAGAGAGGTGGTCTCTGCCTACCCCATTGGGAACAAGGCGTGACATATATGTATACAAACAATGCCAACCAAAAAAACAACAAATTTATTTATAAATAATTTATTTAAAATATTCGCCTATATCAATGTAAGCACTATACGCTTTCTGTTACTGGATCTAGGGTAACAGATAAATACATATATAAAGTTATATATAAAGTAAAAATACATATATCAAATTTTAATAAAAATATATATTAATAACTAGTACTAAAGCACAAATGTTCGCATTCATCGCATTTAAAATATTTTAAAACTAGCGGGTACCGGCGACTTCGTCTGCACAGGTAGATTTTTCCTACTTAATTGACAATTATCATCATATTTTGGACAACACAATATCTTTATAAGTAGTAACCGTGTTATTCTGATGTATTAAACTAAGCGATGTTATTGTATAGTTTCCGTAAAATCCATTCAGTAGTTTCTACATAAAAGATTAACAATCATCCAAGCATATAAATTTTCGCGTTTCAAATATTAGTCGGGATGTTATTAGCATATGCACGATCCAGCAACATAGGTGCATGAGCATATAAAAAATTCAATGGTGACCGCATCGCCAGCATAATATCTGGAGACGTATTTTTGAATCATTAGACGTGAATTTAGAATTCGATTACGAATACAAATCGTGCGCGAAATTATTTTCTACTGCTTACAATTTATAGATTTTTGAATCACTCGAATTCAGTGTTGTCATTAAAAACAAATTCTTAATTAGATTCTGTTTTACGCAGAAAAATTAAAAATCACAACAACAAAAATTAAAATATATGTACTCAAACAATATTTACTTATTATTAAGTACCTATTTACAAGCTTTACATTATTATTATTATTCGTGTAAGTCGGGGCTGATATGCATCACTGCGACCTATGTAGGTTCTATGTAGGCCCTACAGTAGCTCCCTTAACTGGGCACTGACCAAGAAAGATAGGATGTTCCCAGTTCGGATTGTTTTTATTTCATCTGGGTCAAGGATGTGTTTCCCCAGGTGTCTGTTTCTTTTGTGAATCAGCGGTTCACAGTAGCACAAGAGGTGTATTGGTGTTTCACGCTCTTGTTCGCAGACTCTGCATGTGTCAGTGTCCTTAAGTTTCATGTTGTGAAGGTGTCTGTTCAACTTGCAGTGACCGGTCAGAGCCCTAACCATCACGCTCAAGTTACTCCTGTTAAGCTTTAATAGCTCGTCAGTGCGTTTGCGAGAGTATGGTTCGATTAGTGCTTTTGAGTGTGTCATCCCGGTCTGCTTTCGCCTCGTTTAGCTTTACATTAACTAGAGTAAAGTTATCACAGGATATTCTACTAGTAGAAATAAAAAACGAGTGGATGAATCACTCGTTGCACAACGCACAAAATGAAAGTTCACAAATCGTGAATTCGGTAATTCGTATACGAATCTCACGATTTCGAATGCGAATTGGTTTTCTATTGTTTCAAAAATTCATCTGCTGCTACAAAAACGCCAAATGTGACATCCATAAAGTAAGGTAGGCGGCAGCGGCGCGGGCGCGGTTGGTGCAGCGCACGTGCCGCCATCTGGCGCAGGAAGCGGCACTCGACTGGAAGATGGGCTTCCACTGACGCCGTCACGAGATCGCTGGCACAGGTGTCATCGAGATCAATAACGGCAATACAGCAAATTATTAACATAATATTAGCCTACTAATTTTGTTACTCTTTCACATAAAAACTACTAAATGGAGTTTAATTAAACTTTACAATAATATAGCTTATACATCAGAATAACATATAGGTAACAATTTATAAAAATACTAGCTTTCTGCCCGCGGCTTCGTCCGCGTGGATTTCGGGATTGGGTCTATAGAGGGTTAAGGGTCATAGCTTTTGCCTACGGCTACATATGCGCGGAAGTCGGTTTATGGCGCGAAGGTTTAATCGCACTTCCTGTGGGACTATCCGTTTTTCCGAGAGAAAAAATACCGCAGAACCTTGCTCAAGAATCACTCTATCTATTGATGAAAACCGCATGAAAATCTGTGCAGTAGTTTTTAAGCGAAGCTTTTATTGCGCATCCCGTCGATTTTTCCGGGATAAAAAGTAGCCTATTATTAAATCCGAACTTTTATATTTATGTCTGCAAAATTTCAAAGCAATCGGTTCAGTAGTTACGGCGTGAAAGCGGAACAAACAAACAAACTCACTTTCCGATTTATAGTATTAGTAAGCATTATATATTATATTAGTATATATTAGTAAGGATACGTCGCGTAAATATTAATCGCAGACGAGATCGCAGCGCAGACGAAGTCGCGGGTAACATCTAGTCTATACAAATAAATAAAATTGGAGTGTCTGTTTGTAATATTAACATAACCGCTTTCTACTACATGCGAATGTACATATATACGGTACACACATCAAAATACATATTTTTAAAATTTTAGTCTGTCTGTCTGTTTGTTCCGGCTAATCTCTGGAACGGCTGGACCGATTTGGACGGGACTTTCACTGGCAGATAGCTTATGTAATAAGGAGTAACTTAGGCTACTTTTATTTTAGAAAAAAAAGTACCAAACAAAAAAAATAAACTATTTTTTTTATTACATTCCACGCGGACGAAGTCGCGGGCACAGCTAGTAATTACATAAAAATAAAAATTCCACTATACCAAGGTTTTTTAAAAGTGAGTCCGTAATTTAGTAATATCTAAAAAGGTTAAGAATCAACTTTGAGTTATTAAAATGTATGCCAGGAATCCGAAATAGTTTTATTAATCCTATTATTATATATTAAATACGATTGTTTGTAGAACTTGTTCTTGGATGAGGTCCAAAATTTTAACCTATGTTATTTAATATGTGAGAAAAGAAGATAGCCTGTGTCCTTATACAAATTATATCTAATTTTATAACAGTAAAGGGACTCTTCTCTTTTTTTTTTAAGTTTAGTAAAAATCACTCGTCAATCATTCGAGTCTCAAACTATTATTACGAAAAAAATTATTATCAGTCAGAATCAATTCAGCAATTTTTATCACATTTTCCAATAGCAAAGGAATATATATCCTTTCCCCAGTTTGAAACTAATGTCATAGAAAATATCTTCACTTTAGTTCAGCTGTTATACTGGATCAAAAGTTATTTGTCAGGAAGTTATGATGTTACAACTGGATCAAAAGTTATTTGTCAGGAAGAGAACAATGTGTGGAAATACAGAGATGTTGTACTAAAAGTAGGTGTCTAGAAAAAATTGATCAAGTTTTATTGTTAATAGCTTTGGAGTACCCCAAGGCGGTATTCTAGGACCATTGTTGTTTAACCTTTATATTAATGATCTGCCCAATGCTATATCTCAGGAATGTATTTTGTTTGCTGATGATGTTACAATTGTTTTTAAAGGTGTTTAAAATGAAGACACACAAATATATGAAAATTGTATTAATGCAACTCTGTATGAAATTAATGAATGGTTAAGATGTAATAATTTGAAAATTAATGTGAATAAAACTAAACTTATGCAATTTGGAACTTACAAGAGAGAAAATAAGAAACTCAATATAAATGTTAATGGACAAGTAGTAGAATCAGTTGAATTCATAAATTTTTAGGCATAACATTAGACCAACATTGTAATTGGAAACATCATATACACCAGATATGTTCAAAATTAAATAGATTTGTGTTTGCTCTGAGTCGTATAGGTCAAATTGTATCAAGAGAGGCTGCTGTCACTGCCTATAACGGCTTGTAAACTCAACATTACGTTACGGAATTATGATTTGGGGAAACTCTACTGATAAAGACAATGCGTTTCTTATTCAAAAGAAGTGTATTCGGGCCATATTTGGTTTGAAAAACATTGATTCATGTCGACCGTATTTTAGACAGTACAAATTGCTTACATTACCTTGTCTGTATATCTTTGACGTATGTTTATTTGTATTCCAAAACAAAAATTTGTTTGAAGAAAATAGTGTGGTATCTAAGCGAAATCTCCGTTCAATGTATAGAAATAAATTATTTAAACCAGCTGCAAAATTAACACTTGTATCAAATAATTCATATAATATGTGTATTAAAATATACAATCAATTGCCAGAAGAATTTAAAAACCTAAAATATGTCAAGTTTAGATTTTGCGTTAAAAATTGACTTGTAAGCAAATGTTTTTACAGCATTCAAGAGTTTCTTAATTATAAGTGATTTTTTTTTTTGTATATTCACTTGAAAAAGTAGGATTAAGTGAAACGTTTTGTTAGACATTAAGATCTGTTTAAGAAACCTTAATTCCATATACAATAAAGAACTTACTTACTTACTTGCTGTTTTGATGTGAAAACATGACAAACAGACAGAGTGACTTTAGCATTAGTAACAACAATATTGTACAGTACATCCTACATCATTTTAAAGACGGACACATTGCTTTTCAGGGCTGTCATATCGTATAATTGCACATATTAAAACAAGTATATTCTTTTAAGTATAGTATTTTATATTTCTATATTATTTTTGTAACAAGAATATTTGATTATTTATAATTAGAGATCGGATAATCGGATGCATATTTACCTAAAGTTAATTTTTGGCTCACAAATTATGGAAGCGGCTTTTTAAAACACATTTTGTTAAATAAAAATCCCGGGAAAATACGGGACTGCAAATTTAACGTAGTGATATTGTTTGAAAATTACTAAATTAGCACGTGGTATTTATTTTCAAAAGACCGAGACTCCGGGTTCATTTATACAACTATGCATACGTATTTATGTTCTACAGTACCGGAATTCCGGGATTTTTATTTATGGAAATAAAATAAAAAGACAGTTCCATACTTTGTCAAAAACTAAATTAGGTAAATAAATAAACATCCGGCTATCCAATTCCGCAATCCCGGGATTTTCATTTAACAAAACAATAAAAAGCCGTTTCCATACTTTGTCTTAAACTAACTTTAGGTAAATATGCATCCGATTATCCGATCTCTAGTTATAATACATCCTTATTTACCTACTGATCTTGATCCTAATCCTCATATATTGCGATCCTTACATTTACATATTTCATTCGTTTCCCTACCTTTTACCCTTGTTTGTGGCTAATGCACAAATCGTGCAAGCCAGAAGAAAGATAAAAAAACATGGAATATACACTAAAGTTCGATTTTTAATTCGAGTCAGTAAAATGACATTTCCAGTGTCATGTGTCACAAATCATATTATTTAATATGGTATGTATTACATATTTACAATAAAAATGCGAAATTTCACTTATATAGTCAGCTCGCTGTTGTGACATTGAGTTTTTTATTAAAATACCTTAAAACACCGTCAATCTTGTTTTTATTTTATTCTTTTACTTTAAAAGCGATTCCCTAACATAGACGTTTCACGTTAAGACCAACGGCCGTGTGCCCCGGCACAGCCCCACCCGATTTTCCTACAGAATCTTCACATTTAATAGATACTCGTACACACTTTTAAATAACATTTGGACTTTTTGTAAAACTCTGTACATGTTTTCACATGGTGATTTACATCTTTCACATAACACATCACGATAACATTTATACTTATACTTCTTCATCACTTGAAGTACGCGAGTGTGGGATGTTCCAATTACTTCGGAAATACTTCGAAGTATGTTAAAACATTTAGATCAAAATCGAAGTTGTTCTGCTGAAAAGTTTGCCGT
Organism: Scirpophaga incertulas; assembly: GCA_036419045.1. Taxonomy (NCBI): domain Eukaryota; kingdom Metazoa; phylum Arthropoda; class Insecta; order Lepidoptera; family Crambidae; genus Scirpophaga; species Scirpophaga incertulas. The sequence continues at coordinate 20,999,930 of CM071645.1, read as the reverse complement.
CGCTTTTTGTAACTACCCGTATTCTTTAAATTTTCTACCATTCTTTTCAGTACAAACCGAGTTGGTGCCTGTCGGTCTGGATATCTCTCTCCATACCACCGCAGAGCACGATTCACATCTTTGTTATTTAAAAAATAAGCTTCCAATAAATCAAATTGTTCTTGATAAGCAATTTTTACTGTGAAACAAATGTTAAATGATTTGTAAAAACAATCTTATTACTATGTGAATAACAAATGAAAATCTATTTTCAAATGTAACATAACATTCCATATTTAAACTACGTCACACACGCAGTTATATCGCATAAGAAAGGAGTCTGCATTACAAGAACGTACAAATTACTATGAAACAAATGAAATCAATGAAATCTTAAATTATTAATTCTTTGAATTAAGTTTTCATTGTTTTCCTTTCATTTAATTTATGAAGTTTGTTAGAGAGATTTGATCCGTATAATTGACCCTACCGATCGGTGCAATAAAAATACAGGGTGAAACTTTTGCAGATTTTAGTCGGTTCGATTACCGGGTGGGGCAAGTGAATTTTCAAAAATCTTTGAATGCAGTTTTATTTCTTTTCAAAAATAAAGGAATGTTTCCTTTAAGTAAAACTTTCTATCTACAGTATTAAGAGTACTTCCCCTTCAGGTGGCATTACAAATTTCCACCCTGTATACGTGTTTCACATGGTTTATACGTGAAGTAACAAAAACGAATTGTAAAAGTTAAACACGCCTATTGCGACAGTCAAATGACAAGTGAAAATTATTATCACCGTAATCGATTTAAAATTCATTGCATGATTTAAGTTGAGAAAAAGACAAACTGTCGATATCAACGTGCAATGTATTGCGTAGATAAACATTATCACTTGCCATTTACTGGGACCTTTTCTATATAATAGATTAAACGCCAAGCTATGTATGTTTAATTGTACCTATCATAAAGCTAAAACACTTCTTCAAGAAATGTCGTATGACGATATAGACAAACTATTACTAGTTACCAAATAATTTGTATTTTTATTTATATATTTATCTCTTTCTTACTTTGTTTAAATTTAGTTATTAATCAGATATACTATACATTTCGCATTTGATTTATGTGTCCATATTTTTATTTTGTAATTACAAGCCCGAGATACAGGTTAATCCTAGTTCAGGTATGTTCACAGTTATATAATACGTGTATACATATAAGTTAAGCTAAAATAAATGTAATATTGACTATAGAAGTTATTAAATAAATATTATTATTATTGTAGCTTATGTCACGTGGTTTTATAAAACACGGTGCTCTGATCCAACGCGTAGAGGCCATTTAAGCGAATTTATTATTATTTAAGTTATGTATTATGCTATTAATCATACTATAATTAAAGGCAGTAATTCGTATCACAGAGACTTATTTACTGGCAGCCCTATTTGTAGTGGTTGCCGCATGGCATGCCAGCGCGTACAGGACGCTCATCAGGAAGATTTTCGCCAAACTAATGACAAGTGGGCTGAGCACGTAGGCATTAATTGGCCGGTGACCACTGCCGAGCCATAAACGACAGGCGTGGGCCGAGTGACGCTGCGTCTACTACCAGAGCGCGGCCAGCTAGCTGACCTGCGGCCGTGTACCAAACCCCTCCGCACCTCGCTACGTTCAAGTTCCTCGCGGGAGATGCGATAGCTCATCTTAAGTTGGCTGTTCAACACCGCGGACGCCCAGCGATTGTCTGCGTCTTGACGTTTTCATTCACAGGGTTTTGCTGACGTCGTGTCGCGGCTTCCACTATCTAATTATTGTTGAAAGTACATATCTACTTTCGCTTTACATAAAGATTGTGTGCTGCGCGTATGTTAATCCGTGTTGGGATAAAACGGTTGAGCTGTTTATAATCTGTGATATAGCTAATATGTTGTACTTGTTTTATGGTTATGATGAATTAATGCATTTGATATGCAAACATTATGCCAACATACTTCATAGACAATTTCATAGACAATCATTAGGTTTCATAGAGAAATTATCCGCGAATAATAAGTTCTCAGGGTAGTAGTCTTCATAACTTATTTTAATACACACTAGCGACCCGACTTGAAGTTTGCGCGGTTTTCTCTTAAATCATTCTATATCTTGCTGAAAACTGCACTAAAATCAGTTAAAGTTCTAAGGGAACAAACAGATAGATAGCAGAAGCGACTTTATTTTACTACGTGTATGTAAAGATTAACAAGCACCGCAATTTAATTCAATACTAGCTTAACGCCCGCAACTATGAACTATGAGTATATCTAATTTCTCCATGGGAATGAGATATTTTCCCCTTCATTTGATATCAAGCTAAGTATATCCTTACCAAATATGTTCAAAATCAGTTTAATAGTATCATAGATTAGACTCTTGCAAATGAAAGCGTGACCTGAAAAAAGCAGCAAAATCTAAAAACCAATCAGAAATCGCAGGACCTCAGGTACCTAGCCCCTCCAGCGTGACAACTGAAATATGAAAAAATAGGGCGAGTTACACTTTGAAATGTCAAAATTCAAGGTACATATTTCCAGATAGCATTTGGTGAAGGAAAACATCGTGAGGAAACCTGCGTACATCTGCGAAGCGATTCAAAGGTGTACGTAGTCAACCAACCCGCACTGGGCCAGCGTGGTTGACTAAGGCCTAATCGCCCTAACGTAGTTAGGGTAGGCTCGAGCCCCTCGGTGGGGACGTATATGAGCTGTGATGATTTGTATTGCGCGATAAATGCTATATCATATTGTGATTCGACGGTCATGCTAGGGAGGCAAAGAAACTTACACTCATTAAAAATGAGCCACTGTCTCTAGTCTAGACTAAACTACATTAGCGGAGGCTTCCTACCAGGAGGTTTAACTGCCAACGTGGTTGCGAGTACTATGTGTGGATCTCGAGGTCAAAGGTTTGATTCCCCGTGTTTTTCTGCTCATTTCTATTACGCTTCTGCTACCATTGACTGCCTAATTACTGCTTTCTTACCTAAGTTAATCGTCATAATTACATTGTTAATAGCATTGTGGTTCCGACAGTCAGAGGAAAAAGTTAGTTCCACGTTTGTTGAGGAGTTCAGGTGAAGCTCACTTCCACCTTTAACCATATGCTAAATAGTCCAGAAAAGTACGAATCACACTCACGCACCAAGGGCTTCGCAGCTAGGTTTATAATCGCTTTTTTGTGATGCAACTACAAACTAATAACTTTCGGATGTTGTCCTTTACTTCTACTATATGGCATTGTTTCATGTCATGATGCTAGGACAACGGAAAATAGCCTATCAGATTTTAATTCTTTTGTAATTTTCAAAATATAAGACACAAACAGAGTCGTATGTTTTGCATCGACTTAGATGTCTGATTTTTTTTAGTGCACTTATCATCTATACTAATATATAAAGCTGAAGAGTTTGTTTGTTTGTTTGTTTGAACGCGCTAATCTCCGAAACTACTGGTGCGATTTGAATAATTCTTTTTTTGTTGGATAGTCCATTTATCGAGGAAGGCTATAGGCTAAATAACATTACGCTATGACCAATAGGAGCAAAGACAGAGCGGTAAATGTGTAAAAAACGGGGAAAATTATTCATTTTTGAAGGCTTTCTTTGCGTGCGCTGCGAAAACGGTTCAAGATACACAAAAAATATGTATGAAAGAATTATTCCTCTATACATGATCTAAAAAAAAGTCCGCGACGGCATATGTCTATCTTTTAAGGTTTAGTCACAATGACCGTTTTTATGGTACCAAATTTGGTCGAAATAATTTGTTTAAGTTGTATCAACATAATAATATTAATCTTTATTCAAATATAAATATAAATATGTTGTTGGTTAACCAAAAATTCTGCCGGAAGTCACTATTCCACGCGGACGAAGTCGCGGGCAAAAGCTAGTAGCTTATATACGCGATTAGGCTTTAGTCAGTGCGGATTGGTCGACTTCACGTACTACTTTGATTTTCTTCACAGGTGACCTATTAGGATGATTTCCTTCACCGTAGTATTATTATATAAATGTGTATTTAAAATTGTAAATACGAAAAATACATCTCAATTAAGAATTCGAGATTAATTTAAACTCTTTGTTTCTGAGACCCTGAACTGACGGACGAAGAACGATATAGAATATACGAGGATATATATAACTATGAAGGTTCCGTTTCTGGTTTGAAGGTCTACTATCGAAGTTTGCTGATTTATTAAATTGTTTTTAATATTACAAGCATAGCTCGCTGTACATAACATAATTATGTTGCTAATGCTTTTGAAGTAATATCATATAAGTTAGTACGTAACCAAGAAAGTTTATTTAAGTATAGTTAAATTAACATAGCATTATGTATGATGCACGTAGGTCATGTTTCGAATCATCATATAATTTCAACAATATCTTACCTTAAATAAAAACGTATTTTAAGGTTTAAAATTTAATTCGTAAAATAACTAACTTCCATATTCTATTTTTTCTTTACATTCCTGTTTTTCGTATGCTTAGTCAATCAATTCTGATAACCAAGAAATCAATATTTCAATTTAACAACGTTTTTTTTTATTTTTAGGTATTGTCTTGATGTACCGATCCAAAAATGTATGTATTTTATTGTAATTGGGTATTTAATATATAGTTCAGAAACTACCGGTATTTAAAGGTAAAAGTTTTGATATGTGGAAGTTAAGAGACCAATGAAATCTCTACTATGGAAAATCCGATATAATACGACTGAAGCCACATGCGGAAAAGTAACAATGTCATTGGAAGACTATTGATTTCCATTTTTTGTAAACAGGAGCGTCAAAAATGAAATATCATTATCCAACAAACTTTATCGATTAACGACGGAGCCCCCGACGTACCTTCAAAGCCACATCCTGCTTAAAAAATAGGCAAGAATCAAGTATTCGGACGCCGAAAACGGCGTTAACAGCGAACGGTGTCTATTTCCGTCAGTCCGTACCATAGTTCATCCATCGGGAGCCGTGGTACACAGCTATTCCGGGCGAGGCAGGTTTTCGGGAATGTCAACAAACGCGCGGGCACTCATTCAATGAACTCTGCGTCGCTGGTGGCTGGCGGACCGGTCCTGTATTCATAAAAATTATGCTCCTGGCTGAATGGGATGCCGTCGCTCGCGTCGCATCGCGTACGACACTAACTTTCGTTCGCATGTTTATTACTGGCCAATTTAATTAAATTTCACAGTCACAATAAAGATATTCAGTCGCCAGATTGCACAAGTTAGCATCAAAACAATCGCTGGGTAGTAAACCAATCTCGACCTGATTACACCAGCCGGAAGGTGCTGTTCCATTTTGTTGGTACTGACGGCCAACCAGAATAACGCGGCTACCTACGTACGCCGCCGTTCGAGTCTTCAAGCAAAAGTGGTTCAAGATTACAATTATTTCAAGATAATTAGCATTTTAGTTGCATCGTTTTAGGCAATGCTCAGAATGAATCATTTCTAATTTACGCAGAAGACGTAGGTATGTGACCTAGATAGGTAATTGATACAGTTCACTATAGAATAAACCATTTCACCACTTTATAGTCGAACATAGTAACTACATAGAAAACAATTTGGAGTGCAATATTTGTGTTTATATAGTGTAACCAAACAGTACTAGTTTTATTCCAATAGTTTGATCAATAAATTAATAATTTCGATATTTCTTGTGATTCTTCTAAATAACCTATTGTTTTATGCCTTGGTAGTATAAAATAATTTTCTCAAATGAAGACAATTAGGTAAAATCATAATCTTTACTTTTATCTGTATAATTTTATGAGAATCTAAATATTTTAAAGACTGGCTTCATTATATACAAATGACAAAATCGTGATTAAAGAGAAGAAAATCACAATTTAGAGACACAAGCTTAGATTTAAGGTAACTTTAAACTAATTAAACAAAGACAATGACCTAATGTTGATAATATTAATTTTAATTGTACTGTCTCCTTAATTCCCAAACATTACTTTTCATACCTGTTTACTAACTAAATTATATTCAGTTTTAACTTTTTTTGTTAACTAAATTATCCGATTTTGAATCAAAATAGACCAAGTGTGCTGTAAGTACAATATTAGATAAATGTTCAGAGATAGGGTGTCATCTTTTCCTTATCATTCACTCTAATTTATCAATAAAAAACAGTCATAAGGATTTAGTTTCGTATAATTTTCTTTTAACAAATGATCAATAGAAAACTGTATAATTAACAATGTAGCATCTTAACAGATAGATCAAAATTATTAGCAATGTAGGAAATATTTTACAAATACTTTGGAATGTTCATATAAACCATCTCATATGAATCAATAACATAGATCTTTACATAAGTCATATTAACAATGCACTGTTACACATTGCCGTGTTTGTAGGAACTGGCCGAAGGTCCGAGACAGCATCACAATATGGTCAACAAATCAAATGCCAGGAATGCCCCAGTAAGGTCTCCGAATAAAATCCACCATCCACAGACCTTCGCCAGCTGCCTATGACGCTCACAGTTGATTAACAACATTTACTATTTTTTTTGGTCCTCAAACATTATGTACCACCATTCAGTATTAATTGCAAATCAATAACTTATAGAGCTTAGCATCATAATTTATTACATTTCGATGCTATTATTAAGAACAATTGTTAAATTGTTCAACAACCTTTACATACTCAGTACAATTTATCATAAGATTGGCAGCCTACAATTGATTACTTATTTTATCTACAATGACAGGTCATAATGTCTGAGGCATTTTTATATACCATCCAATGTTATATTTCAAATTTTTTGATACAACAATCACAACATTATCGAGATTCATAATGAGATTACATAGGAAATAGTATATGCGAGGCCATGCTTAGCAGGGTGAAATGAAAATGCAACCGTTAACTGCAATAGTTAAGCTGGATGAGACTGATCAAGATTAACTAAATAAAGCAGTCAATAAATAAACGATCATAAATATCTAATAAATACCTACACAGGCTATATTTACAAAAAGCCTTTATTCAAGGGCACATTTCAGCCTTCAAACAAAATATAATACAAGACTACCCCAGTGGGATAACAGATATAAATAAAAACATAAAGCTGCCAGCTTAATGACTTGTGTTACATAATAATACTGACACCAGTAAACACTATCCACACGTTGGAATGTGCAGGCTCTCGCCCGATGAGGCTATAGGAACCAATGCGCTACTCGCTCAATCACACTCACTTCGTCTTCTTCATCACAATAATCATTTATATGTAGAATGGAATATTAATAAATACAATTAACATATGATTCTTTTGTCTAAATAGTATGATGGCATGACAATTTTGTAACTGAATAATGAGGGCAAGCCTGCTTCAGAGATTACCCAAAGGGCATGTCTTTGGATATTTATATGTCATAAATAGTTTAATCAATAACTTGCCTGCATCAAAACAAACAGTAGTAACATTCCTACTAAAAGCGAGTAGCATTCGATACACTGTCATCTTAAACTTCCAATACACATTGAACATGAAACAACTAGTAGATTCACAAAATTAACACTGGGAGGAGACTGAAATTTACAACCACGAGAGAAAGTCACATCTTCCAAAGGTTTCGGATCAGTATATACAAAAGAATTCCTTTGAAATAAATTACAGATTCGTAAATTAATTATCACATAAATTTTTCTTATATCATCCATTCTCTCGATATAACTTAACACATATTCTACCTATATGTACACAGTTCAGTATGAACAATGAAGAGTTCGTCGGTGGCGAGCACTAGAGTCAGAGTCAGAGTCAGAGTCGCGGACTAGGTGGGCGCAGCGCACAGCGTGACCCGGCCGCGCGGCGCTGCCACCGCCACCAGCTGCACCTGCCCGCGCTCCGCCGACGGCGGCGCCTTGGCGCGCCGGTGCAGCCGCACCCAGGCGCCGAAGCAGACTAGAATGGCCAGGAACACTGCCACGGTCGCGCCGCCGGCGATCGACGCGGTCTCCATCATCAGCTGCCGACTCGTCAACACGTACGAGTCGTCCAGGTCTTTGAACTCGCATCGCTGGCCCACGAACCCGCTTCGGCACTCGCAGTTGTAAATCGGGCTGTCCGAGATGACGACGGTGAAGCACACGCCGCCGTTCAGGCAGTAATACTCCGAATAGTCCCGCTCGCACTTGAACGTAGGAAAGGTGACGTTGAGCCGCGGCTGGGGCTGCGGCTGCGGCGGCGGCCGCTGCGGCCGCTGCGGCCGCGCTGGCCGCTTGGAGATGGAGCTGGAGCACGCGCCGGCCAGCGCCCAGGCGGCCGACACCACCGCCCACCAAACTACTAACGATTGCATTCTCCGCACGATCCGGAGGGTCGGCGCTCGCGGGACGTGCACAATTTTGACATTGGACGGTGACTTATACGAAATCCGAGAGGCGATGACATGACCGCTTTCGAATTTCGAACTGGAACCCTTCGTTCGCATCCGCGTCGGCGGTCCGCCCAGACATGTTTCCTGTGTTAACTTTTTTTACGTCGACGATCACTCGTTCATGACGGAGGCGCGGTTTCTACAGGCACCCGAGATATTGCATCGACTCTTCCGCGGACATGTCGAAAGTTAAACACTAAACACAAGTTAAAAACTTGTTAAATTGTCGTTGTTCACAAGTATTCACGACGCACATACACACAATGTCCCGTTCGAAAAAGTATACACAAAATGGTGCTGAGCGACTCTCAATCACACACTGCGCTCGGTGAGTTGTCTATGCGCGACTGCCGGGAGGAGCGGAGCGGAGGGCGTCTGATACATCCGCCATCTGCCGACGAGAATGAAATGCGGCGCGGGTGAACTCGCTATCGCATGCTTGTGTGCGTCGCGTGTACGTGTTTACTGTATATTGAGCACGTGTATGCGTCATTGATTTGATTGTGTGTAAGTATACCTTTTTCCAAGGGAATATCATCAAGGCTCGAAAGGCAAAGGCACGTACTTTTTGTCATCGTTCTTTTCTTTGGGACTACATACATATAAAAACATTTCTTTACAACTTTATAACTTTAATATTAAACTTATATAAAAGAATTCCCAAATTACAAAAAGATATTTAAACTATTACTACTAACTATTTTGCTAATGCCTGCCTACTTTGCATTAATGAAAATTTATTTCCTATTATACTTAAGAGTAACGGCAATATAACTAAAGAAGTAATAATTAGATTTTTACGCTTACTTTACGGAACGGGAAAAATATTAGGTATCCCAGGTTGGTTAGGTCGGGCGTAATAAATTACGTACTCTGCGTAGTTACTATGGGCAATGACCGACATAATTACTTATTCATGTTATTGTGATATATTGTGCAATAACATTTTTTTGATACGTCACTACATATTATATCTATTAGACTATGAAATTTATATACTTAAATTTTATGTGCCGCCGTTGAGATGACGTTGAGTCGTGACTAAGATTTGATAGCGACATCAAGATACGTAAATTTATTGACCTAAAATTTTTTTACATGGTTTGGTTGTAAATTGGTGATTGTGATCGGCAGTAATAGGTAGGACTTGTAGTCGCTGTTGGGTCGGACAGACAGCATTTCATCAGCGCTGAACTGCACAGTGTCAGATTATCTTGTATAATGTATAAGCTTATGCTACTATGACGGAATTTTTGGAGATCAGTAAATAGTTTTTGGATTTATTGTTACAAAAATACAAATCTTTGGTCTTTATAAAGTTTGTTATAGCTATATTGAATAAGAAAATCTTTATAAAGATTGCTAGCTATATCGAATAATTATCAATAATTGTTTTAACTTATTTTTTTATAATTTTATATTATTATATATTTGTATAGATAATGTAGATTCATTTGTAAAAAGGGCATGCATATACGTGGTTCTGCGTATATCTCTAACCCGCTGTGCAAATTTGGATTAAAACAGAAAAGAATAAAAAATTCAGCAGTACAAAATTTTTGCAAATCTAGCCTTGTCTTCCCATCAGCTTTGTGGCGATTTTCGGTCCAGCAAGTGTGACCTATCGACTAAACTCAGTCTTAACCTTGACCTTAAAATATACTACTACATAAATAATGATATTGTCTTATATAGCACGAAATTCTTGGACGTAGCACTAGATTCACAATTGCAGTAATAAACGGAATTTGTTCTGTAGCATCGACAATAAAGAAAGTGGGAAATCAAAGGAATCTCTGAAAGACTTGTGTAGAAATTAACATATTGAGCAAGTGCATTTATGAAAATTTAATTTATGTTCATAATAAATACATATAATAATTAAAAAAAATCAAATGTATAAATTAAACACCAGAATAAAAATAATCTTGCCGTTCCAGCGTACTGACTACAGATAACTAGGGCTTCTTTATGGGGAAATTTTTACAACAAAATTTCACAAGTGTTACCGATTTGCTTTTTCATAGATTTAAATCACAAGAGCGTCGGTGGCGCTGTGGTCTCGGCACTGGTCTATGCGCCGCATAGAATCGGGAGGCCCGCGATCTAATCCCCACCGTGTACCAATGTGTTTTTCGTTCCGAATTTCATATGTACATTTATCCGACGCTCCTACGGTGAAGGAAAACATCGTGAGGAAACCTGCGTACATCTGCGAAGCGATTCAAAGGTGTACGCAGTCACCAACCCGCACTGGGCCAGTGTGGTTGACTAAGGCCAAATCGCCCTAACGTAGTTAGGGTAGACTCGAGCCCCTCGGTGGGGACGCATATGAGCTGTGATGATGAAATCAATTGCTAAAAACAGTTTTATGAAAATAGTTTACTATATTTTCGTCATCGAAAAGTCATCGACATAGTCCACAGGATTAGCAAACTGAAGTGGCAGTGGGCTGGCCATGTTAGCCGTAGAACCGATGGCCGTTGGGGCAAACGTGTTCTAGAGTGGATACCGCGAAACGGCAAACGTAGTGTAGGACGTCCTCAGGCAAGGTGGAGTGATGATTTGCGCAGGACGGCTGGCAGGAGCTGGATGCGAGAAGCCGAAAATAGATCTCAGTGGCGTACACTCGAAGAAGCCAGCAGTGGACGAAGAGGGGCTGATGATGATGATGATGATGATATTTTTATATATGTAATGTGAACTTCTTTAAACTTGTAAAGGAGTTGCTGACTATTTATCAGAGATCAACTTCTGATTGAGGACACCGCGGTGTCCTCTAAGCCCATATCGGGTGGCGGGGTCCGCTTTCGCGATTCTACCGTCACAAAAACTGACACACTCCCTGCATCGTTCTGTAATTATTTTATCGCGAAATTTGTAATTGTCACGTCTCTCACCACGTATTTATCATAAGAATTATTGTTGTATGATTTAATTGAAATTGCGAAAATATCAATTAAATCATTTTGTAGGTACTGAACTTTTCATTCAACCTATATCTTTCATTTTTATCGATTCATATTTAAGAAGGATTAAATTTTTCGACTAAAGTGCGGAACATTATCTGTCACGTCCAATAATCTATACTAATATTATAAAGAAGTAAAGTTTGTTTGTTTGTATATATGTTAAATTGTAAAGGGTTATCTCGGGATCTACTGAACCGATTTTAAAAATTATTTCACCAATACAAAGCCACATTATTGCTGAGTGTCATAGGTTATATAAAAACCGAAAAATAAAAAGGCTGTTACGTGATAGTCCGTTTTGCAAAGTGAATCGGAGAAAAAACGGTCGAATAAAAGCGTTTCTCACGAACGCTGCCTTAACTAAAGTTCGATTTTTAATTCGAGTCAGTAAAATGACATTTCCAGTGTCATGTGTCACAAATCATATTATTTAATATGGTATGTATTACATATTTACAATGAAAAAACGCTTTGATACCTAATAAAATAAAGCATGACTAAATGTCTAAATCTATTGATTGCCGAACATCACTATTGTAGTGGGTTGTAGTGGGTCACCCTTTTTTGTATCAGTGACAGTTGCACTTGTCATTTTACTGACTCGAATTAAAAATCGTAGTTTATGAAAAATATATTTTTCAGTTCAAGAGAAAAGATGTGGAGCTTGAAAATGCCTACAAAAAAAGTCTACGACAGCATAATGTCTAACTTTTATATTTAAATTACAACAAGTAGTTTTTTTAATGTTAATGTAGATAATTTAATTTGTAATATAGAATAAAAATAATTTAAATCATTAGGTCATATTTACAATATTAGTCATATATTACCAAAAATTATGAATCTTTATTAAAATAAGTAAACTCATCGTCTTAAGTAAGGCCAAAGCAGCGGACGGCGCGCGATGGCTTCGGGTTTAATTCGGTTCGCATTCGTGTTCGCTTTGGGAATTATTAATATTATGCCCAACGAAGTGGCCACGGGTCAGCTAGTAAAACATATAATGACCATCACATATAAATGCGAACTACATCACATTTGCTAATATGTAAACATTACAGAAATTATAAATACTTGTCTGCTCCGTATTAGATATAAATCAGAAATTATCATTATTAATTTGATTACATCTATTTAAAAAAAAATAATCTAAGTATAATATCGGTATTCCGTTTCTTTATAGATCTTTTATTTTCCAGCTTTTAAATCCAGCTCGAGGGATCAAGAAGGAAGTACGGCTTACACCCTTTTATGCTATCAATAAATATGTCAACACAATAACAGTATTGATTTATTGATAACCTGATAACTAAGTATATTAAGAAACCACTGTTAATAATTTTTAGATTATATTAGAAAGCGTGGCGTGATTAATAGCCAACAACGGACTAATTAACATTTAGAATTATGAGCCCGGTGTAAAATACTTGTAAGACAAAACGCTGTACGAAGTTACTCGTAAAAATTCCAATATATAATCTCTTGTCTATCTAGCAGCATGCTACGTCGAGTGTTATTCATGTTTTTTTTTAAGATACTTCACATATTGGAGACAGAAAAATTTGGCAGGCTTCCGTCATCATTAACGGCTTGAAGAATGTAAAAAATATTTAAGTAATTAACAAGCTAACAACACTCTTCTCCAAAACTAAGCAGCTAAGTGAAAGAATGCAAGACAAAATACTACGCAAAATTGGAAGAAAAACTCCCGTTATCTTTTTTAATACAACATTCACCAAGATTCTGATGTACTGTAGATATAGATATATATACTGGAGATAGTGTACAAATACATACTAAGTACAATAAGCTTTTAAGTATCTATTACTTATCCTCGTTTCCTCTTTTGCTGAGGAGAATACTCTGCCGGACACCGCTGAGAGAGCGTCATCACCGCTAGTTGGAGAGCGCAAAAGTTGAGCCGCCATGTCGAGGTGGTGAGCTATAATAATTGAGATTACCGCATTAAACCAATGAATTTTTCATAATAATAAAAGTAGTAAATTGGTTTAACTATGATTTCTTTTTGATAAAAAGAATCACGGTCATCTGAAACTTCCACGTAAAATAATATTGAAACCAGCAATGATGTATTTTTTCTAAGATATGCGGTTCCCCCTTCAGTAGTTAATGTAATCTCGAAACACAACTTCAACGCACTTACAGTAATGTGATGTAATATATAATTCGGAATTAAGGATCTTTCACCGTGGTCCGTTATGAGCAAATAATACACACATCACAGTCAACACGAAATTTAATCGGATGTCCTTCTCTAATAAATAAATAGCTAGTACTAAGAAAGCGGAAAATTATGCTTTTCACTTAGCACTTATTTTAAGTATAACTATCACGCAATATTATTACTATCAACTATTAACATGTTTTAAAACAAAACTTTTAACTTACTCCAATAAATTTCTTATGTGATTATCAATTTCATATACAAAGATTTTAATTATATTTTTATTATACTTAATGTTGTAAATACCAGAATGCAAATGCGCTTTGTAATTGTCATTATATGTAAATATTAACATTTTATACAGTTTCCAAAATATATTATAAAATAAATCCCTATACAATGAAATCGCGAATATTTAATCGACTTTGAGTCATTTGTTTACTTTTCTCATGTTAGTTATACGGTTAAATAAAAATTATAAGAGTAATTGATTATATTGTTTATGTACTTAAAAACTTGATTTTTCCTGTCCCATTATATAACTTTCATATAATATACACTACACAAAAATAAAAATAACGACTCTACATACGGCTTATTTTAGTTATTAAATTTCTTTAATTTTATGACGACGTTACACTTTATTAATATCTTAACTTTCTTAACCAAAGATCAATAACAATATCCGAATCGACCAAACTTTTCATTAAGAAGTTACCACTCGATGATCCCTCACAAACAATACCTGACTTAAAGTGTTAAAAGTTCGGTGCTTATAGTGCGTCAGTTGGGACTGTAGTAAGGTCAACTCTGATGTTAAAAGTGCTATCGTTTATGCGCTAACACCTAAAATATCGGAATAGTTTGTGAGCGCCACAATGGTTATATGACATTATCGTCGTTATCATGAAACGGAACATGGCCGTTTCTTTCTATTCGTTTGACAGTGACATTGATTGATTCATTAATTTCATTTATAGCGGTTTTGTTTGCTGTTTGGTTCATGATTTTAATTTGCTTTTGATATTCTTAGATAATTCTGTATAAAAAGCAAGACACCTCCTACAAGTAGCGTCTATTTTCTGCGGCGACGTTCCTTGTAATTTATAGTACAGTACTAGATCATATTAGGCAATAATGTCAGAATCCTCAAAATCAAAGTCTTCAAATCTCAATCCACCCCCAACACTGCAATGTAAAGATCTCCATGAATATCTAAAGAGTAGATCACCACAGTTTTTGGAAACACTGTATAACTACCCTACAATATGTTTAGCTGTGTACCGGTAAGTTTATTTAAAGGCAGAATTTTAATTGTCTGGTACTCTTGATATTGTATTTTTGTTTTTCTATTCACAACAGGGAATTACCAGAACTGGCTCGTCATTTCGTAATTAGGTTATTGTTTGTCGAACAACCAGTGCCACAAGCAGTAGTTACATCATGGGTCTCGCAGACATTTGCCAAGTAAGTGGATATAATATATTTTCCAGCCACGAGAGATGACCAAAATTTATTATTAAAAAGATTTAGCTGTAATTTTATTTAATTACAAACCTAACTTAAAATAATACAATTGTATGTGTATTGTAACATTGTAACATTAAATGTTAAAATTACACAATTAGAAGATGGCCTCAGTTACAATATCCAAATCCAAATGGAAGAAAGAATAAAAAGATAAACTGAGTCTGTCATGTAGATGATTAGGCATTAGTCAACCAATCTATTTGATAGTTACTTTTAGACAGGTGATTATAATCCATCTTATAATATTTTCCTTTATATATATGATGTCTTAGCTGTCCATATCTCTTAATTAAAATATAAGTTCATATGGTCCATAATCTGTGACAATAAATCATACATTACCCTTATCCCCAGGGAACAGAGTAAAGCATGTGAGGCATTGTCTGAGTTGTCAGTGTGGCAGGAGGCCCCAATACCTGGTGGAATGCCAGGCTGGATGTTAGCTCAGTCGTTTAAAAAGAACCTTAAAGTTGCTCTACTTGGCGGGTGAGTTTAAATTATTTCTAAATAAAAATGATTCATTAATATATTTATAAATGACACATTACTAATACTATTTAATTGTCTGTGGTGACAGACTTAGATGTTACTGCAAGAATACCGTTATTATATTTTTTACTTTTATATATTTTTAACCGACTTCAAAAAAGGAGTGTTCTTAATTTGACTGGTATATTTTTTTTGTTTGTTCGCCGATTATTTCACCCTTTTTGAACCGATTTTGATAATTTTTTTTTAGTTGGAATGAGGATACTCCTGGAATGGTACCATAATGAGGATATCAGGGTCTGATGATGGGATCCTGGAGAAATCG
This sequence comes from Scirpophaga incertulas, assembly GCA_036419045.1. Classification (NCBI taxonomy): domain Eukaryota; kingdom Metazoa; phylum Arthropoda; class Insecta; order Lepidoptera; family Crambidae; genus Scirpophaga; species Scirpophaga incertulas. The sequence continues at coordinate 20,983,999 of CM071645.1, read as the reverse complement.
AGGGGAACCGTTAAATTTTATAGGCACATGTACCGCATTTTACATATTTTCTAAAGTTATATTGGCATTTGCTTCTGGCAATCATAATGTTATGCTGCTGAGCTGATGATGGAAGGTGTAAGTCCTAAATTACTAGGAGTTAGGAAATAGTTCTTTCAACATTGATATATGGATTTATATTCCTCTTCGTAGCTTTTGTGAAGAGAAGTACAGGTTCACTTAACATTTCTTTGGAGACCAGGATCTGATCACGGCATCCCAGGAAATCGAGAGGAACTGTCCAAACTCACAACTGTGACTCTATCTCTAAAACTCGTAAAATAATTATTGATGCAGCTAACTTTCATTTTAAACTTGTTGATGTTTAACATATCTGCCTGGGCTAAAGAGAAGGTGTGATGATATTTACGCACATGGCAGGGGCCGGCCGTGGAGCCTGTCGTCGGCGCTGGAGCCAGACGGGCGCGCGCGGGACGCTGCCTTCCTAGATGCGTACGCACGCGAGCGCTGGGAGTGCGTGCTGCACTACATGGTGGGCAGCTCGCGCAACGACGGCATCAGCGCCGACGCCGTGCGCGTGCTGCTCCACGCCGGCCTCATGGCCAGGTATCGTGACCCTTCCCAAATGTTTATCGGGCGATCAACTTATTTATTCCTGATAATGCAAGTAGTTGACTAAGAAACTTTAACTTTTAGACCAACCTCATATTAAATGTATGGTACTGCTTATAGTCAAAATATTGATTATTTCGATTTTAAGAATAGGGTAATAGTTATTTATGCAACTGCTGTGTAATCAGGGGTTTTAAAACACGAATGTGGGTTTATCACATGAGGTGTAGCCTAGTGTGATAATAGTATCACATGAGTGTTTTAATACCTAATTATAACAGTTACATACAAGACTTTATCGATAATCATGATGTGAATCCTCTATAAAAGATTCTCATACCATAGGGTGTTGTACAGTGTTGTAAGAACTTATAATACTGTATAATACTACTTTAAATTACAGTATCACATGAGTGTTTTAATACCTAATTATAACAGTTAGATACAAGACTTTATCTACAATCATGATGTGAATCCTCTATAAAAGATTCTCATACCATAGGGTCTACCATACAGTGTTGTAAGAACTATGTAAATTCAAGAAAAGTAATTGTGTAGCATGTAAAACAAAACAAACCTTAATTAGTAAAAGAATTATTTATTGGGATAATTATTTACATTTTGGATCGTACAATCATTGAAATGCACTTGAACATTTGCACCTTGTTCAATGTTGGCAGATCCTGATGTACTTGGAATATTTATATTCACCACTTCATTATTTCTATTTTCTATAGTACTTAAAACTTCCAATATTCGAGTGAAAAAATGGCGAGAAATAACACGATAAGACGAGAATCCAAATTTACGAATTAGTCTACAATTTATTGTTCTTTTTTTCAAATTTTTTGTGATCTGCTGGTGAAAATGTCATTGCATCAGAATGTTCTTTTTTTGAAATTCATAACATCACGCGTTTGGATGATATAATAATATCATTGAGTGTTTTAATGTTGGCAATAAGCTATTTGATATAGGTTCTTTTATAGAGCTTTAATAGCATGATAGTAGATAAATAATATTAATACTTAAGGTTTGCACAAAGGGATAAGCAAAAATCTTTATTATGGATGAGAACATTTTTAAAAACATAAGGACTATGTTTATGCTTCAGTGATGGGTAGGTGAGATATTATTTTTGAAAAGACATAAAAATATCAGCACAAGTATATCATAATACCTTTCTTGAGAATGTTGTGGCATGAAATGTGTTCATGTTCCATAATACACAAAACGCTCCAGAACACACAAACATACTATACTTTATATCCATATTTAAATAAGTTCTAGATCTTAGGGCAATCCTTCCAATTCAATAATAGATTTGACTCCTTTCAAATAGATGTGACAAAAACTATTTTATAACGTCTATATAATAAGCTTTCAAAGTCATGATTTTACAAGCAAGATGTTTAGACTATTAAACTGCACAATGTGTTATAACACAAATAATCTATTTGTATAATTTTATTTCTACAGGGATACAGAGGATGGATCTGCGGTTATAACAAGGGCTGGCTTCCAATTTCTACTCTTGAGTACTGCTAAACAGGTAAATTAATATATAAGTTTGTTCAAAAAAGTTTTTGTGATAAAGTTCAAAGGACTTAGATTGTCCATTCTGCCGATGCACTTCTGACTCCTTCGGGATCAAACTTCAGGCCAATCAACTACTCATTTGCCCCTAGTTTCATTAAAAAATCGTGTTAAGTTTCATTAAAATTATACAACGAAACTAGCAAAAAGCAAAGCAAAGCAATTTGCACAACTAATAGGTGTTTGTGATTTCTATATGCAAGATATATGTACTTAGTTATTGAACCAACTTTAAATGACACATTTAACATATGCCACTAAAGATCAATCAATGTCACAGTTTTAATTCTATACAACTAATAGTTAGAAAAAATAAACATTAGTAACAAACAAATTACAGAACTCTATAAATATTCAACAACCCATAACTGATATTTTAATTGATATTTAGGTTGTTATTTTATATAAGTATTAAATTAACCGTACCGATACATGTACGGGCACTGGCGTATGATGTATAGTAGATTTTATTATTATTATGTAGCTTAATTCACGTATCTTTATAAGACACGGTCCTTTATAAGGCTTGCGCGGGGATACAGATCCAACGCGTAGAGGCCATTTAAGCGAAATTTAATGAAAGTGTGCGTGGTGTGTACCAACTGGGTCTAATCTCTATCTGCACCATGAAAAATGCAGCCAAAGACTATACCCAGTTAGATGCACAGAAACTATTGTCATTAGTGGTCAAAACGTTTGTGGCCTATTGCATTTCGTTTAGGTGGTAATGAAAACCGGGCTATGGAAGAGACTCCAGTCACCTGCCTTCTCAAAGCCTCCTAATTGATTTAAATATGGCAGGTGGTGACTCGCCGCTCACTAAATGGGCCCCCCAAAAAAGCAGACCAATATTGGTGCGAAGAGAGCAACATTGGTGTGAACGGCTAAGGGTGTAGAGAGGTGTGTCTGCGACAGCGATCGAGACGCCGTCGGCGTTATGACATTATTACACTTCCACCCTTCGAGCATTTGCTCTTGCGACTCCACTCTGACCGGCTGATTAAGGCAAGACAGAGGCGGGTGGCTTACGCCCCCCTGAAGCACATCGGTACCCTCGGTGACGCAACTCACCGACAGCTCGCCACAAGCTGCCCTGAGGGAGACTGACTGCACTGATGGGGCATTTATGGCAGTCAAGGGGCATTAAATGCCCCACCAGCGGGCGATGGGGTCGTCACTTCCCTACGCCATTATTATTATTATTATTATTATTATATTTAACAGGCTGGCAGTTGAAACAACTGATGGTGGCCTGCATCCTGTTACTCTTTTCCGAAGTGTTTGTCTAGGCTGTTCTTAAATTTGTTTATATTCTCTGCTGATACTATTTCTGCTGGCAATTTGTTCCATGCTATTACAACTCGATTGCCAAAAAAGTGCTTAAAAGTGACTTTGTTTGCTGAAGTTTGTGTTAACTTTAGATCATGCCCTCTTAGATGTGTATTGTTTGAGCGTTTCAATATATTGTCATCAAAACACAATTTTGTCATTATTTTATGTTAGTACTATTACCCTACCTATGTAATCACTGTTACTGTAAAACAACTGTTTATATGGTTTTAAACACTTGTCTTAAGCCAATCTGAAAGTTCATGGTCTTCGCTCATTAACAAAAATTCACACTACCAACTTAGGTGACCCGAGTGCACGAGGACTGCTAATATAACTTGTAGGAGAATACGAGTTAATACGCCTGACGCGTGAAGCAAAAGATAGTTCATAGATATTTACCGAGTAATAGTCTGTTGTCGAGCGCCGCACGTGCGATCCGAGGATTGCCGAGAGCACCCGATGTTTGACGAATTGGCTGGCCGGCATAAAAACGAGGCGATACAAACAATACCCTTTTTCGATTCGATTTTAATAAAAAGGTGATTGAACATTTCGCTTCAGAAAAATGTCGTCGCATTAATTTAATGTATAAAAAATAAACATATGTCAATTTTTATTTCTTTTGTACCAAATCAAATCAAAAATTTATTCTTCAAATAGGATTTTACAATCACTTTTGAATGTCAAAGATGCTACGCCATTGGTTCACAAGTCTACGGCGGGAGACCTTGTATTGGAAAGAACCAGCAAGAAAACCAGCAAGGGCGATTTTTTTTCTTCCTGTATCATTACAGAGTCGTCAGTTGGAAGCTGGCTTCAGATACACAGTCTGAACCCAACCTCAGATACAAATTAAAACAACTAACAAATATATATTTCCGTCACAAGAGTCATATCGCATTAAACAAATCTGATATGTATATGTCCAGTACATAACAAAAATATAATTTATTATAGAATCATTAAAATTATATATCGCAAAATTTACATCCAAGCATTTTAATCATTCAAGAAATCATAGACCTTGTAATACATACCCTTTTTTCATTAGAGTATTTTTAATATGTGCTTTTAAATTCATGAAACGGTAAAGCAGTAATATATTCTGGAAGTGTGTTATAAAAAGTTACACATTTCCCTAAGAACGAACCTCTAGTTTTTTGAAGCCTGTATGTTGGAACGGCAAGCTTATTTTTATTTCTCGTGTTTAAATGATGAATTTGAAAATTTGTACTCCACCAGTTCGATAACCCACCAGCCGCCACTGGTGGTGAAATACTTGTAAACTATAGTATGGCTACGTGGTCGGCAGGTGTGGTTGTTCCTGCAGCATTACCTGCACACGGCGGAGAAGCGCAGCCTCAGCGCGGCCGAGTGCCTCGCCTTCCTCTACCAGCTCAGCTTCAGCACCCTTGGAAAGGTAGACTTGTTACGTCACTAACAAACCCTCGGGAATTAGCGCTCGAAGGACTCCGTACCATTATCTATATAACGTCCCATAATGCAAACAGACTGATACTAATATCAAGGGAAAACTGTGAAAAACCTCCGTTTTACCTATTTCTGTCGCAAAATAACAGTGTCCTCATTGCTGTGTTCCGGTGTGAAGGATAAGGTAGTGAAATTGGTACTGGGAAAGTGGGAGCTGTGACTTTATGTTTCACATGGTTTTTTATGGGGGTAGCAAATATTATGCGAATCTTACTTTGACCAATTATCATCATGTGAGCTGTCTGCTCGTTTATTAACAAATCAAATAAAAAAAAATTTGAGAATAATTTAAATATATATAAGATTTATTTTTAGGACTACAGCACCGAGGGTATGAGTAACAACATGTTGGTGTTCCTTCAGCACTTGAGAGAGTTCGGTCTCGTTTACCAGAGGAAGGTTAGTGCTGAAATTGTCACTTACCCTTAACATTGTTAATCAAAAATGTATGTATGTATAATGTATGGTTCACAAGTCTACAGCGGGGACCTTGTACTGGAAAGAACCAGCAAGGGCTATTTTTTTACTGCCGTATTTTTACAGAGGCATCAATTAGAAGCTGGTCTCAGATAATAGTACATTACGATATTAGTGCGTTATGATGGCTATAACATGCGAGGCGTAATTGAGTCGAGCATGTTATAACCAATACGCACGTATATCGTACGACGTTTTTTAACATATTTGCGAGGAAACAGAAAAAATAAACTCAATCTGTGAATGCACACTGTTGCTTTCCCGCCATTTAATTACTGACTGGCGCTGCGCGGCGATTAGTTCGAAATTTTAATAGCAAGAGCGCGCGAAATGGCAAATAATACTGTTATGGAATTTGTATGGACTATAACTTAACTATTTGCTTTGGTAACACACGCGTTTTTTATGACCCGCTTTACATATTTGAAACCGGTGGAATTACATCAGCTTTACGAGCAAAGGTTTTAAAAATTAGGTTATCGCTCAGCTCACGTATAATGCGAGTATTTGTTACAGCGTAAGGCGGGTCGTTTCTACCCGACAAGGCTGGCGCTCAACATAGCGTGCGTGCGCGACACGGGGCCCGCGCCCGCCGCCCTGGCGCCCAGCATCGGCGCCGCACCGCGGCCGCGGACCCGCCGCGCGGCTACATCGTGGTGGAGACCAACTACCGCGTGTACGCGTACACGCAGTCCGCGCTGCAGGTGGCGCTGCTGGGGCTGTTCACCGAGCTGGTGTACAGGTACCGCTGGTGGACAGGTGCCGCCCTGGCGCCCAGCACCGCGGCCGCGGACCCGCCGCGCGGCTACATCGTGGTGGAGACCAACTACCGCGTGTACGCGTACACGCAGTCCGCGCTGCAGGTGGCGCTGCTGGGGCTGTTCACCGAGCTGGTGTACAGGTACCGCTGGTGGACAGGTGCCGCCCTGGCGCCCGGCGCTGGCGCCGGCACCGCGGCCGCGGACCCGCCGCGCGGCTACATCGTGGTGGAGACGCAACTACCGCGTGTACGCGTACACGCAGTCCGCGCTGCAGGTGGCGCTGCTGGGGCTGTTCACCGAGCTGGTGTACAGGTACCGCTGGTGGACAGGTGCCGCCCTGGCGCCCAGCAACCGCGGGCCGCGGACCCGCCGCGCGGCTACATCGTGTGGAGACAACTACCGCGTGTACGCGTACACGCAGTCCGCGCTGTGCAGGTGGCGCTGGCTGGGGCTGTTCACGAGCTGGTGTAACAGGTACCGCTGGTGGACCAGGTGCCGCCTGGCGCCCAGCACGCGGCCGCGGACCCTGCGCGTCGGGGCTACATCCGTGGTGGATGAACCAACTACCGGCGTGTACGCGTAGCACCGCCAGTCCGCGCTTGCAAGGTGGCGCTGCTGGGGCTGTTCACCGAGCTGGTGTACAGGTACCGCTGGTGGACAGCTGCCGCTAGTGTACAGGTGCCGCTGGTGGACAGGTGCCGCTGGTGTACAGGTGCCGCTGGTGTACAGGTACCGCTGGTGGACAGGTGCTGCTGGTGTACAAGTAAACAGGTGCCGCTGGTGTACAGGTACTGCTGGAACACTTCACCATTAAAATGGCGGTGGGCGCGCTGTGGCGGCTGGCTGTATGAGTGCTGGTTGTGCGCAGGTTCCCCGACCTGGCGGTGGGCGCGCTGTGGCGGCAGGCTGTATGAGTGCTGGTTGTGCGCAGGTTCCCCGACCTGGCGGTGGTTTGGCGCGCTTGTGGCGCAGGCTGTATGAGTGCTGGTGTGCGCAGGTTCCCCGACCTGGCGGTGGGCGCGCTTGTGGCGGCAGGCTGTATGAGTGCTGGTTGTGCGCAGGTTCCCCGACCTGGCGGTGGGCGCGCTGTGGCGGCTGGCTGTATGAGTGCTGGTTGTGCGCAGGTTCCCCGACCTGGCGGTGGGGCGCGCCTGTGGCGGCTGGCTGTATGAGTGCTGGTTGTGCGCAGGTTCCCCGACCTGGCGGTGGGCGCGCTGTGGCGGCAGGCTGTATGAGTGCTGGTTGTGCGCAGGTTCCCCGACCTGGCGGTGGGCGCGCTGTGGCGGCAGCTGTATGAGTGCTGGTTGTGTGCAGGTTCCCCGACCTGGCGGTGGGCGCGCTGTGGCGGCAGGCTGTATGAGTGCTGGTTGTGTGCAGGTTCCCCGACCTGGCGGTGGGCGCGCTGTGGCGGCAGGCTGTATGAGTGCTGGTTGTGCGCAGGTTCCCCGACCTGGCGGTGGGCGCGCTGTGGCGGCAGGCTGTATGAGTGCTGGTTGTGCGCAGGTTCCCCGACCTGGCGGTGGGCGCGCTGTGGCGGCAGGCTGTATGAGTGCTGGTTGTGCGCAGGTTCCCCGACCTGGCGGTGGGCGCGCTGTGGCGGCAGGCTGTATGAGTGCTGGTTGTGTGCAGGTTCTCCCGACCTGGCGGTGGGCGCGCTGTGGCGGCAGGCTGTATGAGTGTGCTGGTTGTGCGCAGGTTCCCCGACCTGGCGGTGGCGCGCTGTGGCGGCAGGCTGTATGAGTGCTGGTTGTGCGCAGGTTCCCCGACCTGGCGGTGGGCGCGCTGTGGCGGCAGGCTGTATGAGTGCTGGTTGTGCGCAGGTTCCCCGACCTGGCGGTGGGCGCGCTGTGGCGGCAAGCTGTATGAGTGCTGGTTGTGCGCAGGTTCCCGACCTGGCGGTGGCGCGCTGTGGCGGCAGGCTGTATGAGTGCTGGTTGTGCGCAGGTTCCCCGACCTGGCGGTGGGCGCGCTGTGGCGGCAGGCTGTATGAGTGCTGGTTGTGCGCAGGTTCCCCGACCTGGCGGTGGGCGCGCTGTGGCGGCAGGCTGTATGAGTGCTGGTTGTGCGCAGGTTCCCCGACCTGGCGGTGGGCGCGCTGTGGCGGCAGGCTGTATGAGTGCTGGTTGTGCGCAGGTTCCCCGACCTGGCGGTGGGCGCGCTGTGGCGGCAGGCTGTATGAGTGCTGGTTGTGCGCAGGTTCCCCGACCTGGCGGTGGGCGCGCTGTGGCGGCAGGCTGTATGAGTGCTGGTTGTGCGCAGGTTCCCCGACCTGGCGGTGGGCGCGCTGTGGCGGCAGGCTGTATGAGTGCTGGTTGTGCGCAGGTTCCCCGACCTGGCGGTGGGCGCGCTGTGGCGGCAAGCTGTATGAGTGCTGGTTGTGCGCAGGTTCCCCGACCTGGTGGTGGGCGTGCTGACGCGGGAGTCGGTGCGGCAGGCGCTGCGGGGCGGCATCACGGCGCAGCAGATCGTGCACTACCTCGAGCAGCACGCGCACCCGCAGGTATCAACTATACCATACATTGTTGCACAGACTATATGCATTTGTTGCTATGAAACAAATTTAAACATCAGAGGACTCGCCCTATACGTGCGTAATAAAAGGACAAAATAATTGATTCGACACCTCTTCTGATATAGGAAGAGTTTTCTCCCGAAGAACATACGATAAGAATCTCTGAAAGTCAAGTTTTAATAGATATTGTATCACATTAAATAATAAAAAAAAAAAACAAAAAAGTGATCGCTATCTCCACGTAGGTGTTCACTTAAATGTTACTATAACTTGCACCCAAGGAATTTGAAGTTGTGATCGCATTGGGCTGAGATTCAAATAATGAAGCATAAATCAATATAATTTCATTACATACAAGTTACAAATGTTGAAATATTTGAACAGTTCAGTTTGTTAATCGCAACGAATCACTTCGTTCAAATTCTTTTCCAGTCTGTTGGTAAGTCACCTACATGTAATGATATATTAAACTTAACTGATAAATGATAACGAATTTTATGATAACAATAATTGCTTAGAATGCACCCGGTTGCGCTGATGATCGCGAATGCACTCAATGAAATATGCACGCCGTCGGCGACAGTCAAGCGAGTGACGTCAGTGGCGGTGTTCGGTGACATACAAAGAACTGAACATTGTGTCTATTCATAAGTCTAGCGTTAAGCCAATCTATTGATTACCGTCCGATAAGCATACTTTTATGTGTTGCAAATTTTTCGAGTCCCTTGTTTACGACCGTATCTATAGTTATATTAATTTCTCTTTACCAAATACCACGGTACCAAACACTAAAGAATAGGTCACCCTTAGCAGTCTCTTAGAATATAAGAACTTTATCTGCCATGTATTTGCAGTCAATAGTCAAGTTGACTCCATTTACCAGGATTTCACTAAAGCTTTTGACAAGGTCGATCATCACCTCTTTCTACTTAAAACAATCTCCTAACGGCATACCTGCTAATTTACAGATATGGATTTTATCTTATCTACAGAATTGGACCCAGTTTGTAACTGTTAAGGGTTATTTTTCTAGTCCTGTGGCTATTACTTTAGGAGTCACACAAGGTTCTCACTTGAATCCTGTCTGTTTTAACATGTTTGTCAATGATTTGGTTCACCAGTTGGAATGCTTTGCTCTTCTATACGCAGATAATTCAAAGATTTTTATGGGTATAAAAATAATATTGAATGACTTGCTCTTCAAAACTATCTTAATGTTATTGCAAATTGGCGTCTTCTTAACAATGAGCCTATGTAGACATTGTATTCTGTGTTACTAGAAAAAGAAGGAATAAAATAACGCATATCTACTGTATTCAGGGCAGAACTTTGATTACGATAATCCTTACTGTAATATCGTGAACAGAAGTTTTAAGATGTTAGGGCTTATTATAAGACTAAATGTTTGTTTGCTGTTTTGTGCGCGTTTAGGTCCAATAGCAAATTATAGTGCAGCATAAAATATAACGCACAGATGCTGAACTCCGAGAGCGGCGGGATCAGGTCAGCGTCCCCGCTGCCGCCCACCGTGGTGGACCAGGTGCGGCTGTGGGAGGGCGAGCGGAACCGCTTCACCTACAGCGAGGGCGTCGTCTACAACCAGTTCTTGTCACAGGTACCGCACACTGTCATTTCCCAACCAGTTCTTGTCACAGGTACCGCACACTGTCATTTCCCAACCAGTTCTCGTCACAGGTACCGCACACTGTCATTTCCCAACCAGTTCTCGTCACAGGTACCGCACACTGTCATTTCCCAACCAGTTCTTGTCACAGTACCGCACACTGTCATTTCCCAACCAGTTCTTGTCACAGGTATCACACACTGTCATTTCCCAACCAGTTCTCGTCACAGGTACCGCACACTGTCATTTCCCAACCAGTTCTTGTCACAGTACCGCACACTGTCATTTCCCAACCAGTTCTTGTCACAGGTATCACACACTGTCATTTCCCAACCAGTTCTCGTCACAGGTACCGCACACTGTCATTTCCCAACCAGTTCTCGTCACAGGTACCGCACACTGTCATTTCCCAACCAGTTCTTGTCACAGTACCGCACACTGTCATTTCCCAACCAGTTCTTGTCACAGGTATCACACACTGTCATTTCCCAACCAGTTCTTGTCACAGTACCGCACACTGTCATTTCCCAACCAGTTCTTGTCACAGTACCGCACATTGTCATTTCCCAACCAGTTCTTGTCACAGGTACTGCACACTTTTACTTCCCTTACGTCATCTTACTACACTTTTAGTTAGAGTCTAGGAAACAGTGTACCTGCGTTTGTTACTTTTGACGACACGTTTACAAAGAGCCATGTTTGGTAACAACATTATTTATAATATTGTATTATTTTTATATGTGTATGTAAACATACATACGACTGTAATCGTATTAGGTATGATTGTATCTTTTTTTATTTTATATTATTTTTAATATTATATTATTATAATTATTATTATTGAAAAGAGGAGATAAAAATAGACCTTCAGAGTTTCTTGCCTGTTCTTCTCGAGAAGGCTCTACCAATTTCCGAACAGGTGTCGAGTCAATATTTTTTTTTTCTTATTCGTACGTACGGACAAGGTTTTTGTTTTTTTTTTTAACTTTTTTTTTGTTTTGACGTGAATACGTCTTTAAAATTGCTTCCATACACGTACAACAAACGGCCGTGTCCATAACACAGCCACACCCCCTTTTTTGTTTGTTGACGTCAATAAGTGCCTGTAAAGGTCTATGTTGAATAAAGATTATGTTGATTTTGATAATGAGCGAGTGTGTGGGTGTGCGTGTGCGCAGGCGGACTTCGTGGCGGTGCGCGAGTTCGCGCGGTCGGCCGGCGTGCTCACGTGGCACAGCGAGCGCACGCGCACGGCGCTCGTCACGCGCGCCGGCCACGACGCCGTGCGCCGCTTCTGGAAGCGCCACTCCAAGGCCGAGCCGCGCCTCTAGCGCGCTCACGTCACACGCGCGCCGGCCACGACCCGGGCGCCGCTTCTGGGAGCGCCACTCCAAGGCCGAGCCGCGCCTCTAGCGCGCTCACGTCACACGCGCGCCGGCCACGACCCGGGCGCCGCTTCTGGGAGCGCCACTCCAAGGCCGAGCCGCGCCTCTAGCGCGCGCTCACGTCACACGCGCGCCGGCCACGACCCGGCGCCGCTTCTGGAAGCGCCACTCCAAGGCCGAGCCGCGCCTCTAGCGCCGCTCACGTCACACGCGCGCCGGCCACGACCCGGGCGCCGCTTCTGGAAGCGCCACTCCAAGGCCGAGCCGCGCCTGTTAGCGCGCTCACGTCACACGCGCGCCGGCCACGACCCGGGCGCCGCTTCTGGGAGCGCCACTCCAAGGCCGAGCCGCGCCTCTAGCGCGCTCACGTCACACGCGCGCCGGCCACGACCCGGGCGCCGCTTCTGGAAGCGCCACTCCAAGGCCGAGCCGCGCCTGTAGCGCGCTCACGTCACACGCGCGCCGGCCACGACCCGGGCGCCGCTTCTGGGAGCGCCACTCCAAGGCCGAGCCGCGCCTCTAGCGCGCTCACGTCACACGCGCGCCGGCCACGACCCGGGCGCCGCTTCTGGAAGCGCCACTCCAAGGCCGAGCCGCGCCTCTAGCGCGCTCACGTCACACGCGCGCGGCCACGACCCGGGCGCCGCTTCTGGGAGCGCCACTCCAAGGCCGAGCCGCGCCTCTAGCGCGCTCACGTCACACGCGCGCCGGCCACGACCCGGGCGCCGCTTCTGGGAGCGCCACTCCAAGGCCGAGCCGCGCCTCTAGCGCGCTCACGTCACACGCGCGCCGGCCACGACCCGCGCCGCTTCTGGAAGCGCGCACTCCAAGGCCGAGCCGCGCCTCTAGCGCGCTCACGTCACACGCGCGCCGGCCACGACCCGGGCGCCGCTTCTGGGAGCGCCACTCCAAGGCCGAGCCGCGCCTCTAGCGCGCTCACGTCACACGCGCGCCGGCCACGACCGGGCGCCGCTTCTGGGAGCGCCACTCCAAGGCCGAGCCGCGCCTCTAGCGCGCTCACGTCACACGCGCGCCGGCCACGACCCGGGCGCCGCTTCTGGGAGCGCCACTCCAAGGCCGAGCCGCGCCTCTAGCGCGCTCACGTCACACGCGCGCCGGCCACGACCCGGGCGCCGCTTCTGGGAGCGCCACTCCAAGGCCGAGCCGCGCCTCTAGCGCGCTCACGTCACACGCGCGCCGGCCACGACCCGGGCGCCGCTTCTGGAAGCGCCACTCCAAGGCCGAGCCGCGCCTCTAGCGCGCTCACGTCACACCGCGCGCCGGCCACGACCCGGGCGCCGCTTCTGGAAGCGCCACTTCCAAGGCCGAGCCGCGCCTCTAGCGCGCTCACGTCACCACGCGCGCCGGCCACGACCCGGGCGCCGCTTCTGGAAGCGCCACTCCAAGGCCGAGCCGCGCCTCTAGCGCGCTCACGTCAACACGCGCCCGCCACGACCCGGGCGCCGCTTCTGGAAGCGCCACTCCAAGCCGAGCCGCGCCTCTAGCGCGCTCACGTCACACGCGCGCCGGCCACGACCCGGGCGCCGCTTCTGGAAGCGCCACTCCAAGGCCGAGCCGCGCCTCTAGCGCCGCTCACGTCACACGCGCGCCGGCCACGACCCGGGCGCCGCTTCTGGAGCGCCACTCAGAGGCCGAGCCGCGCCTCTAGCGCGCTCACGTCACAACGCGCGCCGGCCACGACCCGGGCGCCGCTTCTGGGAGCGCCACTCCAAGGCCGAGCCGCGCCTCTAGCGCGCTCACGTCACACGCGCGCCGGCCACGACCCGGGCGCCGCTTCTGGGAGCGCCACTCCAAGGCCGAGCCGCGCCTCTAGCGCGCTCACGTCACACGCGCGCCGGCCACGACCCGGGCGCCGCTTCTGGGAGCGCCACTCCAAGGCCGAGCCGCGCCTCTAGCGCGCTCACGTCACACGCGCGCCGGCCACGACCCGGGCGCCGCTTCTGGGAGCGCCACTCCAAGGCCGAGCCGCGCCTCTAGCGCGCTCACGTCACACGCGCGCCGGCCACGACCCGGGCGCCGCTTCTGGAAGCGCCACTCCAAGGCCGAGCCGCGCCTCTAGCGCGCTCACACTAGTAGGTGGGGCCGTACATCAAGTACCTAGACCTCACCCTGGACCGACGCGGATAATGGCCGTACGAGGCTACCGTACCATCTCGTACAAAGCGGCGACGGTTCTGGGACGCTCCCCCCCATTCGACATCCTGGCCGACATGTACGCGGTGACTTATGCGTCGCGGTGTGTCGACCGGGGGAGCGATGGGGGGAACGCCCCGGAATCCGTGCACGAAGTGCCTAGGCGGGAGTGTTGGTGAGCGAGGTACAAAAAAGTCCTGGATACTAGCAGCGCAGGACCGACAGGACAGGAAGATCCTTGGGCCAGGACTAAGTCCAGCAGTGTCTACTGGCTGAACGCAAAGACCGTAGAACATTAGATATTAAGAATGGAGAACCAATGAGGACTGCAAACAAATAAAAAAACGCAGTTCTGGTAGCATCTAAAAAGTTTGCCCATTCCCTTATAAAATTAAACAGGGTCAAAATCAGAATTCATATATACTGTAACTGGACATTGTCCCCTGAATATCCTCTCTCAGGCAGTGTAAACACCACAACACGTTATCAGGGAGTGGAGAAGCGTGGTCAAACAACGAGCAAAACTTTTCCACTCCCTAGCATCCCTACGGGAACTAATGCTCTCTACACTTTTACGTCAGAGTAATAGATTTAAATAAAGGATGAATTAGTGTTCCGCCATATTTGAGAAATTACGACTAGTGTGTCGCGCCATACAAAGAAACGATGCTAGCGTTGAAATATTTCTTTATGTACATGCGAATTTTGTTGTTTTTTGTTTCCTTCCATCCATTTTCTGTTAGCGTATGATTTTGGGTTGAGATATCTGTAGCAGTTAACTATGTAATTATTATTATTTGAATTTATTGTAATATTTTATTTGTTTAGTTTTAAACTTCATTTTGTAATTAGTGCCAAATGATTTGTTATTCAAATTTATTATTGGAGTAAATTAGACTTATTAAAAAAAAATATTATTTAAGGTTTTTTTTTTGCGTTTTCTTCTATCCAAGAAGTTTTATGTAATTTTTTATGTGAGACTGTAAATACGTGACAAATGTTAACTAATGAATTAAAATTTTGCTATACTGTGAATCTTTTGTTTAATCTCCGCCCAGTAACATTTTTTTCTCTCTTAATTTTCTCCCTCAAAAAAGGCCAGGTCAGAAGTACCCGCAATCGTCGAGCATGTATGAGGAATGGTATAAAGTAGATGAAGCGAAAGAGATATGTAAAGACCTTGCAAGTGGAAAGACGTAATCTCTGCCTACCCCCGTGGGAAAAAGGCGTGAGTGTATGTAATTTTCTCTTGGTATTCACCTCGTTAACAATTCGAAAGACGAAATATGGCACGAATCGTCTTCATATTGATTAGTGTTATTGGCGGCGAAGTTATTACTAGATAGTGAAAATATATCACTAGCAGGCGATAGAGTGCGGATTTCTTGACTACATATATCTTTGAATTACTTTGAGTGTCTGTAGGTGACGATCTTTACCTTCATCGTAGGAGCGTCAGCGAAACATGGTGAGATCGACCCCAAGCCCTCTAAATGGTCCACCCAGTGTCAAAACCACAACAGCACCTAAATTGTTTTAATCGTCCAGTCGCTGTTCCCTCAGTTTTGTCCTTCAAATGTTTGTCTCGCTAATATCAATCAAGACCTTGTAAATAAATTAGTCTGTCTCATAAATAATGGTATTAGATTTATTTTTAACACCTTTGCTCGTAAAGCTAATGTAATTCCACCGGTTTTAAATATGTAAAGCGGGTCATAAAAAACGCGTGTGTTACCAAAGCAAATAGTTAAGTTATAGTCCATACAAATTCCATAACAGTATTATTTGCCATTTCGCGCGCTCTTGCTATTCAAATTTCGAACTAATCGCCGCTCGGCGCCAGTCAGTAATGGCGGGAAAGCAACAGTGTGCATTCACAGATTGAGTTTATTTTTTCAGTTTCCTCGCAAATGTGTTAAAAAACGTCATCGATATACGTGCGTATTGACGTGCGTACGACAGGCTTCAAAAATTCGAATATATTCATTTTCCTATCGATTGACTGGTAGAGAATGCCTTGTTGCATTAATTCCACCCTTCATACCTATTCAGTGCAATGCAGAGGCAAATACCAGCTCCATATTGTATGCCAGCATGCTCCAGTCTTTTCGACATGTTTGGAACTATCAGGTCTTTAGCATTACATAATAGGATTGTTCCAAGTTATTTGTAACTGGTTTACTTAATGTGTTGAAGGCGGTCCAGTCTATGAGCAAAACATATTAGTTATTCAATTTAAGAATGAAATATTATTAGCTTTAAGAATTATTAACTGTATATATTTTGTATTAGATTTCTTGTAACAAAGAATAACTGAATGTAGCGCTGTGCGCATTTCTAAACGTATACTTCTTCATGTACTTTGTCATTTGTGAATAAATATTTCTTTTATTTTGGTGTCTTTATTTAAAACTACTACAACATTACTAGTTATGCATTAATTTCACCATTGTAATACGTAACCATAATCTGTAATGATTTTATTGTTTTCAAATTGGTTGAATAGTAAAAGATATTAAGAGATAGGATCGCGGTGGATAAATTTTATTGTGGATTACCTAATCTGTAGATTGGTGAAGGTTGGTTCCGCAAAAACACAGATGTGCTACACATCTGTGTTGTTCAAACACTGCTAATGCAGCATTACCTCTCAAACGCAGTCACTGCTGCTACAACACTCGGGTACGCCCATAGAATACAAAATAATATAAATTAATGATATTTATAGAATACTAGCTTTCTGCCCGCGGCTTCGCCCGCGTGGATTTCGGGATTGGGTCTATAGAGGGTTAAGGGTCATAGCTTTTGCCCACGGCTACATATGCGCGGAAGTCGGTTTATGGCGCGAAGGTTTTATCGCGCTTCCCGTGGGACTAAACAGATAAAAAATACCGCAAAACCTTGCTCAAGAATCAGTCTATCTATTGATGAATGAAATCCGCATGAAAATCTGTGCAGTAGTTTTCGTGCGAAGCCTTTATTGTGCATCCCGTGGGATCTGTCGATTTTTCCGGGATAAAAAGTAGCCTATTATTTAATCCGGACTTTTATCTTTACGTCTGCTAAATTTCAAAGCAATCGGTTCAGGAGTTACGGCGTGAAAGCGGAACAAACAAACAAACAAACTAACTCACTTTCCGATTTATAATATTAGTAAGGATTACACTGTTAGTAGCCCGCCCGTGTTAATTTAGATCCCACGGGAACAGATAAAAGGTGTCCTATGTCCTTTCTCGTTCCGCAGACTATGTGTATGCAAATATTAAATATTATTAAATAATTATATTGTTATTTCTTGCCCGTGGCTCCGCCCGTCGTTGCTCCGTCCGCGTTAATTTCGATCCCACGGGAACAGTAGCTACTTTCTTCCGGGATAAAATGTGATATCCTTCCCCGTACCACAGACTATGTGTATGCAAATTTTCGTGATGATCGGTGCAGTAGTTTAAGCGTGAAGAGGTAACAAACAAACAAACAAACAAACAAATAAACAAACAAACAAACAAACACACTTTCGCATTTATAATATTAGTTGGGACTAATTTGACAATATGGAATTTACTAATAGTAAACCAAGTACAGTGGTTACTACACCATATTTATTAAGTCTATCCGTTATCCTAGATCCCATAACATTAACTTTGCCATGCTAACTTTGGGCTAGGCCAATAAAAAACCTGAAATTATGTCATTTGAACAGGGAAAAATATGATGGTACAGTTAGTGTAATAATAATGCCGGAAACAAAAATAACTCATTTAATTCTAAGTATAATACAAATGCATACGCCTGTACAGTCTTTACAATATCAGCGCACAATATAGTCTTGACAAATGCACTCGCCCACACCCCACGACCCTGCAAAAAGAAATTAAAAGTAACATAACGGTAACGGGCGGGCGCCAGCGCGGCGTGCAGTGTGTGCCGTGTGGTGGTGGTGGTGGTGGTGGTGGTAGTGGTGGTGGTGG